>NJDD01000748.1:23048-51561 GCA_002245505.1 Calephelis nemesis
GCGAGATCCGAGAAAGAGTATGAAAATTGTAATGAATGTGGAGAAAGGAAGAGGATTGTGAGGTTTGGCACTAAATACCTCTGTCAACCTCTTCCGGGACATGGAATAAAGATAAATATGTATTCTACAATAGTCTGCGAGAAAAGTCAATTATTTTTTATTCTGTTGTGGTAGTGGAAAGAGCACTCTTAACTTTAAGCTTTACAATATGCAAATAAAGAACAAACTACGACAAAAACGGAATCAATTATCAGAATTGAATACAGGTGTTAAGGTCAAACCAGATCTTATTGGAGGCGGTCACTTACTTCACCTTGACTGAGATACAGTTCCATGACGCCCTTGGTGTAATTCTTTTACATAATACGACTTCAATGTTTTATTCATACTTCGATTATTTGACAATTACTTTGTCAATGTTATGATGTTCTTCAAAACCTAACCTCGTCCATTACTGGCTACCAGAAAAATGTGCTGGCGAAATAAAACTGCAATGCTATAAAAAATAATGCAAATAGGCAGTTGTCCAATATTCGCCTCGAATAATACTCGTCCCGGTTTCGAATCCGTGGTCGGGCAATAAAAAGAAAATTTGGTTTGACAATTTCCCAAAAAAATATTGCTCGGGATCGGATATGTACTCGATTGGCGATGGGCCTGTCATCACAATGTGGGACTTAGTGTCTTCGGCTAGTCGTGGATGCCCTGGTTGTGCCTCTTCGAGGATATGGGCTTGCAGATACTTTTTTTTCTTTTCTTCAAACAAGTACACTAGCAGATAGATGGATATCCCTCCCACAAAAAAAGAGAGAATGATTACATGAAAGAAAGATACAGTACGAAAAATACATGTGCGATTAGAATCAATGAGAGAAATGATGTGAAAGAGTATCTAGTATTACAAAGGCATTGCTTCATGGCAGTGGAACTAGAAGGTTTCCAAATATTGCTAGCAGAAAAAAACCCAGCCCGGGTTCGTTGGATTTGTAGCAACTTTCAATCCCACACTGTTATTTTTACTCCGTATTAGGACGTGTCCCCTGTGAAGAATATATCATCTGCCACTCGGCTTGGTAACTCGTAAGAAGCGAATATACGTTTAACAATGGTGATCAAGTGCTGTGCAGCCCGGGGATCAAAATCCTCATTTTTGCCGCAATAATGGCAATCTCATTTTCCAGTCTCAGTTCCAGTAGACGTGTCGGTAGACTTGAGCAGTAGGCACAACAGCCCGGCCACAAGATTGTGACAATAACATCAAGTATCTTCTCGCCCATATCCCCGAAGAGGTAGGCAGAGGCACAACCAGGGCACCCACGACTAGCCGAAGACACTAAGTCCTACAATGTGATAGGTGGCAAGCCTATCGTCAACCGAGTACATTTCAAATCCCGACCAACATTTTTTTTTATTAGAAAATTGGAAAAATCCAATTTTCTTCTTGTTGGCCGACCCGGGATTCGAACCCGAGACCTCATGCAGTCAAGTCCAACACCCGGACCGCTAGACCACAGAGGCGATTAACATCAATGGTATTTATACTCCTATCATTAAGATAGTTGTGTGCTTTTTCGCTGTCTTATTGTGGCATTTCATTTAAACATGTCAAAGAAAAGAAAATATGCCTATTTGTTTAAAAAGCTCATTATTATTGCATGTGTTCTAGCTACTTTATACACATATGGCACGCCTGGGGGGTGATTACGTATCTCAGTTGCCAACTCAAACTGCAAAAGTGTACATCAAATGACGTCATTTGTGTTTGCTATCTCTACTGTATTTCTGTTGGTCACCGGAGATAGCAAATATAAAACACGTCATTTGACAGCTATTTGATGTACACTTAACCATTTTGAGTTGGCAACTGAGATACATAATCAGCACCCTGGTCGTGGTATATTAACATCCAGCTCATTAATAACCAGGGCCTTATACCTTCGTGGAAATTCCTTTGCGATACCGATACCGTCTCCTTCATACGTTAGTTATTATTTCATAATTTATAAAGGCAAATAATGTTTCTTGATTGTTATATACGTCGCCTACCCAAGACGTTAATAACATTTTGTTGACGTCGGGATGTGACGACCCCACTACCAGCTGGTGATCTAGGAATTTTGGTTTATAGGTAGATATCATTTTTTGACAAGTAAGGTATATCCTGGCGAGTTTTTCTTTATATATAGAGATTAGAGAACAATCACACGGGTCTCCTGATGGTAAGAGAACCATGGACTGCTTGTACTGTAGATGTTAAAGGTGTCTTGTTAAAATTCTGCAATTAATTATAACATTTTATCCTAGAAACATCCTTGAAAGAAAGTACATAGTATGTGCATTGGCTCAATTGCAAAATATAATCTAATTTAATAACTAAAACTTTTGGGCTTTTGACAACTGTCTAATAAATATTTATGAACAAGTTACGAGTATTAACAAGAATACTTACGCATATTACGAGCAATACGTTCTATTGTCAATTTCCGTTCACATAATATGTTTATTATTATAGAAAGTTTCTAGTTCAGGTTTGGTCGAGTCGAAAATATCGTAAAGCATTTTGAATTATTATATTTAAACAGTTTTAGTGCAAAAAACGATATTTTTAGGTGAACATAACCTTAAATTTTATGTATTATTTTGTAAATATGTTTCGAAAAAAAGTGATCGTGATATAGACATTTAATTTAAGACTTTAATTTAATTGACCAGTTTTGATATATCAGACTATTTTAAGCACTGTGTATTGTATATTAATTTCTGGGCAAACTTTGTATGGAAAGTGGTCCATTTCTTTGTTAAGCCTAATAAAGTAAACGAAGAGCCTTCGTTTACTTTTGACTGTAATTTATAGTACGAGAGCTAATTGTGTGTTTATTACCAACAGGAAGCATAATTCAATAACTACATTTAAGTATATACAAGCATAGTTTTTAATCAAATTTAAATAGGATAGCCTCTGGATGATGACCAACCTCTTGAAAAAGGTCTTGGCTTAGTAATCGTATACAAAACATACAAAAATCATACTGACGAATTCAACATCACCTTCTTAGTAGTAGGTTAAAGCGTTTCGAAAAACTATGAATTTATGTATGAAATATAAATACGTTATTCATCGTATTGCAACAACATTATTCATTATTACGAGAAATTATTTTCTCTTCTAAGAATTATGACTTTCTGTTATAAGCAAATGCATTCAAAATTGCAATATGAATGATACATATACAGTGCGTAGTGAGTGAAAGTAGTGAAAGTTATTTAATATGGTTGCACAATTTAAACTTAATATCTATTATCTACATATTGTAAATCGTTTTAATGATCTTCACACTAGTAGAGAGAAAAAGAAGAGGGTGCTTGCTTGCCCGGGGGCGGTAGGGACCGCCTTACCTATTCCTGCTGCCATAATATGACTGGTTATGTTCCGGTCGGGTAGAGTAGCCAGTAGACTTGCACAATTCTTTGCACGAGACAGCGACATCTTAAACATCTATGGTGCCTGTAGAGCCTGGTTATCTCTTACCACCAAGACCAAATATAGATACCAATTTTAATAATAGTGCGTTTCCAACTCATAACTAGGATTTTAAGTTTCCTGCGTATGCTTCCTGGCTACACGACCGTCCTGACCAGAACTAAATGTCAGTGGCGAGCACTGACACTAATAGCGTGTGAATAGACAAATCCTTTTATTAATAAACATAACTAAAAAAGTATCCTCACGCCTATGTCCGAGGATAGTCAGCCACAGGCACATCCATGGTCGTGGGTGCCCACCCACTTCTAGCGAAAGACACTAAGAACCACACTATTTTAGGTACCAATCCTATCGCCAACCAGGCACATAATATCCAATCCCGAACAGCGTTATTTTAATTACAAAATTGAAAATATACATTTTCTATTTATTGCTCAAAGGTTTCAACCTGGTATTGTAAGTACAATGTAACACAGGGTATGTCGGCGTGAAAATACTTTTTATAAAATCACACATTATTTTTTTTATTTAATTTTTAATTTTAATTAATTTAGCATAGTTTTTTTTAATCTAACGTTTGCCTTCGTTAAAAAAAACAATTCTGTTACTGTACTTTATTAAACATTACATTACTCCTACTTTAGTCTGTGTTTAATAATAAGAAAAAAAGTGATTAGTCATCTCAATACTCTATTACCCAATCGTATTCACAGAGTAAGTTACCAACAAACGGACACAAAACAATTTCATAAACAATTTTGTAGAAAAGCAGTTGGTTGATATCTTTGAAAAACCTAAGGCAAATATATTCAAGCCATCACTAATTCTAAGTTATAAGTTTATTTGTAATGTTTCTAAAAAGTGATAACAGTATCAAGGAGTATTTCGTCAGTACTAAAAAACTAAACAATATTCGATATGTTGGTATAAACATACTTGTTATCCTTATTGACTATTTGACGAAAATGTAATAAGCGCGTGTTAAAATTAAACTTAACAAAGTAGCTAAGTGCAAGTCGGATTCGTCCTTAAAGGGTTCTGTATTATTTTAAATAGATTAGATACATGTCTTGAGAGTAGCAAAAAACATTTATTTAGTCACAAAATATCACTAAAATGTTTTACCAGCAAAAATTACTCTGATTTCATAAAGTTGAATTAAGTTTTGCAAAACGTAATTTTAAAAAAAATTTGCAAACATCTTGTTCTGATGGGTTTTTGAATAAAATTTTTATACCTTTTTTTAGATTTTTCAATCTCTTATTTAAAATGTTAGAGGACATTCATTTTACCATTTTAAAAGTTTTTTTTTATTAATCGATTGACTTTGGAAAAAAATATATTTAGAACTCTGAAATTCATTTTTGAAAATATGATTATAAACATATCTCCTCACATCCAAGTATAAATCAATTAACATTTTTTTTTTGGTTTTAGTTCCATTTATAGCTTATTTAATTAACGTATCTCATACAAATAAAATTCTCTTGTCACAATATTAGTTCATGCTCTGAATGCATGTTCAGTAGGTCTGAGAATCGGCTACTATCTATTTTCATACCTATTTTATTGATAAGGGTGACTTACCTCAATTTTTTTACTAAAATCACATTGAAAATATAGCAGAGCAACGTCTGCCGGGCCAGCTAGTTTTTGTACAAAAGTCGTGAAACTAAGCCGCTTCTCATATCTACTTACCAAGTTTCAACTGCGTACTCTTAACGGGTTAGGAATAATATGGCTGACAGACTGACATCTCAAACCTATAAGGGTTTCTTTTGTACCATTCGGCTGCGTAACCCTAAAAATACCTTTTAATAAGTTTACTTTAAGTAAATTTCTCTCATATATTTACAGGTTTGGAAAGATATTAGGTAGGAATAAAAGAGATCTTTGAGATCCTTAGATCTTTCTGTTAAAGTTTTATGCTTTAATTTTTCTTTTCATGAAATCAAATTCTTCCTAGCTTCGAGGTAGTGACCAGCAAAAACTTAGAAAAGGCTACAACAATTCGTTATTTAAGTTCGGCCAAATTAAAACAACTGTCCCGATACTGCGACAACTACAAAAGCAACTAAAACACTACAATTTGCTTTGAAAACAAAGCAGCCTTTGATCGACTGCTGTGACAAACACTTCAGGTTTTTTCGCTCACTGCAACGCTTGTTTTAGTTTGGGAAAATAAAAGAAACTTTTGGTATACAATTTCATTAGCACTTTTATCTTAGATACTTCGTTTCTATCATTTTTAAGGACAGTTTTTTGTAAAAAAAATAACTATTAAAATCCAAAAGCCCGACTCCATAAAAACATATGTAATTTAAAGAAATAATGAATATGATAAAACAAGGTTGACATTCCACGAACAAATCGCTACGGTGTTAGCCGAAGGTGGTGTCAAGAGTCTCCGGAACCTGCGTGTTTGTATGAAAAGGGTAGTAATGTGGAGGAAGCAAGGCTGGTCTGCAAGGACCGTGAGGTTTGGAACTCGATACTCTCTGCCTATCCCGTAAGGGATTTGGCGTAAAGATATGTATGTATGCATAATAAAACAATAGACTTGTTTAGTTTTGGTTGTTTTAGTCTACATTAAAAAATACACCGATGAACTACATCATTGATATTATAATCACACACACACATACAAAAATCACAATCGTTGGGAAAGTAGAATATTAAATTTCACAGAATTCCTTGGAAAGAAGAATGGTAAAATATGGGTTTAATCTTTTTTGTAGCAATATGGCTAAAATCTGAACTAAACTATACGAGATTCATCCATATCATTTCCAATAAGAAAAGTATGTTATTATACCCTCAATATTTGTGGTAGCCAACAATATAAGTGATATTGGCCTAAGCAAACAATAAGATGGAGGAAAGTAATCACCTCGATCACGTAGGCCAACGGTTTTTGCTCATCATTTCTCCATAATTAATTTCTTCTGCTTGAAGCTATTTAGAGAAATGATTACGGTACGGCCTATGACATTTATTTCTAACTAGCTTTACGCGCGACTTTGTTCGCATCGTCTGCAATGATTTAAATAATAAAGATTTAATATTAATCATACACTACCTATTATTTACACGTGCTATTTGTTAATAGGTTTGAAGTCGGTACCAAGCCAATTTAATATTTAATTTATTATTTAAGTAAATAGCGCATATAAATAGTATGTAGTATATAGTAATGTAACATATATTAAATCTCTATTATTATTTACTTTTTAGTTTTGAAGTCGGTTTTTATTATTGTAGTTATATTTATTTAATACTTTTTAGTTTATTGCTGATATGATTTAATATAACAAATATAAACATCGCATCGGGATAGGTTAAAATAGACAAAAAATGCTATTAAAATAAAAACCAATGAGCCTACCTGAATCCATTTTTTATGGGACCAATTCGAAGCTAATCCGCATCAAACAAAAAAGAATTACGTAAATCGGTTCAGAAACTTCGGAGAAATCGGTGTAAATACATAAAAAATAATATTCGGGCCGAATTGAAAACCTCCTCGTTTTTTGAACTCGGTTATTGATACTCTACTTCATTGTTTATTAATTAATGGGCAGCCAGTCCCCGCTTCACACAGGTGAAAAAACATTGATGTTCTTTCTTTTTATCTACCTATTAAAAGATACCGCTTCAAAATCCGTTGCGTAGTTTTAAAGATCTAAACATACATAGAAACAGACATCGAAATGCGACTTTGTTCTATACTATGTAGTGTTAATTGATATGCACTTCGCCATAGAGATAAGTCAACTATCAATCCAAATGAAATTCGAAAATTCTGACTTCAGAAATTCTGACTTAAGGTACTTACCTAAGAAGTCAGGAAATTCGATAAACCGTTTAATTCTTAAATACTCAGCAAACTCCCAAAACTCCTAAACGTAATAGAAAAATCCTCAACGGTAACTAGTTTAAGGGCCTGCTTGAACTAACAAGAGCTGATCCGCATCTCGGTCAGCATATCAACGACTGTTAGCAATCCCATCACGTAGTTTGAACCAGTGGAAGGCCACTGGCCTGGTAATACGAAATACTCTAGGGAAATGTCAAGTTTTAATACTGAATTAGGGTAGGTACACACCTTTTGAACCCCCATAGCTAAGTGGTGACAAACGGCACCCCAATAGAATTAAAATATGTACCCGTCCGTATGTCACAACTAGGGATGAAACGATACCAATGGGGTATCGATATTTTACTCGATACTTACGACCGATATCGTCAAGTATCGATACTTACTCAGTATCCATACTTACTAGTATCGTATCATTTTTGGAAAAGTTTGAGTGAAAACCGTAACAAGTATTGGTATTCTTGATTGAAGGTACTAACAATATTCTAACGTAAAATAATAATTTTTGAGTTACTCCCGACCATAGCGTCGCGGGTAAGCGCTAGTACAACACGTCACCTTCAAAAAAATTTACGTATTTTGTAAATGTCTTCCGATTAAAGTTTTTCCGGGTAAAGATAAACAAGCTTGTCAACTGCCAAGCTTTAACTAACTAACTCTTTTTTTTTTGAATGGCTGATTTATTGTTGCTAACCGCGAGGTTTTCACTACTTCACCTGGCTACTTTGGGCCGAGCAGAGTGCTCAACACGAGTACGTTGCTAACTACACAAAACTAAGCCTAAGATGCGTTCAGAAGCTTCAATTTACGATACACTTTTTTTTTTCAATGTTAAAAATTAACATCCATTATTTTTATTTCCGTAAACCATAGACTTTACTGATATGAGTACTTTTAACCGATACCTACTCAATACTTCATTTCAAAGTATCGATACTAAAAGTACTTGGTATCGGAAAAAAGTATCGAGGACCTACTTGGATTTACTCGTATCGTTTCACCCCTAGTTACAACTACTTTATTTTAAGACTACGCAGTTTGAGCTTGGCAAGAAAATGTTTTCTTTGAACTTTTTATGTCAAATGATTTTTTCTATGAAAATGATAAACAAAAAGAAAAAGTGCTCTCCATACATGGTATACAATAAAATGACCAAACCGCACCACCAAAAAATGAGGACAGTTAGTGACAGTCTCTTAACTTTTTTGTAATATACTTTCTTACGTCTGCGTTCCCAATTCATTGTACTCACCCTCTACATCCACTTGTCAGCTTCCTTAGCCGAAGGATTAAAGGACACGCTTTGCGCTAACAACGCAATGGGATTGATTTGAACCCGAACCTCGTGGTTGGTCAGCGGCGTTTACGTCTAACCACTCGACCAACTAGATGGTCAAATAAATTAAGTACAGTAAAACTACAAAAACAGAATTCGATTTTTATAAGAAAACTAAGTTATTTCTTCAATTTCTGCTGGATTCCATAATCAGATTTAGACTTTGTGGTAACGTGCTTCGAAATGCTAAGAATGTACTTGGAACTACGCTTTATCAAATAAAAAACTTTTCAAAACCGCTTCTGAATTAACGTAGAAATGGATTAATGACCACCTCCCTTTTTTCAAAGTCGGTAAAAAAGTTTTAATCCACGGTCTCCCATTTGCTATATTTACATCATGTAATTTTAAAGTTTGTAAGTATGTATTGATACGTAGAAACAAATAAACCTTCTACAAACAAAACTTTTACCGCTTTGGCTTTAAGCTTTAAGAACCTCAGAGTAAATTGCTTCCAATTGTAACTGACAGCATTTAGAACTTTTAGTATGAAACTAGGCAACGTTTTAAGACTTATTTAGTTTTAAAGTGCTATAATTGAAGATATTTAAGGTACATACTGGAAAGTTTTTAGTGCCTATATCTTAAAAAAAAACGGATCGCACTCCTGGAGTGCCGACAGAAGTTAAAACATGAATATTAACGTTGTGCATTTTTGATACTTTGAAATGGTTGGGGAATAATTTTGCACGAATTGCTTTAATTATCGGTATGAAAGTACTTATATTCATGTGGTAGAACACAATATTAATTTATTGCGCTAATGTACTCAAACATGACAACTCGCCTGCGCCGTATAAAAGATTTTTTTACTCTCCATACGTCTTATGAATTTTCGATCAGGTCACGTGTCCTGACGCAAGTTTACAAGTTTTTACCCATTCCAAAAGAAGTGTGCAACGCCGCTAAAGAAGTTTTAACTTCAAAAACTTGTATTTAAAGTTGAGGTATGTTCTCGAAATCAAACTGTAAACATAATCTGTAATATCATTCGTCAATAGTTTTCATGAATGTGAAAAATTCATAAAACATAAATTACTTGCAGTTAAGAAGCTTATAGGTAGTTTGTTGGATGACGTCATTTATCTAACCTATATAATGTATAATTAAACCTATCTAAGATAGTGCTATTTTAGATCAGTTACCAGGGAACAACTATATTATTTTTCAATATCAGAAAAATATCTTATCAACATAACTATCGTAGGTCTATCTTTATCTGTAGATAGAATCTGATATTAGCCTTAAGTGTGCAATTAGAACAGATTGATGTCGTCAGTCTTTGGTCTTACAGAATACAGACAAACTGACAACAGATTATCATTCGTCTATAAATTTACTGAATTTGAAACATCGAAATTTAATTTGTTTGAGTGTACCTATAGTCAAACTGAGAAGATATTTGTATCATGCGTTCAAAACCTTAGATCAAACATCGTTTGACCATTAGGCACTATCGAATTCAGAATTTGAAATGGCCTTTCAAACATCTTCACAATTTTTATCCTGCTCTTGTATTGTGAATATAATGAAGGAACGTTATGTTCTGGTATTCATTCATTCAAATTCATTTAATTCCTTTAACGCTTGAAGAATTAAGTCACGTTCTAAGCTGCAATAAGGTTATAGTGTCGCATCGTTTATATTAGTCGGAGAGCTCGTAACTCTTGTACCCGACATTATTTATAAGACAGCTTTTAGGAGTAAGTTTCACAGGTAATATTTTAAATAAAATATTAAGCTGTCTTGTTTTTTATTAACCTGTGCGATAATGTGTTTAAATCTTAATATTCCAGCCTCATGTTAACAACGCGCTATTACTATCCTTGATTTTCATAGTATATCCTACTAATATTATATTATATTATATTATATATTTATTTTTATTATCCTATTAATATTATAAATGCGAAAGTTTGTATGTATGGATGTATGGATGTTTGTTACTCTTTCACGCAAAAACTACAAAGCCGATTACGATGAAATTTGGTATGTAGGTAGCTGAAGACCCAGAATAACATATAGGCTACTTTTTATGCCGGAGTTTCCGCGGGATTGAGACTTACGCGGGTGAAACCGCGGGGCGCAGCTAGTAATATTATAAATGTGAAAGTTTGTAAGGATGTGTGTATGTTTGTTACTCTTTCAGGCTCGAATGGTTGAACGGATTTGTCTGAAATTTGGAACACAGATAGATTGTAACCTGGATTAACATATAGGCTAATTCTAATCCCGATCGCACAACGGGTTCCTGTCAAAACTCGGGCGAAGCCGCAGGTAACAGCTAGGATTACATTTATTTTAGATGACGTGTATTTGTTATATTCGTAAATATATTACACAATCTGCTTGTTTGCCATTTAAAAATATAAAAAACAAGAAAAAGCTCCACACCAGCTTGGTGTATTTGATAAATAACCTGTATGTGCAATATTAAATATACCCTACATTTGCCACAATTATTGCTCTAATTGACAAATACAGCAAATGACAAACACGGCTAGCCGAAAGTCTAACGATTTTGCAAGGCATCACAAAGAAGAAACAATACATAGACAATGTTAATGCTGGCCGCAAACGCATAGCATATAATAGTAACATATATTCAAATAACAAAGTCCAGCTGCAAATGTTATTTATTTACCGACGTTTATAAATGTTATAAACGTAGGTAGTCTTTGATTTATTACATTTCTTTGAAATTATTCATTTTTTCGAAATAAAAACGACAGAATTATTAAGTATTTGCCTTCATGTGTGGACCGTTATTTTTATATATTGATTAACTACACTAATAGTCATATGTAAGAGCTACATTATGTAAAACGATCTCGCATTGAAAAATAAATCCATGAAAACAAAACTGTGTAACTGTATAGTTTATGTGCCAACCTGAAAATAGCGATACAGCCTCTTACGTATTTATAAGCAGCTGCTATAAATTTTGTCACACGAACTTTAGTTGTGAAATTAAGTAACGTTCTTTTTCGTTTCAGTGTGTAAAGAGGTTATTACGTTTTAATTTTGTTCTAGGGTTGCCATACGTTGTAACTACTTATTAAAGTAGTGAATGTGAAAGAAACCAGACAGGTTTGTCAGGATCGTGAGCTCTAGAACTCGATATTCTCAGCTTACCATGTAAGGGACTTGGCGTGAAGACATTTATATATGTACTTATTAAAGTGTTGGCATGAGGACAAAAAATCTTTTAAAACATCAGAGTTGGAACTGAAATTTATTGCGAACAATGTGAAAATGTTCACAGAATTCTTTTACATATTTTTCAAACGTCGCATAGCTCTTCGTCTACTTATGTCGACAAAAGAATAGGCGACAATACACACACTATTTGCCCTTTATGTAGGAGTGACATTTGCTGCGACGTGACGAGATTCGTGAACTTAGTGAAGGGTTAACTCTATAACAATCTCAATTGGAAACAATCTTAGAAAACATGAAGAAGTTTCGTGATAGGGTTACCTAAAATAAATATTAAAGAAATGGCTCTTTATCGTTGCTAGCTCTTGACCTACTTTGCCGTCTTTTACATTGATGCTGGTGGTTAAGGAAAATTCTTGAACGGTGATCAACTAGACAATGAAGTATAGATCTTTCACCCACAAGATAGACATCATCATCTCGGTCAAAGTCAACAAAGAGAGGAGAAATTTTATTGAATCAGGTGATACTTTGCGAACATTGGAGATGTGTATGCCTTTATTTGACTAATTCTGCAGAAACCGTACAACTGGCGAGATATCTTGCTAGTAACACTGGAGGAGACAAACCAGATTAACGTTCTTGTAAACCAAACCACAAATAGTGACAGATAAAGGAAGTAATGGAACTTCTCAAGCCCTTCGTCAACCTCATCGAAGAACTCACCACAAAGTATACCAACTCGCACTTGACGTATGTACGTTTCTCTTCGACAGCTAGGCATCCTCAGGAAATCGACCAAAGCGATAAAGTTTTTTTTTATGATATTGGAAGGCAAACAAGCAGACGGACTTCCTGATGTTAAGAAATTCACGCCGCCTAGAGACACCAAAGGTGGTAATGGTGCGTTGCCAACCTAACGCCGGGATGTTAGGCCTCGAGCAAAAGTCAGTTTACCGGCTACCTTACCCTTCGAACCGGACAACGTCATGACGTTATGGCGGCAGGAATAGGTAAGGCGGTGGTACCAATCAGGACGAGTCGCTGCAAAACTCTACCGCCTAGTCAGATGTCACGGTGTTAGTGACGGTGAGCCTATGCTCGCCTTTCACGAGCTGCCTGGCAAGGAAGGCAGATGATCTATTCTACAAAGGAGATCGGACCAACACGAGAAAACAAGTACAAGTTCTAACTGGTACTTAGGGGTCTTTTACTGAGTCGTTTATAAGTACAGCTGTAAACATGCTGTGACAACCGGATCATTACTTTTTGACTTGTCTAAATCCAAATCTGATGAGATTGCAGTATAGTAGTGAGAAATTGATGATGAAGTATGAAGATAAAGTAAGCGATTACTGTCTAAACTAATCATTACTTACTTCCCCAAGTACAAATCTGAGTGATGGGCCAGTACTAACAAGGCCACTGGCCTTGTTACTTGTTACTGACTTATATTTTAACCAGTGCTTGCCTTTTATGAGCTACCAGGCTTATAGGCAGATGGTCTATTCTAGTAAGCAGATAGGCCAACGAGGATAAAACTAGGAATAAACTTAGTTACCATATTCCGATTATTAAATAAGATGGTAAGTAATTTTCTAACTGAAATAACCATTCCTTCAAGAACCTGTAAGATGAATATTGAACTATAACATCCATAATCAAATTATGGTGCTCCCTGTGCATACACACTTGACTTCATCTTGATTATATTAAGACTGCTTTGAGTAGTGTTTGAATAATACCAGTAAAGGAAATTCTGTTTTATACCTACCTTCGTAAAATATATAAAATATAGTCAACTAGCAGTCCATTCCAGTTTCGCAAGGATGGACAAACTTCTATGTTGTTATTATATATATAAATCTGGCGCTCACTCACGCGAACCATTCTATGTATTAAAAAAAAACGCATCCAGCTATTTGGCTTCTTGTTAGATGAAGCTTTCTATAGTGTAAACGATTTTTTGAAGAAAAGTTTAATTGATTTTATTTTCTAACACAAATGTCATAGAAAATAATATTTGTGGTGACCCAGGACTTTGTTTCCCCTGACTGGCTAGGTTTGGAAACGGCTTATGGTAGTTAGGGTTAAACTTAATCGAATATTGAAATTTTTATCAAAATATTATAATATCTAGCTGACCAAGCAAAACTTCGTATTGCTTGACATTAATGCTTCGATAGTAGCGCAGTCTGTCAGATCCGATGTGAAACATTCCAAAATCAACAACAAAATATTTTTATTTATTTATATATTTTTAGATATTTATTATTAAAAAAAATATTTTCCAGGAGACCAAATTGTTAACATAAACCATTCTCGAATTCCCTTGAACACACACAAAAAGTTACATCAACATCGGTCAAGTCGTCTAGAAGGAGTTCAGTGACAAACATACAAACACAAGAGTTATATAAGTATATAAAATTATGTGATAATTATAAATAATAAATTTGCATTAATTTAAAAATATATTTTGCACACCACAATGCGGTAGGCTAGGTTAGTATAACCAAACGCAAAAAATGGGAACGTTAGATAGGGTTGTCACATGCGAAGGACGTGACAATTAGGATTGCTTCCCGACTCTGACGTTATTCGTGGTCTGGTCACGGTGGTGGGTTGTGGAAACGTTGGTTAGATGTGTCACATTCTGTGTCAATTGGAAGACTTCTCTCCGCAACTGTTACACGAGTTCCACGGAATTAGCATAATAAAAGCTTATTCTACATCTGCTTTTTTAAAGAAGAAGAAAAACCATTTATTTACAAAGTTACGAAGATGTTACAAAATTATTTAGGCGTTCCGACATGTTCTACCAACTTTCTTTTTGTATAAATAAATTGAGATCAATATGATCATTTAATAAATAATATAAAAAAATGGGCTACTTTAGCAATATGGCAATTTTGTAGACGAAAGAGGCACAATGATTGTTTTTACATTGCAAACCATAATATTGTTTTGTCTGATTACAACAAAAACGCAATACACTTGTGTAACTTATTACGATTATAAGTAACTCAGTGTTTGATGTTACAAAATGAAATGGGTAATTTCGTATAGCGCCATTTTATAACGTGTGAAATTGTGGCTGCCAAATAACTCATTGTTTAAAAATTACACAAAATGCTATGGTTTTACGAGCAGATTATGGAAGATTTACATTACACGTTTTATATTTTGAATTTCTGATTGTATTTTGTTGTCTTTGCCATAGATGCGTGAGTTGCAAGCCTAACCTGAAACACTATATTCTCGGACTAGATTACCTACTTCTACAGGGAGACGGAAGCCGAACCGAACCTAACAGCTTTTTTGTATGCTCCTCGTACCAATGTTTACAAATTATATGTAATATATTTTTGTAAATTAGGTTTATAACAAAAAAAGACAAGACCGATAGGTATCTTTCGCCGGATCTTTACCACGTTCCAATCCGGTTGTAGTTTTTATATTTATATAAACGCTTCACATGAACCTTTATAACGTAAAAGTGAAATACATGTATTTTATTATATTATTTATTAAACATGAGTTCGGTCTAGAATTCTAAACCGAACTAAAGTTATACCACTGTTACGAAAAGCTAAATCGTAGGTTAAATTTGATTGGCGATTCGAAAATAGCCGTAATTGTAACTTATGCCACTTTTCCATTAGGCGATTAGGATATTGTTTATCCATAGCTATAGTTAAAGAAAAATACTTTTGATTTATTAATTACTACAAAATGCACGCTTCTACACCTGTGCAACCTGTTTAGTTATTGGGATAAAAAGTTTAATGATTGGGTTGAAAAGTGTGATTATTGGGATGAAAAGTTTAGATATTGGGATAAAAAGTAGCCTTTGTCACTCCTTAACCTTGTAATCTCCACAAATAAAACGTCACTCCAAAACGCTTAAGGAGAAACAAATATACTTTCGCTGTATTAATAATAAGTTTGGGTCCTATGTGTAGACGACGTAATAAATTGAGTATATCTAAACACAATTTTTATGTTCTGACATATAGAGCAATAAGACGACTCTCCTTCACTTACCTATAGATGCTAGATTTTACAGGTGCGTTGCTATTTTATAGCCGAGATCTTACGCCACACCCTCCAATACAAAAACGATAATGGCAAGCACTAAAAAGCGGTAGAAATACGTTTTAAAACATGCATACATTCTTTCCCCGTGTTGGTCTGGGCTCCTTTGTAGAATAAACCATCTGCCTTTGTGCCAGGCAGCTCGTAAAAGGCGAGCATAATTACCATCACTAAACTACACATCCTACTAGGTGGTAGAGTTTCGCAGCAACTCGCCCGGGTTGGTAACACCGCCTTGCCTATTCCTGCCGCCATAACATCAGTGCTTGTTGCTGTTGACATGTTCCGGTCCGGAGGATAAGGTATCCGGTAACATCTTGGCCTCAGGTTGGCAACGCACCGTTACCACCTTTGGTGTCTTTAGGCGGCGTGAATTTCTTACTACTAGGAAATTTGTCTGCTTTTTTGCCTTCCAATATCATAAAAAAACACATTTTGAAATTGGATGTAAATCACATGAATGTAGTTCACTGCAAAAATAATATTCCATTTTTAAATTGGCCTAAAAGGCTAAGCGGGGTAAAACTGCAGCGTTTTAATTATATTACGCTGAGCACCCTTCACAGAGATTAATAAAACCTCACTCGGGGTATGCTTTACATAAAAATATTTTATTTTAAACGTTTCAGCTCAAAATGTGGTTATAAAGGAAAAGCCTCTTGGGTGTTTTTTAATGAGATTGAAAGTTAAAATTACAGACCTGTAGGGCTACTCTTGAACCTCGATTTATGCAAAATCGGAAATCGGAATCAAGTATTATTTTTTTATCATTTACCAAAAATTTCCAAAATGTCATTACCAAAATGTCATTTCATTTACAAAACATGTAGACCAGTATTGTGTTCAAAAATATCTTCTTTTGAATACAATACTGGTCTAATTGTTTCATTTAACACTTTACTTTTATGGGGTGGCTGGAAGAAATTTCTTTTATTAGAGTTAGGCTCGCCTTTTGTACTTTGTTTCTTTTTTTTACTTTTAAGTATATTTTATAATAACAATAAAGAGTTTAATAAAATACTGGCAAATAATTTAGTTAATAGTAAACAATAAATATTTCATCGGATTCCTTGAATTTATTTTTAACTACTTAAATATTAAACATCTGCTAGTACTATGTTCAAAAGTACATAAAATGACAGATACGATTCCAATTTCTAAATCTCAAAATATCATGATTCCAGAGTAACTCTACTAAGTGCTTGACACTGTGGTTTCCGAACAAGAAAATCTGACATTAACAGAGAGAACAATACAATGGATACCTCACTCGAATATGTCGCCGCTTTAATTTCAGTCTACAATAACGTCAGTGCTCGCATATGTCGTTTACAACTTGAAAATTTTAAAAGAAGCACACGGCGCTCTTGATGGTAAGAGGTACACATCATAATACGTTCATCGCTTTCTTTTGCCGTGGTTTCTGACCTATTGCGCAAGTCTACTGACTACCCAAACCTTCAGACTGAAATACGACAGTGACAAACGCCATCTTTATGGCTTTTTGGTAAAATAGGTAGTTACCAGGGAAATTGCACAAAATTGCAATTTTGTGTAATTGTACTATAAATATAATATAAATACCACTGTACTACTGGTAGTTTTTTTTGACCAGGAATGCCTCATCAATACATATTGTAAAACAAAATCCCCCGCCGCGTCTGTCTGTCTGTCTGTACGCGATTTACTCGAATAGTACTGAACGGATTTTCATTCGGTTTTCAACAATAGCTAGAACAATTCTTGAGAAACACAAAACACAAATACAAAAAATGAGAAATACAAAACTTTTGTACAAACCAACGATATTACAACGATATTAGTTCAATATGTCGGCAAAAAATAAGCCGATCGAGAGCTTTCCTCGAAAAAGCTGCCAAAGCCTTTTGAGTTTAACAAAACAATGTATGGTGGGATTTTTCCTCTTCGATAGATCTCAAAAAAAGTAAGCGGTGGTATATGTCTATCTTTAAATAACAAGCCACAATAACGGTTATTGCGTTTACTTGAAACAGTAAAATAAAGGGTTACTTTAGAAAATATTTTTAACAATACTGTATTAACCCTTAATCAAATAAATCTGTTAGATACGTTATGCGTGTAATTTAGATCAAAATTGCATTTTACACTATCAGAAAAAAATAACAGCTAATGAGTTATCAAAAAGTTAAAATCTCCGGGCACAAAATTAAATATCGTTGAAGCGTAGCAAAGACATGCGCGCTTACTGCATTTACGTGAAAGAGTAACAAACATCAATACTGACATCTACTGACATCCAGACATACTCACAAACTTTCGCATTTATAATATTAGTAGGATTTTTATTCTTGAATAATCGAAGCGAAGCGAGGGCGGGCAGTTAGTAAACTTATAGAGACTAAATACCTTAGTTTTAAACTAACAACGCAACATCAATATCTTTTGTGTCTGCAATCTACGTCTGTTTTTTACCATCTAAAATGACTTCCTTGCAATCCTGGAAAATATAAAAATAATGTATACAGATACAAAAAAATGCAATTTCAAGTGCGATGTACTCATGTGTTGGTGTATATTGCATGTTTCCTTTTTTCCGTTGAAAAAACCTCTCTGCGCTAATTTTTATGTCATTTAGAAACCAGTAGACATTTCTATTTGAAAGCGAAGCCATGTTTTTCTCCTCCATGTAAGAACATTTCCGGTCCTTGACTTTAAAGTACATATACATTCATATATGCATGTTATGAAAGTTACACATACATGGAAAGTGGAAACATAGCTTTAGAAATGCGAATCGAAAGTGATTCGATTTGTAAAATCATTTACACATAGGTTCGGATTCCTTATGTAGAACAGACAATATGTCAGCTCCATCTGCATACTGCATGTTTGGTAGCTCGTAAGAGGCGAGCATAATGGGTCATCACCAACAAAACTACTGCTGGTAGAGTGCTGTGCTGCAACTTTACCTGGTAAGGATCCTTACCTAATCCTGACACCATAATGACAGTGTCATATACTTAGCACAACGCACCCATAACACCGTTGGTATCTGAAGATCACAGTTGCCATGTATTTGTTTGCTGTCTTAAGTCATGAAAAAATAAATAGTTCCTAGGCCTACTGTTTAAAATGGCAATAAACGCCTATCTTCTTCAACGGAAGATATATTTGTTCGTTCTAGAGTACTTGTGATGAATCGTGCCTTAATTTTGAAGTTAAGCCCTTACCCATCTAAAACTGATATTTTTGGTACTGTAACAACATTTTCCATTTTGTATGGATAACCGAATTCATCTTTCCTAGCAGTTAAACTCATAACAGCTTACAAACCCATTTTTTTTGTATTTGTAGTAAAAAATTGTACCGATTTCTAAAATTTTCATAAGCATTCTATTAAAATTTCTTGACTAATAGCAAAAAGGGCGATCAAGTAAATGAAATGACCAGTTGTTTTCCAGAAAGCTATCTCAATGTTTTATTTGTTTATCTATAATTTCTCTCCTAGACAAAATTATAGATAACAACATTATACTCAGTAAATATTACAAATGAAAAAATGTGTTTTCTTCTTCTTTTACGTCGCTACAAAGCTATGTTAATGTATTTTTTTTGTTTGTGGTAAGAAAAGATGCTGTATAGTAGCGAAGGCTACTTTTTGTCCTTGCATCTAAAGTTCACGCGGAATTTAATAAATATGATACACAAGCGTAGCCACGGCCAACAACTAGTAATATATGGTGTAAAGCAAATCCAAGTTAATATCTTAAAATTGGATAAATAAGACTTCATAGTGCGACAAAGGGATTTTGTTCATACAAAGGGTTTTAGTAGATAATTAAATTTTCATGTTCACGTCTTTGTCAAAAGGGTAATTATTATCTATTGAGACACAGGAATTTGCAAATCAGTGTCTCAATATAATAATTTATTCTTATAGGATTATGAATTACTAGATGTAGCTCGCATCTACATTTGCGTATTATTTATTCATGTAGTTCATCTTAGAAAATATGTTTAGATATTAGGATAAAAAGTAGCCTATGTCACTTTCCAGTCTAATTAGGTAGGTGGTAGTCTCCACGCCAAACGCGACATGAAAAAAGGGTAAATTAATAAAAAAAGGTGTGTGTGCGATTCACACACGATAGAAGTGAAACTTCAGTAAATCGACAAAAGAATGAGATGAATACATATTTGTGTCTCTTATCTGTCGTTTTTCCATTGCACCCGTTTTGAAATCACAATTATTCTAAAGAAGTTTCACTTCAATAACAAACCACATGTCGCATAAGTAATATTTGTTTAAATGAATGAATTCATCTGTCTATACAGTTAAATTCACCAAAACTAACAAATATAATATAGTGGGAGTAGTGGGACTTAGTGTTTTTGGGTACTCGTGGATGCCTCTGTCTACCTTTTCGGGGATATGACTTTAGTAAGTGGTAGAGTTGTGCAATGACTTCATCGAATAGGTACTACGGGCTATCTTTTTTTGCTGCACTAACTCTGTAAGTTATTAACTATTATAAACTAAAAGCTAACTCAGAGTTATATTTAACCTAAAAAAGCGGTATCAAGCGGTATCAAAACATTAGCAGAAACAGTGGTGCATATAGAAGAGATCAACTTTTAAATACTTAATGCTACCGTTTTTGATGTATAATTACAGTATCACGCTTCGTTTCACTTGAAACGTTTCTTTGTCTGCTTTCGCTTTTTACAAAAAATATTTAAAAGTCATATATAAATAAATAATATGTATGATCGCCTTATGAGGTCTGCTCCAAATGTGTTGTTGACTACATAAAGTCTTGGGTAGCATTCCCCTTCCTCAAAATGTGTATTTTCAACTTTCTAATAAAAACGTTGTCCAGGATTGGATGAGCGCACGATTACCCTGGTTGCCCTGGTTGTGCCTCTATCTACCACTACTTTTGAGAAATAGACGTGATTACACCTTTTAAGGAAATAGATATCTATAGAGTTCTATGTAAATAAATTTCACGGATAAGAGTGCTTGGGCTTAATTGCTTCTCATACCAATCTCTTATAAGTTATAATGTATGATGTAAATTTGTATAGAATAAGGAAAAAAAGAATAAGCTCGCTGAGTTTCTTGCCGGATCTTCTCAGCGTGTGGCCGCGTTCCGATCCGGTGGTGGTTTTTTTACATATATCGTCACAAGTGCCTCTTGTAAGGTAAATGTGAATAAAAATGTTTCTATTTCTATTCAAGAGATTCAAAGACATACACAAATATTGCAAATGTAATTAACTGTGATTAATTTAATTATCGCTTTAGCAATTAAGAACGCCCTACATTTTGGATAACAAAGTAATGTCTGCGATATATGTACTCCCATCCAAACAATAGGCGATTTGACACGAATGACGTCATTTTACGATTTCAAACTTAAATCGTCGCGTGTTACTAATATACTAGATCTTTCTCCAGACTTTAACCGTGTATTATCTATAAATTAATACGCGATGCCAAAACATTTTACAAAAATTGCGCGGACGCACGAGCATAAAATTTGGTACACTTATAGTTTATGTGTAGGAGAAGTGCAGAACGCTAATATTTTTCAACAATAATGCTTAAAAAGTACATTAAATCAGTAAATAAAACATTACTACAACTACCATACATTTGACACACACAAACAAATATATTGACGATAACGATAAAAGGTCACAGATGGTGCACTAAAAAGTTTGGAAACAAAGTAGTTAGTCTTGAGAAATGAAGATGGCGGTCTTATCAATAAGATAACAAATTGTATTACGGTCTAATTTTGACTAACGGGCGACCACTAGTATAAATAAATATCCCTGGACAAGTTACACAAATTGAATCTAACCTCAAAGTAAGCAAATTATATGCTTGTGTTAAGGGTGTTAGTCAACGATTATAATACATAGAAATACTTAAATGGATACCAGATCAAATTTAATAAACACCCAGGATCTGATAACGCAGACATCTAAATGTTCATCACATAAATGAGCCCCTCGTCGGGAATCGATCTTTCGTCAACCATGAGACGTTTCGTCAGTGGAGTTATCTATTATATGGAGCTATTGTATTATGAAGCTAACTATTAAGTGCTGCCGCGGGATCCCTTTTAGATTTGAGGATAAAAAGTAGCCTATGTCACTAACTAGCCAGTATAGCCCATCCACACAAAAAAAAATAGCAAATCAGTGTTGCGTCGTAAATGAAGAAGAAGAAAATTATTAGGTATTTATCAATTTGTCATTCTATCAAAATAGAATTCTTTTATCAATTTTCTCCGTGTTGTTCCAGGTCCCCAACATAGAATAGACTATCAGCCTCTCCGATTAGCTGATCGTTAGAGGCGAGCATAGGATCTCAAATAAGACCACTGGATGTAGACTCATGTGCAGCAACTTGGGTAGGAATCTACCGTCTTACCTATTCCTGCCACCACAATTACAGTGTTATGTTCAGGTCCAGAAGTACAGTAACAGAGAGATTTCCACTGTGAGCTTAACATCCCGGCTCCAGGATAGCGAAACACCTATAACATCTTTAGTATCTATTGGCCACGGTTATCTCTTGTCATCAAGAGGCCCGCTTGTTTTTATTTTATAGAAACATATATTATGTTAATTACTGCCTACCCTTGTCGGAATCACACCCGGGCCCGGTGGATCAACGGCCAAATTAGGATAGTACACTAATCCTTCGACCAAGTGGGAAAATATTATGTACTGCGGCCAATAGATCACACAATATTTGCCGCGATATCTCATAACAATAGATGGCGACGTCGATGACGATAATATTTGCCTTATCGATACGGAAAATAAATGATAATACAGATAAGTTTATCGTGAGTTATTAGCCCAGTTCCATTCACCTCGACCACAAGACAGCGGCGCACCTATAACTTCTATGGTCTTTATGGGCCAAGGTCTCCTATAAGAGTGTGTGTGTGCCTTTTGCTGTCTTATCACATAAAACAGTCGTTTTCTATTATTCCGTGTTGGTCCGGGCTCCTGTGCAGAATAGACTATCTGCCTTCCTGCCAGGCAGCTCGTAAAAGGCGAGCATAGGCTTGTCGTCATTAGCACCGTGACATTCTACAAGGTGGTAGAGTTTCGCAGCGTCTCCGAATTGGTACCACCGTCTTACATATTCCTGCCACCATAACGTCCAATGCTTGTCGTTGACGTGTCCCGGTTCGGAGGGTAAGGTAGCCGGTAAACTTACTTTTGCTCGAGGCCTAATATCCCGACCTCAGGGTGGCAACGAACCATTACCACCTTTAGTGTCTCTAGGCGGCGTGAATTTCATACCATCAAGAAATCCGTCTGCTTGTTTTTTTTCATAAAAAACAAGCATTATCATAAAAAAAGGTTCAGCTAGAATGTAAGCCACGGACTTGCTTATTTTTGTTGCCCATACTATTAGTGCTCTTCATTATCGTGCTGCTGGAAGGTAAGGTAATATGAAAAGTTGCACTCATGGCTCCGTATGTTTCTTAACAGCAGGTGAACTGAGTGCTTGTACGCTATTTTATAACATTAATAAGCACAGAAAATCTGCAAAAAAACAGCTCCGTCTTCATTATTATATCTTTAAGTAGCGGCCTGCCCCGGCTAGGCACGTACATATAAACCTTCCTCTTAAATCACTTTATCCATAAAAAAACGCATCAAAATCCGTTACGTAGTTTTAAAGAAGAGCATACAAAGGGATATAGGGATAGAGAAAGCGACTTTGTTTCTTACTAAGTAGTAATGGCACACGAAAAACATATAATCTTTTGAAAAAAGAACCATCGAAACCCATTCGCTATTGCTGAATTATTTTGTCGGGATACCTATCGCGTAATAATAAAAAAAACAAGGGAATAATTGAGGGGAATAACCTCTTCCTTGTTGGTCAGTTAATTAATTACTCTAATTGGTTAATTTATTAAATCTAAGATTTTAATATCTTTTAGTGCTCCTTGTTATTGTCAAAACACGTTGAGTTCAAGTCCTTTTTGCAGTGAATTTAGTTTCATTTTACTCAGCTCAGTACACATGACAAGAGGTCAGTTACCTTTCTAGTAGAATATCTACATTTTTTACCAACAACAATTGCGTATGATTATAACATCACGACTGGTTTAGAAAACTAGTTTTCATGAAGATTGACGTACAAATGTATTACATTCAGTACAGTTTTATCCGACTTGGGAAAAGGAGGTTATATGTTCCACTCATGTTTGTTTATTATCCAAACCGACTAAGGAGTCGAAGTGGTCGCCATGGCCGAAATCGGTCGGATCAATCATCATCATCATGTTTATTTAATGTATGTTAAAATGCTTCGTTACTTCTGAACAGATTTTAAAAATGATTTGTTTTGAAAAATGTATTTTTGAGGTAGTTCCATTGCCACCAAGTTTAAGATACAATAATCGAAACCTTGAGAAACCTTAGAAATATTCAATTTCTATGTACTTAAATGACATAATTATTAAAATCGAAGTAAACTTTTTGCAGTTTTTCAGCCCCTAAATTGCTAACATTTGTGTATTTGAAAATGTAAGAAACGGCGAATGTGTTACTTATAGAGATTCTAGACTATTGTAAACATAATAATATCCGTAGATTTAATTTAAACTCAAGAACAATCGGATGATGGAAACAAAGTTTCCTCACAATTTACCTTTGTTGGAAGGCGTGTTTACAATCATCTAGAATGCATTTAACTGCATTTCAGCCTGGACTCCAGATTTGAGGCTAATAAATGTGAAGTCACTAAAGGATCACAATAACCTACTGGGATGAAGTGTTGATCGTTTTAGAGTTGGTTAAAAAAACGATGTTTTCGGCGGTTGCTAAAACTTTTAAATATTCACATTTTTTAAATAAAAATTCGCATTGCTTTACGTGTCCCTTATAATTCACTTGTAAACAAATATCTTACCGGTTTCGCTTTTAACAGCATCACCAGGATTAAACCTTAAATAAAAAAACTTGTTTAAAAAAGCTCTCACACAAAAAGCATTTCAATTGCAAAGCCCTGATGAAGGCCATCAATTAAAAAGCAACAGAAAAAAAACGTAGTTTACTCACTTGACCTTGTCACGTGTTTTTGTACGAAGTCAGTATATGGTAATGTATTTATAAGGCAGCCAATACATGGTACTTCTACTTATCTGATATTATCACTTTAGTTGCGGGATTCAATGTCACGCGCCAGATGTTCGATTTGGTGACCAATTTAGGAAGTCTTTTGTAGACTAGCTGTTGCCCACAGGAACATTTTTTCGGGATAAAAAATAACCTATGTGTTAATCTAAGTTACTTTCTATGTGTGTGACAAATTTCATGAAAATCGTTTAAGGGGTTTTCGGATGAAGGAGTGACAAACAAACATATAACTTTTCGCATTTATAATATTAGTAGAGATAGACCTGCTTTAACCCGCGGCGTCGGCCGCTTACCAAATTGTCTATACCATTTAATAAAATGAGGAGCCTGTGTTTGTAATATTAAAATAATAACGGCTTTTTATTACATGAACATGAATGTATATGCGGTACATTTGTCAAAATATTTTTTTTTGTATCTCTGAAACGGATGGAGCGTTGTTTGTTTGAACAAAAATCCTGAACAAATTTGGTCAAGCAATTATCTTTGTGTTTCATGAACAAATTAGGAACAGTCAACATAAAACATTTGCGTAGATTATGTTATAATTCCTAATACTATAAACATGAAAGTCAATTTTTCATCTGTTACGCTTGAACGCCTTAACTGCTAAACCAATTTTGTTGAAATTTGTAAGCATAGGATTTTCTTAATTATAATCATTCACAAAGATATTAAAACACTTCCAAATTATAAATATACACATAACTTTTTTTGTGCGTGTTCAAGGGAATTCGAGAATGGTTTAGATTCATATTTTGGTCCATTGGAAAATGTTTTTTAATAATAAGTCGTTGTTGATTTTGGAATGTTTCACATCGGATCCGACAGACTGCGCTACTGTCGAAGCATTAATGTCAAGCGATACGAAGTTTGCTGGGTCAGCTAGTATACATATTAATACTATTAAGTATAACTCAAAAATCTTTAGCCGGATCTTAATAAAATTATTATGCAACCCCACCTTAGAATCATGATCTATCTTTCTAAAAAATAACTATAAATCGGTTTTGCTTATTGACTGAGTAATCGCGTAACAAACATACAAAAAAGTAAAACTATTCAGTAATAAGTACTAGGAGACCTTATGTAACAAGAGGTTCTGATTATGAAAATGGAAAATATCTTTGTGAATAAAGGTTAAACACCATCCAGACGGTTGTAATCACGCCTTCCACAAAGGTGACCTTGATATAAACTTTAAAATAAATCAAAATTATTAGGATTAAATCTACATTCCACGCGGTTACAAACCAATGTTTTGATACGTGTGGAACCCCTATTACGAAACAGTGAAAAAAAATCTTTTTAAGTACCTACATAACGATTACTAATAGTTACGAATGTGGACAGAGAAAGAAACGTACAGTCGAATTGAGAACCTCCTTTTTTGGAGTCGGTTAAAAACTTGACTTCGGATAATATCGTAAGTATCGAAAGGTTTTTTATGAGGGTGGATCGGCATCCCCAGTGATGTTGGATTACATAGCCCTATGAATGTTTGTACAACCGTTTTCCTATACAAATTGTTTGTATTAGAATTTATGTAGAAACAAACATTTGCCAATGTTTGTCAACAACGTAGGAAAAGAAACATAGTCAGAAGCGGTCCCTTGTTTCGCGCTACATCTTTACTAATAAAAGCTGAAAAGTTTGTTCGTTTGTTTGAACGCAAAAATCCCAGGAACTACGGGTCCAATTTGTAAAATTCTTTTAGTGTCAGAGAGCCCATTTATCGAGGAAGGATAAAGGCTATATCGTCACGCTAAGACTAATAGGAGCAGAGCACCAATGAATAATGTTTCAAAATCGGGGCATTTTGTTTTATAAAAACTGTTAGTGGCTGTTAACGTAAGTGATTCGAAGTTCTCCGGGTCGGCTAGTTTCAGTGTACAACAAAAATTGGAGTAACTTTACGTTTTTGTTTCGGTTTCCTATTCAGGCGAAAGTATGAATAAAGCTGAAAGTTTTATTTCAGAATCGGCTGAAACAGGTTAAGCTGGTGCCACTGGCCGTTGCAAAACTCACTATCTGGTCTGACTACATTTGGTGGAATAAGCCTTCAGTGTTTTAATAACGAGTGTTGTGTAAAATAGTATAAATAACGCATTCAATAGTTTTAAAAATATAATGACGTTTGGGGGATATAAGATTAATTATCCTAAATTTAAAAAAAATGCCTATCGTCTCTGTGGTCTAGCGGTCCGGTATATAGTTTTAGCTCATCGCCAACCGGGCACATATCCAATCCCAGGCAACATTATTTTTATTAGAAAATTGAAAATACACATTTTTCTAACTTGTAGTTGCCCAACCCGGGAATCGAACCCGAAACTTCAAGAACTCAAGATGGGCGATGGGCTTGCCACCTATCACATTGTGGGACTTAGTGTCTTCGGATAATTGTGGGTGGCCTCGTTGTGCCTCTGCCTACGATATCGGGGATATGGGCGTGAAGATACCTACTTACTTACTTAAGATAAAAAATAATGAATCACAGCTAAAATCTAAATGTTATGTGGCTAAAAACTATCTCGATCATGACAGTTTTGAACAAAAAATAAGCATCGAAATCGGTCAATTATCGGTCGGTCATTCAGGACTCGGGAGTTACGATAGACAGGAACATTAAATATGCGTATTATCTTTATAGAGTTCAGCACCGCACAAATAACCCCCTAGCTTACAAATTGTCATGGTCAATGGTAACCGCTTACTATCAGATGGTTCCTTAGTTCGCTTCTCAGCTAATGTAGTGCTTACAGTAATGTAAAAGTACTAACAGTGGCTTATAAGAATTAATTTTGCCAAAAAAATATCCGTCGCCCTGAAGAGGTAGGTAGAGACACAACCAGGGCACCCACGACTAGCCGAAAACACTAAGTCCCACAATATGATGAGAGCAAGCCTATTGCCAACGGGGCATATATAAAATACGGGTCAACGTTATTTTTTATTAGGGATTGGATATGTGCCCGGTTGGCAATAGTCTTGCCAACTATCACATTGTGGAACTTTGTGTCTTCGGCTAGTCGTGGGTGCCCTGGTTTTTCCTCTGCCTATCTCTTCGGGGATATAGGCGTAAATATACTTACTTACTTAAATAAACAAATCAGTAAAGCATTGACATTTATTACCATTACCGTTAGACAATAAAACATTTGCTGGAAATCACCTGCTTCATTCACTTTCACACTCTCAGTGTTCTAAAAAAAACTAGTTCCACTAGCTATATTTTATCCTTCAAAACATTTCCAGTTTTTGTTTTTAATAAAACAGCTTCTTTTTTTAAATGATATACTCTACATATTTGCGACGTAACTACAGGACCAAGCATACTTTTTTATATTTTTAAGAATTATTTTGTCTACTGTCACTGACTGACTTTAAAAAA
>NJDD01000748.1:51566-79741 GCA_002245505.1 Calephelis nemesis
CACGCCACTAGAAGAGAACCTGTCTTATGGCACGGTAAAGTAGTATACATTAAAGTACTCGTGATCTCTATCTTCTTACTTTTGTAGCACAGGAAAGTATCAACCCCATTGCCCTTTGTTGTAGTTATCTGATAATAAGAAGTTTTTGAAGTGAAACTTCTTTATCGGGGTTGGAAAAAAAAATTGTGTTACATTTTTTCATTACGCGTCACATTTTTCCGTTACGCGCCGTCTTTGTTTTTCCCTACCACGCGTGATTCAAAGTATACTTTCTCCAGCGCAGTAGGGATTGGCAATAAACTTTATTTAACCAATTTCTGTAAAGTTGCCTATAGTAAATTATTTCTTGAAAAATAACGTCATTAAGAAGTTTCACTTCTTCACTTCTTACGAGTGTACGCTAGTACACGCACACATTATTTTTATAAGA
Organism: Calephelis nemesis; assembly: GCA_002245505.1. Taxonomy (NCBI): domain Eukaryota; kingdom Metazoa; phylum Arthropoda; class Insecta; order Lepidoptera; family Riodinidae; genus Calephelis; species Calephelis nemesis. Next base: position 51,997 of record NJDD01000748.1, read on the forward strand.
CAACGAATAGGCTCACGGCTTTCCTAACCTTATGAGACAAACGGTGCATATAGATACCATAGAGACTATAGGTGACCGTGGTGTTAGGATGTGCACGTCTACTCATGTGTAACACTGTAAAATAGGTAAAGTGAAATAGCTCTATCCCTACACGGGTAAGTTGCTGCACAGAACTACCACCAGTAAAGTTCTTGGTTGTAGGTACTAGTTCAATCAACAAGTTGAGTCAGTAACAGTAACTAGTAATTTGTCGTGTTCCGGTGTAATAGTGTAATGGTTACCCAACCAGTGAACTTTAGAGTACAGGTCAGGTGGGTATATGTCTTCTGAAGCTATAATACTTCTGTGGCACTTAGGCGTCTTCCGCTAATTTTAGGTGCCCTGGATGTCGCTCGCCTACTTTATCAGGGATACGGGCGTAAATATACTTTTACTGTTTTTCTCACATTTCCAATTTTTTTGTAAAAGTCATATACATTACCGATGCGACAGTGAAATAAACGTACCTGGAACAAAAAACTTTTTATGAATACACAATAATTTGTAAATATGTACTTGTAAATATGTTGATATTTCTTTTCTTTCATTCAAGAAAGATAACATATATCCACACTAACGCAGCAGCTCTAATGATTCGCAGCTAAACTACGGAACCGATTTTAATTAAATTTCATAGTTAAAGACCCAAACATAGGCTACTTTTATTTGAAAAATCTACTACTAAAGGACTATAATACGGGATGAAATTAGTGACTTTGGCTAATCGTGGGTGCCCTGGTTGTGCCTCTGCCTACCTCTTCGGGGATATGGAAGTGTAGATACTTCTTTTGTTTTTTGAAGTTTGTAAGAAAATCTGTTCTAGATTGACGAAGACTCTGGTAAACAGCTAGTCTAAAAAGTTTATATAATGTGTGTCTGAATCGGCACCAATATTCTTCAAAATAGCCAACACGGAGTTAAACGGTCGTTAATTCTTTACATCTATATATAACGGTTCTTCATTTATCACATTTTTGTAACAAATGAATTCAAAAAAATGTGGATCGTTTTGTTAATGGGTATTTTTCAGTCAAATTCAAACTTTTTTTCAGATGACAGCACAATCCTTGCTGTCATTTTTAAAATTTTTCAGACGTTTTTGTTCTTTTGTTGTGTAATGTCATACTATAATACGTACGTAGTATAATGTCATACGTAGCGGGGCGCTAGTAGTTACATAAAAGTAATCAAATTCTGTTTAAATATATTTACAGCTGACAAGCATTTACGCTTAACAATCAAAATGATCCCCTTAATAACAAATTGAAATTTACGAGCGTATAATAAAATTAGGTAATAAAAAAAGTATAAAAACTACTTACTCATACGTAATTCGAACACGCGTTCAGAATAAATGAACCAAGCGAACAAATAAGGGTTATCCCTTAAAAGGAAGCGGAGCAAAAAGCATTGATTCATGTGGGAAAGTGACCCCTTGTCCCTGACCCTGTCCCTTTTTATAGTCTAGCATTAAACCGGGTTTATTCATACTTTGTAATTATTGCTTTTTGTCAAAAACTCAATTGCGATTACAATTAATGATGAATTTAGAGTTATAAAGAGAGTCCTATAAGTATCCTATCTTATAATTTCCCCGTGTTGGTTCGGGCCCCTTTGTAGAATAGACTATCTGCCTAAATATGTTAATATTTCTTTTGTTTTTATTTCATTCAAGAAAGATAGCATACATCTCCCGTTTACCCCGTGTTGGTCCGGGCTCCTTTGTAGAATAGACCATCTGCCGTACCAGGCAGCTAGTAAAAGGCGAGCATAGGCTTACCGTCAAACACCGTGACATCTGACTAGCTGGTAGAGTTTCGCAGCGACTCAACCGGATTGATACCACCGCTTTTCCTATTCCTGCCGCCATAACGTCATGTCGTGTCCCTGTTCGGAGGGTAAAGTAGCCGGTAAACTAACTTTTGCTCGAGGCCTAACATCCCGGCCTCAGGTTGGCAACGCACCATTACCACCTTTGGTATCTCTAGGCGGCGTGAATTTTTTATCATCAGGAAATCTGTCTGCTTGTTTGCCTTCCAATATCATAAAAAATCTGTCTGCTTGTTTGCCTTCCAATATCATAAACAAAAATCTTTGTTTAAGTCGATAGACATGTTTACCTCACGTAGAATTCCATAGAGTTTTATTTGAAAAAGAGATTTTATTTCTGATATTTTATTCAGAATCATTTTAAGCCGTGATACGCGAGGCTTAACAAATTGGTTTGTGAAATACGAGGTATCATTTTAGAGATATATTCACACCACGTAAAGTAACAGGGTTGTGTGAATACTGAGGTTGAAAAAAACATGAAAAATATCACTTGGGACCTCCCTTGTATATGATAATTGTATCTTCATAAATAGATCCATTTTTTTAATAATTTATCTCCTATATACGACGAACTATGACGATCCAGTGAAGTGTTTGGGTCTGGAGGAATCCGGTACACTTGCACATTGTGTTTGACACTTGAGCTTCAGGACAATGACTCACCTATAACATCTATGATGTATATAGGCCATAATTGCCTCTTAATCCGGAGAACCGTGTGGTAGTCTTATCACATAAAATAATGAAATATATGTTGACCGTTGAAAACATAGACGTGTGTCTATTAACAGCTTAAACTAACTACAACCCATAATTCTCAAAATATACAAACTATACCATACAATACTAATTTTTTTTCTCCTTCATCTCTTATCGCCTCCGGGGTCTAGTGATGCAGTGTTGGCATTGACTACATTAGGTCTCGGGTCGGGGAACTCAAAATGTATTTATTTTTAATTATTCAACAAAAACAACGTTGCCTGGTGACCGGTAGGCAATAAGTTTTACTACATTGTGAGAATAACCACCTCCAGCTAACAGTGGGTTTCCTAATTGTACCTCTGCCTGCATCTTAGGAGATGTCATCTCTCTTACCATCAGAGAACCTGTTTATTTGTTTAAATATGAACGGAAAAGAATATTGCGATTCAATTATAGGCTTGGAAACTTTAAAGATTTAAAGTATAACGACAAGGAAGCCAAACAAAATTTAAACTAATATATTCCGTTCATACAACCATTGTTCAGTCTATAATCTAAGGTCATAGTGGTTCCTCCTACATATCAATGAACTTAACGTATTAGGTCATTATGGTTTATGCAAAAATATACTTTATCACTCGTAGATAAAGGTTATATTGCCACACAGTACACATTATATGTGTGAGGCTAAAATTGCTTAGCATTTAGATTAAAAGCTTTAAAACGAGTTTCTGTATAAATTAGGTCATAAAAACACAATGTTGGTGAATGGTATACAATAATATCGCTCAGCGGCAAAGCTAGGGTGTTATTTTAGTATTTAGTTCATGACGGATTGCGTTTTAATTTTCAGCTGTTTCCCGTATAACACACAATACACATGCAAATACGCACACATGCAATGTGAGTGTAACATGCATACTCTCATGATACACTCACATTTACGCACGCATGTACTTATGCACTCCTGCGCTTACGATTACAAGCATACTCACACAGTTGCACGCACACACTTACACAGACACTCCATCCGCCATTAAACACTCATATTCAACTCGTGCGGATCAACTGTGCACTCCGCTGAAATGCGACCCCTATCCCGCTTCCCCGCGCGGCGCCCCGCATTCGCCACAAGCTCTCAGCAGCGACAGCAACTTTTTTCCGTTATCAAATCGGTCTTTTATTAAATAAAAAAATGTCAAATGATGTGAATTAATATGTACGGGTTGTACTCATAATATAATATTACTGTAACAAAATAATTATAATTAACTAATTTTATTTATACATTAGTAGTTTCAAGATGTTGATGATTGCAAAAACTAAATTTGTTTTAGACTAATGCTTTCTTTTTCTATTGAAAACAAAGAAAAAGGAATAAAACATGACATGTTTGACATGTCATGTCAGATTAGTTCAGACAAGTTTAATTGTGATGTTTTTAATCAACGTTTTAGTCTGATCAGACTGATTCGAAAGTACTAAAGATGTTTAGTCTCTTTCTGTTACTATCGTTGAAAGAAGATAGCGATAAGTTAAAATTAGTTAAATGAGTGCGCAACAAAATTAGCACCATACTTTTATCCTATCCCAAATATTTTTTTAATGGAATATTGTTTTATAAAAAATACAGAATGTGCTTTTAAGTAATAAATCATTTAACATTGTCACTTGTGTGTATCCGGTGTGTACATACATTTAGTAACTTTATAAATTACTTGCATCAATAGAAGTGAGTGTTAATTTCGCGAAAGAAACAATTTGTCAGATCTAATAAACGCGACGGGTTGGAAATGTTACTAATTGATGCTGCTTGTATAGACGTAATTACATTTTGTTTAATTATATAATTGCGATTGTTCACTGACATTCATTATTAACGAACCCTTAAGACATCGGTAAATGTCTTCTGTGGAGGCTTACAGAAATAGACATTCCCATTTTAGAAAAAACAGCGTATTAGATTTATTTAAACCTTACAGAGTAATCATGGATATTTTTAATATCTTTAGTTAATTGACTTATGATTATGATTAATTTATTAATCTTAAGGATGCTATGGATCTGAACATAATTTAATGAGGCATTAAAAATTGAAAGTAAATAAGTGTCTAATTAGTAATTGTGATAATGGAATTCAAATCAATGATTTTATTCACAATGGTAAGTAATTAAATGGTAGAATACAAAAAAGTCGTAGACACTCGGGTTTTGTAAACTGCAAAGTAGAATTTTTGTATTACTTTCATAGATTTATTGATCTCAACGGAATTTGATGGTAACATTTATATGTATATGTTATTTACAATTAAAATTATCGGAATATATGTACCTAAATAAAAAATATGTGCGTGTACTTATGTACGCGCGTGAGAAGTTATACAACATGTTTCTAAAGCAGGCAACTTCATGATGTTACTTTTGTGTGACAGATGCGCGCGTTTCTTCAAATTTCATCATTCATCTCATCATTTTTTCATAACGCGTCTAAAGAAGTATAACTTTAACAATAGGAAATAAGTATAATAAATAATAAATAAATAAATAAACAAATATCCCTGGACTAGTCACACAAATTGAATCTAACTCCAAAGTTGTTATGGGTGTTAGTCAACGACACTAATACATAGAATTACTTAAATAGATACTAGAATAAATTTAATAAACACCCAGACCCGGAAATGCAGACATCTGAATGTTCATCACACAAATGTCTGCCCCCTTTTCGGGAATCTAACCCAAGCCTTGCGGTTGGTCAGTGTAGTTAGGCGTGTACGCTAGCCACTCGACCAACGAGGCGGTCAAATAGAATAGGTAATCTTAATAAATAACCAATTTTTTTTTATTCTGGAAACTTTAACTGTTGATTAATTAACATTCGATTACTTTCATGTATTTGCTAATATTTTAATTATTCTATGGTTACAATTAAATATTTTAAAATAAATAAATACAATGAGAAAGTACTAAGTACAATCAAACTACTACTAACCGATTAAATGTAAACGCCCACTTCGTACTCAGTTCTAACTGAGTACGAAGTTTTCCTCTAGGAAATTGGCAAATGTTGATGAATTGCTTAAAACTTATGTTCCGATCTTCATTATCAATTATTACCCATACACCTCTTTGTCAGTGCAAGAACGCAGTTTTCCTAAGCTTTCCTGAGCCTCAACATACAATTATCACACAAATGTAAGTAAATATTGGACGAAACCTCTATACACCTCTTGAATTACACTTTCACCACGTTTGACCTATTTTTGCTAAATTTTTTTTATTCTTTACCTGCACCAGACGTTTTAAACATTCGACATTCTTTGTAAATAATATTTTTGTTGCGAAATATTTTGCAAATATGGACATTCCCCTGATAATGGCTTCGAGAAGAGGGGACTGACGCAACACTACATGAGTCGTATATTTTTTTCAATTAACCACTTGTCTGAAGTCAGCATAATATAGAACCCTAGCGGCCCGCCTCGGCTTTGCACGGGTACAAAATATAAATAAAAACCTTCCACTTCAATCACTTTATCTATTAAAAGAAACCGCATCAAAATCCGTTGCGTAGTTTTTAAGTTTTAAGCTTACAAAGGGACATGGGGACAGAAAAAGCGACTTTGTTTTATACTATGTAAAATGATAAATAATAATAACTTTTGAGTAGTTTGTTCTAGCTCAAAAGTTTTTATTACGTTCTTTGGTCAAGCTAAGCACATTTTAATAATACAAGTGTCGACATAAACTAATAGATCCTGAATTTCAATTTTAATTTAGGTATTTTAGTCACTTACTAGTTCAATAAAAAAAAAAAAAAGTAAGAGGTTCTCAATTCGACTGGATGTTTGTTACGCGATTAATTGGCCAATAGTAAACCGATTTTGATGGTACTTTTTAATAAGTATGGGTCATGATTACGAGGTAGTTCATTCTTAATTTTACTATGGTCCGACTAGATATTTTTAAGTTATACTTAATAATGCATTGCTAAAATATGAATGACCATTTCGAATTCATTTGGTAAATCTGGAAAAGTTATTTTTAGATAAAATTGCAACGTGGTATCTAATCAAATAGTTGAAATCGGTTTGCAGCTTTACTGAACTTATTTCCACTATCAGATCACTCGGATATTATCCGAGGAAGGTGTCAAGAGTCTCCGAAACCGGCGTGTTTGTATGACAAAATGAATGTGAGGGAAGTTATACAGGTTTGTCAGGATCGTGAGGTCTGGCACTCGATACTCTCTGCCTAACCCATTACGGACTTGACGTGAAGATATGTATGTATGTACTGAGCTTAAATATATTTATTTCAAACAGTGATCAGGTAAATACCATTTGAAGGGTAATTAATTCTAAAAAATGACAGATAATAATTAAAAAAATATATAATTACTTTTCCCAAGATGTTTAAGACATTCTTGAAATGAAAACAATTGCGTGCATCTTGACAATAGATTCAAGGATCAAATACCTGAAAGACAAAGACTAATCTTACTGTCTTTGTGTAACATGAACTGAGGAATGCGTCGGCAATATGAGCTATCCATTGAGGTTTCTGATAACAGTTGACGAATCTACGGAATGTATCTGTTTGTCAGACTAAAGCCCTTAACATACATATAGTATATAACATAGTATTAGCCGACTAATCTGCGAGACGTTCCACAATCGTATTCACGCAATCGAATTTAAGAACAGAAATGAGATGAAATATTTTAATTTATTGTTTTACGATTTTATTTTATGATCGATCGATTTTGATATGATGATTTTATTTATTTTGTCATCGCCTCTGTGGTCTAGCGGTTTAGTTGTTGGACTTGACTGCATGAGGTCCCGGGTTCGAATCCCGGGTCGGGCAACAAAAAGATAATCAGTTTTTTCCAATTTTCTTATAAAAAAGTGTTGCTCGGGACAGGATATGTGCCTAGGATAAGCTTGCAGGTCACATTGTGGGACTTAGTATCTTCGGCTAGTCGTGGGTGCCCTGGTTATGCCTCTATTTATCTCGTCGGGAATATGAGCGTAAAGATATATATTTTTTTAATTTTATGACATTGAAAGGCAAACAAGCAGACGGATTTCCTGATGGCAAGAAATTCTCGCCGCCTAGAGACACCAAAGGTAGTAATGGTTCAGGTTCAAGCTCATTTAAGTGACATTTGGCGGGAACGAGGAAATACACGATATAATAAGTTCTTTTACTGCACAAAATTGTACAAAGTCCACCGAAATTTACCAATTTCACTCAATATAGAAACGAAATTCAATAATTACGAAAAAACTGCGACCGTTTTTTATCTCGAGTGCACCAAAGCCCAAAACTGTTAGGTAGTTAGTTGTTAGGCCTGCGACATACATACATTCGGAATTCTTTTACAGAATTCAAAAAAAAGCAAAACATAATCTTGCTTATAACCAATTATCACAAATTGCGTACGAAATTCCTTACGAAAAATTCCTGATGTATATGGAAAGTTTTAAACTTGTATAAATTTGCTGCGTTTGTCTATACTGGTATTACGAATAATGAATATAAAATTATTAATTTAATGTTTAGCTGTAATAATCACTTTATTTATTTTTAGATCGAATGATTCAATTATCATTTCTAATTGTGAGTATATACTACTATAATTTAGAATATAATATTTCATTTCATTTCAAGTAAGTATACAATTTGTGCGAAAAAATAAGTTATATAGATACCTACTTAAATTCTAAGATATTCATTTTAATTGTATTAAATCTATTTACTATTTATATTGACTGTTAATTAGTTTATTTGTTTTTTGTATTAATTTCACAATTGTACGCCTTATAGGCAGAATATAGAGCTCAAATCGAAATAGTGACCAACTAGCTATGACCAATAATAAATAAATTATGAACTATTATTTTCGAAATTGAATTCTGTAACTAGATTGTAAATGTATGTTGTGGACCCTACATTTCAATGAATTTTCTTTGGTTGGTAATAACTTTCCCACCTGTTGATCCAGGGTTATTTGCAGACTATCAGGCCTCCTGGCAGGCTGCTCGTAAAAGGCGAGCGTAGGCCTATTGTACTAGCACCGTGACCTCTGACGAGGTGGTAGAGTTTTACAGCTGCTTGCCTAGATTGAAACTACTGCTTTGCCTATTCCTACCGCCATAACGTGTTTCTCGTTGACGTTTTCCGGTTTAGACAATTGGGTTACTTACCAGTTACTCCAGCGCGAGGCCTGACAACCTCTAGTAAATAACGCACCATTACCATCTTTATCGTCTGTAAGCAGAGTGAATCTTTTAATCAGAAAACCGTTTGCTTGTTTGCATTTCCATACTTTTAATAAAATCACTTTTAAACCAATTTAGAAAATATGACTTAATATCCAAATCTTATCCAACAAGTCTGGAAATAGTGATGAAATCTTAAGGAAATTGAGTAAAATACTCAATTTTTTAAAACTACATAACACTGAAATCGAAGTCGGTTTTTCCAGTTTTACTTCAATTAAAGTTTCGAATGTATCAAAAAATCGTTAGTCTTCCTTTCAGTACTACAAAAGAAGATATCTACAGTGACATTTGTCACGAAGATCAAATGACAAGGCCGATCGTGCAGCCATGATGTAACATGAACTGTGGAATGTATTGACTGTGCGAATCATCTACTGCGGTTTCCGATTGCTAGCTCACGAATTTGTAGAGTGTACCTGTTTGGCACTTTGGCCAAAATCATTTACTGAACAGGACGTGAGATTTGAAGGATTTAAAAATTTGCAAAGTGGGCGTAAATTTCATTGTTAACCTTATATCCCGACTTCTTGTCAGCGACGCATCTATAACATCTATGGTGTCTATAGGGCACGTTGCAGCGTATTATTGGCTGAGAATTTAATTTTAGAGTATTTGTTAAAACATGTGTTCAAAGACTGTTTAAATTTCTATGTAATTGGACAAATGTTATCGATTTTAGGCAATCAAATTATCTCCTAATAAATCATTTACAAGATTAATATAAAATATGAAACATAAGTGCTATATATTTATTTGAATACTAGCTACCCCGGCGAACTTCGTTTCACCCGTTCAGTATGGGAAATAATAAAGTATTATTTTTCCCATTTTTTCTGCAACTTTCCCGGTTCTTCTCTTCATAAAAACCTTCTCCTGATAATAACTAACACAATAATAAAAGAATTAGCCAAATCGGTCCAGTCATTCGGAAGTTATGCGCTTACCAACAAATTTAGCGATTCATTTTTATATTATAGATATAGAATGAGTAACATAACTGACAGTCAAAATCAAAAATAAGCGACAGTGCTATTTTAGGTCAGTTGCCAGGTGACCGCTGGCATTTTTTTAATAACTAACAAAAAATCTTAGCAACAACACTCTCATAGGGTCAAAACTCTATCTGTAGATAAGTTATTAATAATATGCCCGTAATAAAACATGCACACATTATATTCACGAATGCTTCAAAACAAATAAAAATAAGTAGAAAATGTAAATATTTTATTTGCATGAGAACAAAAAGAGAAAGCAGTAAGTAAACGATTCTCTTAGGTAACAAAATGGATCCCGTATATGCTACACATTTCACCATGTTTAATCAAATTAAGCAACTTTTACGATTTCGTTCTGCAATCAATCATAAATGTATAACGAGATTATGTCTTTAGGGTTTTGTACCTAAACAGAACTGCGTGTGCAAGATGTACAATAGACCTAACATACAGGCCAAAGAAAAGCTACGCACCTATCACATCTACGGTGTCTATATCATATCATTTCATTTCACTCTTCAGTTCATTAACTTCTCTCATAAAGACATGTCTAGTGTCTACCTACTACAACTAGTATATACAACCGTCTCAAACTTCTTTAAACAAGCTGCCATAATATATATTTGTTATCTGGCTCATTACAATTTTATCCTATTTTAGCGGTGAAAAGTAACCAGTTGGAGAAGACACACCTTTACTTTCGCATGCGTCGATCTGCGGTTTTGAAATCATGATGATGTACAATCAAATGCAAAAGTCTATTAATATTTTTAATAATAAACTGGATGTAAAGTTAACTATGTATTTTTGTGATTGATAGTCCAACGTCAAAGTATGAAAATCTGATACCCTAAGATAAATGTGTATCAATCTTGTTTAAAAATACTAGTACAATTATAGTCAATGTACTGTCGAATAAAGATATCCCAGAAAAGAAACGTAAATTCTACTTCGTTGATAATAGATAAATTTAATAATTATGTGCCAATCTCATCCATCTAATAATAAATCTTGGTTATTAAATAATAATGTAATTTGGGATGGGATAATATTAATAAGATTAAATTTAAATCTTATAAAACTACAGAACTAAGATAACGTTAATAAAAATTGTACTGTTTACAAAAAGGAAGTTTTTTTTATGTTCACTCTAAATAATAACATTATACACGTGAATAAAAGAACAAAATAAAAAAAAAACGAAAAACTTTTTGCAATTTGTAAGCGACTGTGCGTATCTCCCATGAAAGCTCTGTCTACAATTTTATGAAATTATGGTTATTAGAATAGATGGTATTGGAGCGTTGTGTAAGTAAATAATATCGCTATAAATTGGCATCCTAAGCTACATAATGTGTTTTGTAGAAGTGAACGAAGAAACCAGGAAAATAAATTGAAAAAACAAAAAACGCGTCTTTACAAATGTAATAGAATACCTACTAAATAAATACTAAACAAAAGAAAGAACCTGCACACAAAAACGTGTAAGAATAAGTTGGGACCATAATCTTTGTAACACACATTTATCGAAAAAACACAACTAAAATGGGTATAGCTTTTAGGTGAAATTATGACAAACTAACTGTTTACTCGCATCTTTGTCTGCGAATAATAGAGTCTCGAATTTCATCACCCATAATAGTCTATTAGGAAAAAATACCTAAATGTGAATTTCATCTGTGACGATAAACTCATTTAGTAGGTACGCAGAACTGTTTATTTATAGGACATAACTAGCGCGTTAAGGGGTTAGTAAGGAATTAAAAATTTCGCCACGGAACCTGAATCCTCAGTAGCTTAAATGGTAAATGCCGGCTAACCTTTCGTTTAGGTTTTAATTCCTGTCTGGAGCAAAAGTTTTTCTTTTTTCTTGCTTTAAAATTTAGTTGTAATTATATTCTTATTTTGTAATTTTAATTTGATTTTGTCATTTTATTTAATTTTGATAATAAACGCTCCATATTTAATTACGAACGTAAGAATGGGTTTCACATCTATTTTCTTTAATTATTTGTTGGATATTACTTATAAGCCTGTCTATGGCTCACGTACTTTATATACAGGGTTACTGGTTAATTAGCGCATAACCTTTCTTGGGCGGCTTTAGTACATCAACATTTTGTATGAAGAAGAAGTCATCAATAGCAACAACTTTTGTTCTACAACTTTTAGAAAATCGTGAAAAAATAATTGGTTACGCATATAAAACGGACACCAACTGTCTACATATCGCTTTTTATTTTGTATCGTTTTTCTCTATCTTAGGTTAGCTGTAAGATATCTCTTGTAAGAGATAAGCTCGCCTTTTGTACAATATTTATATTTGTATTTTCTCTCTGTCAATTCTCTATTACGTGTACAATAAAGTGTAAAATAAATAAATAAAATTTTGATGCACTAAAGCCGTTCTAGAAAGGTTATGCGTTAGGTACCAGTAACCCTGTATATATCAATTAGCTAGTTCAGACTTTCAGACTTGCTCCATTTGAAACAGGAAAGTTTTAGTACTGTAGAAGGATACTTTGTGAACAAGTAAAACGCTCCTGACCAGAGTAACTATTCTAGCTGACCAGAAAAAACTTATTCACGTCCGATTAGTTACTATCCACTTGTCACTATACGTACGTATCTAAAACCGATGTAAAAAAGGAATTACCCGTTATTTCCGTCCTCAGTCTTAATTCTAATCACATTAAGGAAACTCTTACATTAACAGTGAAACCCTGACTAATTTATTTAATTATCTTAATTGATCGCCGTTATGTAAACTTGATCACACAGAATCATTCTTATATAATGTATGCTAACTATTCCAACTTTTTATGTTAACTTTTTATGTAAATGTTAAGTTTTAGTTATCGTTTCCTATAAAAGTTGCAGAGTTGCAATTTGGATTATTATTGCTCCTGTGATGTAGCGGGCCGGTGTTGGACTACTCCACGAGGTTCCGGGTTCGATCCTGGCAACAAAAAGGAAATGTCTCTTTTCAATTTTCTTTTAAAAAAACAACTGTGCTTATGATTGGATATGTGCTCTGTTGGCGATAGACTTGCCATTTATCAAATTGTTGGATTTAGTGTACTCGGCTAGTCACGGTTGCCTCTGCTTATTCGAAGATAATAGCGTGGAAATCCTTTATCGAATATTTAGGAGAACTATATTGACATTAAGTACAAACTCCTGCGTAATTCGCATTTAGCATCATGTTTTGAAAACTAGAGAATATTATGTACCAACACAAATTATCACTTGACTAACTGCGATTTTGTTTTCAAATAATGATGAAAGTTCGTCACCGATGATATTGAAATCATAAGTTTTAAAAATAAAACTCCGGCATAAGTTTTGTTTATGACAAAGTTTGTTTTGATTTTTTGGCGTCATCGAGGGTCAAGATATTTGTTATTTTTCGTAATTATTGAATTTCGTGAATGTATTGAGCAAAGTTAGATAATTTTGGTGGCATTTTGTCCAATTTTGTTCAGTTAAAGAGAGCAAGTGAAGAATTCATGAAGAAATTAAAGTATCGTGTGTTTTCTCATTGCCGCCAAATGTCACTAATATCTTATGATGACTTACTTATGACTAATTTTTAAATATATTTTTTTTAATCTGTTTACTTAAAGCAAACTTTAACTTGACTAATGGCAGATTATAACGCTCCTGCCAAAAGAGATAAAACTTAAATCTCACGAATCTTCGAGACGTTTTAAAAAATATTTATGCTCACACAAAATTTGTCATGCCTGCTACGCATGACAAATTTTGTGTGACATTTGTTCGTTTGACAGTTCTTTCGTTAATTCTTTAAACCTTTATGTAAAGAGCTACTTAATAAAAATGGTTACATATGCATGCGTAAACCATATATACGTGAATCTGAAATGTTAAAAATTTTAACTTAATATTTCTTTATTAAGTATATTTATTTAACATAATGCGAAGTTTACACTATTAATTTTCCCTGACAAATAACCCAAAAACGTGTATAACAAAGACTTGACCTTAACAATGATTATAAGGTTTGTAAATAATTCTGAGAACTTCACGCTGTCTTATTTTAATGTTTACATACATTTTGGTAATACCAAGGTTATAAGTGACATTTATGACTTCAAATATTTTACAGAAATTGAATTAGCTTGCACACACATTTTTGAGGTTATTAAAATTTTAACATTTATTTTTTTGTATTAAAATAGTAATAAAAATAATTTGTATTCACCGGCATCATGCTAACTTTGAAATGGGATTTTCTTTCAAATAAATAAAATAAATTAATATCCTTGGACAAGTTACACAAAATTGAATCTAACCCCAAAGTAAGCAAATTATATGCTTGTGTTATGTATATGTATACGTATCTTATGTTATATGTATACGATTCTAATACATAGAAATTCTTAAATAGATACCAGAATAAATTTAATTAACACCCAGATCCAGAAATGCACACATCTAAATGTTCGTCACATAAATGTCGGCGGTTTTGTTTTCCTTTTTCTCTGCTTTTTACGTTCTAGTCTTGGGACGGTTGTAAATAAAATGATATTAATCGGGTTAATTTTAAAATAAGCTCGATAAATTGTGCCTTGAAAGAGGCACAAGCAAATTGACACACTTTCACATTTATAACATTTTATTTGATTTACGGTGGACAGAATCTACAAATAATATAAAATAATTTTTAACTTAGTTTTAGGAAAAAAATGTGATAGTTTTGGGGTGATCGAGTCAAGCCCAAAACACACACACACACACGCACGCACGCACGCACGCACGCACGCACGCACATACACACACACACACACACACACGGCAGAGAAAAAAGGAAAGATTATTAAATATAAAGAGTTACAGACTACAAACTATTTTTGGCTTTATTTTCTGTGCTAGTTTATTAATGATTTCGAAAAATAGTGATATGTAATTTTTTTTCACTGTTTGAAAGTAAGGTGTCTCTCTCTAAATCTAGGTTTAATCTTTTATAAGTCTTAATAAATTCAGAAATAATCTTAATAAAGATAGGTCTTCTAGAGTTTTGTTGCTAGGAAATTTGAGTTAGTTTAGTATTTAGTATCTTCACGCCCATATCCTCGAAGAGGTAGGCAAAGGCACAACCATGGCACCCACGACTAGCCGAAGACACTAAGTCCCACAATGTGATAGGTGGCAAGCCTATCGCCAATCGGGCAAATATCCAATCCCGAGCAACATTTTTATTTATTAGAAAATTGGAAAAACCCAATTTTCTTTTTGTTGTCCGACCCGGGATTCGAACTCGGGACCTCATGCAGTCAAGTCCAACAACTGAACCGCTAGACCACAGAGGCGATTATAGGCGAAATTTGAGTTAATTTTTGAAAAATAACAGCAGTTACCTGGCGACTGATCTAAAATAGCACAAGTTTATCTTAGACAGGTTATTAACATTGGCCGTAAGTCGCGGTCAAACAGCTAGCTGAATACAATATAAAAAAATGAAGTAATTTTCTCGATATTGCGCTATTCAAAACCTTTTCCAGTTTTTGCTGAATTTTAAATGGATCCAAAACCGGACATATTCTAGTGCCGGAAGCAGTATCTTGCGGATTGAACAAAATACACTGAGTCAGTCATCGCTATCCCATTTAGCTATGGAATGATTTCCCAAGGGTCATGTTATGCTGGTTATTGTGATGAGACAATGAAAGTAAATTATCTTCATATTTTCTTATGTATGGAAAGGCTTATAATTTGAGATCTTCTGATAATAGGAACTGCCGCCTAAATTATCTTCACGCCTATATCCCCAAAGAAAAAGGCAGAGGCACAACCAGGGCACCCATTACTAGCCGAAGACTACTAAGTCCTACAATGTGATAGGTGACACGCTTATCACCAACCGGGAACAGAAATTTGTGTTTGTCGCAAGAAAATGTGTTTTTTTTTAATTTTCTAATAAAACAAACACTGCCCGGGTATCGTATATACGTATCCGGTTGGCGACAGGCTGTCTAATTTCTCTGGGATACGGGCGTAAAGATACAAATATGTAGACAGAATAAATTCTCATAAGTCATAACCAAATAAACATTATAAAAGACTACAATAGTAATAAACCCTGTGCAAAGTAATCACCAAGTCACTAAATGCATATGAAAATTTGATATTCGGGTTGTGTGGCTAAAAAAATGCGTTTTCCTAATTTTCTTATGAAATAACGTGGCCGGTATTGGGTGCGTGCACAGTTTTCGATAGGCTTGCCACTTATCACGATGTAGTGCCTTCGGCTAGTCGTGGGTGCCCTGGTTTTGCCACTGCTTACCTTTTGGGGATACGGGCGTGAAGATATTTTTAAATGAACCGAAATCGGTATTTTACAGTGGTATTGTTATATGTATAGACAGCTATTAAAACCAAGATTTTGCTTATAGTTTTAAATCAACTCTTAAACGGGATTGTTACGAATACGAATAGTCACGAATACGCATAATACGAATGAAACAAAATACTGGTTCTCAATCATCGCTAACCAATTAAGCTGAGGAACAATTTCCCAGGGGTCACGTTATACTGGTCTTTGTAATGGGACAATAGAAGCAAAAAGGTCCACATTAAATTGTGATTGATTATTGTGTGGACGCACGAGGCCATATTGATTAGGCCCTGATAAACGTGCATTAGTTTTATTAGAAAAAAAATTAGTGGCAGTCCGTTTTCTATTAGCTTGGCTCAAATAGGTCAATATATAACGCCTGACTGGTAATGTTATGCCACTTTCAAACTGGACTATGCTTTTTTGTACAGAACGCAAAAGAAATATCTGACCCCTTTATAGCACTTAGAAACTATAGCATGGGGGTCAGATATTTCGTTTGCTTACTGTACGTATAAATATGATTTTCACCATGTTGATGCCGAGACCGATCAAATATTTATTCAAACTTATTTTAGATGAAACGTAATCTCATATGTATAAAAATAAAACTGGATCCCCATTTCGCGTGGTCTTCGCATCACGCCTGACCGGATGGACCAATTTTGCTAATTCTATTTTCATGCACACCTTTGCCTACCACTTCAGGGAAACGGGCGTAAAGGTATTTATTTATTTGTTAATAAAAATTTCTTAACTTTTTTACAATATTTAACTTTATATTCTATTCATTTATTATTATTCGTTTTGGTCACTAAAATGTATTATAGAATAAATGTATATTATATAGTATGAACAAAGAGTTTTATGATGAGACAGATAATATCAATTTATTATTATTGACGGTTACATTTTAGAAGTTTAAGAAAGAATTAACAAATATTTGATTTAATCTATTTCTATCAAACTTATTTATCGGCATTGTTTTACTGCTGTTATTTGGAAGTATACCTACATATGTTAGTGCTAAAAGTTTCTAGTTTTACAAAGAATTTTATAAATATTAATAAATAATAAAAATTAAGACATATTTTAAACACAATTAAAATCTATAAATTGTTTTATTTTTATTTGCCAACCCTCCCATAGTTAGGTTTAGTATTAAATAGGCGTACCATTTGCTCTTCGTATGAGTGGGGAAAGAGTCATACATAGGTATTTCAATATTTATTAAATTTCATCCGGATGAGTGGGTAATAAACCATATCAGTCTATCTTTTATGAAGCTACCGTCATAACCACGATGAGTTCTTAAGCTAGAAGCAAATAAATACAATGCCACAAAATATCGTCATAGAATTATGTTTTAATAAACAATGTACAAATTCTCATTAACAATTCTGTGAACAGTTTTAGTTTATGTGATTCATTGCAATAGCATCATCCAAATTATGATTGATTCCACTACAAAACTGAATTACTAAATTTTATTGTTTTATTAATTCTTAGTAACTGTATTTTTAGCCGATTCCAAAAAGAAGAGCTTTTCATTTCGACTGTAGCCTTTTTATGTTTGTTAAGCAATTATTAGGCCAATTATGAATATGCTTTTTTGAAAACTTGTCACGTTTAATACATTTACGACCGCCTCGTTGGTCGAGTGGCTAGCGTATACGCCTATTCCCGATGGGGGCAGACATTTGTGTGATGAACATTTAGATGTTTTCATTTCCGGGTTTGGGTGTTTATTAAATATATTCTGGTACCTATTTAAGTATTTCTACGTATTATATTATCGTTGATTGACACCCATAACACAAGCATATAATTTGCTTACTTTGGGGTTAGATTCAATTTGTGTGATTTGTCCAGGCATATTCATTTATTTATTATTTATT
The DNA here is from genome assembly GCA_002245505.1 of Calephelis nemesis. Lineage (NCBI taxonomy): Eukaryota > Metazoa > Arthropoda > Insecta > Lepidoptera > Riodinidae > Calephelis > Calephelis nemesis. Next base: position 70,112 of record NJDD01000748.1, read on the forward strand.
TTAATATGATCGGTCGAGTGTTTATTAAATAAACTTTATACCAATAAAGAATAAGACAGTCTATTATTTTTTGAAAAAGGAATGATCGAATCACGACGTGGTACCTACCTAACAAAATAGTTGAAGTCGGTTTCGCAGTTTTACTGAGCTTAATTATTACATTTTAAGTTATTTAAATAAAACAAATCTATTTTGGATGACTGTAGACATTGTTAATTTTTATGTAATGTTCTAATGTCATAACAGAAATATTTATCGATATAAATATATATCTGAAATAAACTGATTAATTATTTTTTTTACAGGTATTTTATATGCAAGGGTTTATTTGTCTTACGCGCATCACTAAAATCATGTCTCCGCACTAGTGTGGTGCATCAGAAATATCAAGTCTAATTAAGCGCGTAATTCCATTTTATTTTTAAAGTGAAAACTACTTTAGCGGCGTTGGGCACTTTTTGGAATGGGTAAAAACTTTTAAAGTCGCGTCAGGACACATGACCTGATCGAAAATTCGTAAGACGGAAGGAGAGTAAACAGCCGGCGTAGCGTAGGAGAGGTAGTATCCCCCTCTCTTTCTACGGTGCGGCGAAAATGTATGCCTGCGCCTGCTGTTTCGTTTAGACGGCGCAAGGCGCTGGCGCAAACGTTCGTGTTGTCATGTTTGTATACGATAGCGCAATAAAGAATATTGTATTCTACCACTTAAATGATAATACTTTCATATATCAGTATTTATTAAAGCAATTCGTGCAAATTTATTCCCTAACCATTCCAAAATATCAAAAATGAACAACGTTAATATTCTAATTTTCACTTCTGTCGGCACTTCCGGAGTGCAACCCGTTGTTATTTTTTTGTACTACAGATGTTTATAAAACAAAATATGAAGTTATACTAACGCATATAATGTATTTATAGTGTTTATGTCACTTATGAAAGGCAATTGTAATTTCAGAGAATTTCAACATAACATGAAAATACCATAGAGCAGCATGTTAAAGTGGTTTTTCCCGAAATAATCGCGTTATTAATACCTTAATGTTGCCACTATAATGTTCATAAAGTGCCAACCTTGCACGGCTATATACATTTATAACATATTCAACCATTATGTGGGAATTTTATGTAGTTGAAAACGAACAGTTTCTAAAATAGTAGTAATGTCAATAAATAATAATGGGTAAGAACTCGCTCATTACTATAAGTATAATGATTTTCTGTTTAAAATAGACGTTATGGAACTCTTTTATAATTTTAGGGATAACCTGTGTAACAATTTAATTTTATACCATTGGGATTTTAATAGCACTGGTAACCCACTAATGTATGGCTGCAACTTAACGAAATTAACATGTTGGAGTAAAAACTCTGTGATATGCAGATTACCCTCATGTTTTTTAACTTATAATTAAATTACATACCAAAAAGGACACCAAACATAATTAACACGACCGTACCCCACAGCATTGCTCGTGTTTTTAATGTGTTTATCTCCTAAACCCACGAAAATATTTTTGTAAAATTTTCACATTCTTTTCGGAGATTTTAATTTTTTATGATATAGGAAGGCAAACAAGCAGACGAATTACTTGATGGTAAGAAATTCACGCCGCCCAGAGACACCAAAGATGGTAATGGTGCGTTGCCAACCTGAGGTCAGGATGTTAGGCCTCGAGCAAAAGTAAGTTTACCAGCTACCTTATCCTCCGAACCGGAACGCGTCATGACGTTATGGCGGCAGGAATAGGTTATTCATTAAACCTAAAATTATTTTTTAAATTTCATTAAAATCGCTTACACTATTTAAAATATTTAGACAAAAACATTGTGCATACATACAATCATATTAACCTTTGCATTTATTAGCAGATATGAAAGGTTGAAAGAAAAAAACTCTATTAAAAAGTTAAAAAAAATTTGATCGACAACAAAAAAGAGTAGTTATTTGTAGTTGGTCAAAAATCCATTTAAAGAAGCCGGTTAAATGAAAACCTGTATGAATTATTCACAGCAAATGTATATCTTATGACTTTGCTAAAAGATTACATTATTTCATTTCAGAATTCCAATGTCTACGTTCCAGCTACATCATTATAATATGATCGCAATCTTGGCCTTACCTAGGACTCTTGAAGTATTACACTGTGGGTCAACCTGTTAAAATTTTTGTAATGTGTGTGTTGTGTGTGTGTGTGTTAAAATGTGTACTACGGAAGTAAAAGTTCCTTTAAATCCTCATTCATCTTATTGTTATAAAAACAAGATTAAATATCAACCGGGACAAATGAATAAATTAATCTCAAAAAATATTTAGACGACTGTTTAATTGAACACCGTCTACAATTGACCTTTTACCAATACCATGTAACTGGTTGAAAATACAATTTTAATACAGTGTTTAGTGAAACACGTGTTAACGAGTCTTTATTTTTTATAGTAAGACTGTAAGTGTTTTCAAGTAACTTAAAGTCTAACTGTTTGAAATAAAATACGTGTTTTTTAATTATCATGAGCATAGCAAAATGTAACAAATTGCATAAGTCTATATCGTTTTGACTATTTTTTTTATCCTGATATCTCAATGAGTTCCCCTAGGAGGGGAAACTTTAAAACTTGGACAAAGTCACGGCAACAGCTCCCTTAAATTTACCCAATATCTTACTCCTACAACACAAACGTCTTCATCGTCATTAAGCGTCTTACAAAGACGCTTAATGACGATTAAAATTGTAAGAGATATCCCCTCTAACCCCTAAGAGGAAGATATTAAAGATTAATGACGTAAGATCTGTCCTTTGCGTCTTACTTGTTGTATATGAAAAGCAATTACAGTAATTACAGCCGAGAAAGTTCCAGCTCATAACTTGCTAATACCATTAACGCGATCTGTAAAGTGTTTTTTCTTCGAGTATTTCGCACACTCAATAATTGCATGTCCATTTACGGCCAGTATTAATAATCAATCCTAATCCAAAACTTGCTGTTCAAGATTGATATTTTGATCCATTTTTATGATATCGCTTGCCAATAACATATCTGTGGACAGGATGAATACGGCAATTAGGTATAGGATAGGCCGGCGGATAAGCAGCTATCTAGATTGCTTGAAATCCATCTTTAGAGAAATATTATTAACATTGGCCGTTAGTCATGTTCCTTAAATACCAATCTATACTTCCATACTGATATAAATACGAAAGACTATCAGTTATGCTTTCACGGCTAAACCGCTGGGCCGATTTTGATGAAATTTAATAAGCATAGGGCTAAAGATCAGAGTTCAAACAAAATGCTTACTGTTCTGATGGTGAAAAAAAACCGCGGCCTTAGGACCGTAAATGTCATAGGTGATATCGCAATCATGCGTAGTAACACATTAGTGACATCTACGGTAGATATAAGAGAGGGCTATCTTTTACCGTTAGAACCTGCTTGTTCTCTAAGTGATAACATGAAAGTATTGGTCTAGTAATTAGTAAGTAAGTATTTTCACGCCCATATCCCCGAAGGGGTAGGCAGAGGCACAACCAGGGCACCCACGACTAGCCGAAGACACTAAGTCCCACAATGTGATATGTGGCAAGCCTATCGCCAACCGGGCTCATAGTAATTAGTAGTAATGCTTATTAATACATTTGTAGAAGACTTTTCCGCTGGTGGACGAGTTAGGCTAGAACTGACCCTACCTGGATAAGTTATCCACCGCCATAACTATTCCTGCCACCATCATGACAATGTCCAGTGCCAACAGCTGCTAATGTCAACATAAAAGAGTGTGGTAGAGTAGCCGGTAGACTTGCATATTAGGCCTAATATCCTGGCCACAGGACAGGGATGCAGCTCTGGCATATATATAGTGTCGATAGGCCACGTTTATCTCTTGCCATTAAGAGAACCCCTTGATTCGATTTCGTATACTAAAAGGAGGTATTAGTTTAGTGTAAATAATAAAAGTTAAGCCAGACAGGTTTGTCAGGATCGTGAGGTTTGGCATTTGATACTCTCTGCCAACCCCGTGAGGGACTTAGCGTGAAGATATGAATGAATGTATGTATGTTAATAAATAAATAATATTAATGAATATTGAATACCTGAGCAAGTTACCAAAAATTGAACCTAACCCCAAAGCAAGCAAATTATATGATGGTGTTTTAGGTGTTAGTCAACGAACCAAATACGAGTATATGGAAATACTTAGCTACCGAAATAAATATAATAAACAAACAGATATGAAGTGCAGACATCTAAATATTCATCACACAAATGCCTGCCCCCATCGGATATCAAACTCGTAAGAAAAAGTATGAAGAGGAAAAGTATCTTCACGCCCATATCTCCGAAGACTTAAACAGAGGCACAACTAAGTCCCACAATTTGATAGGTGGCAAGCTTATCGCCAACCGGGCACATATCCAATTCCGAGCATCGTGTTTTTTATTAGAAAATTGGAAACACCCAATTTTCTTTTTGTTGCCCGACCCGGGATTCGAACTCGGGACCTTATGCAGTGAAGTCCAAATACTGAACCACAGAAATACTTCAATACTGAAGAGAAGAAAATGTATGTGTAAATGTAAGAAGAATTTGTATGACCCATCGAAAATGAAAATTTAGAATCAACCTACTGGTGGTAATTTTGTTGTGCACTCACTAAACTAATTTTATGTTATCGCTATCTTCTTCCATCGAAAGTAACAGAAAGAGACAAAACACTCTTAGTGATATCAAATTAGACCATACAAGTCATTAAAAACATCACAATTTCACATGTCCGGGCTATTCTGACATGTCTAAAACGTTTCATAACTTTTGTTTTTGTTTCATTTGAAAAAGATAGCATGCATCTAAAATAAGTTTAGTTTGTGAACAGCAGAATTACCACCATAATTTTGAAAATTTAGAGTCAACATCTACGAGGCTTATTCATATTCCGTTCAAACAAGAGCATATTTCCATCAAAGAGAGTGGGATAAGCCACAGCTAACCAAGTTACCGTTGGGTGCCGTTGGTAAACGAACTTCACACATCAAAGTGAAAATTTTCTCTAACATGCACATCATTTAGTGTTTTATTTTACTGTTAGAAAGTGATTATCACGTTCAACAAAGAAGTCTCTGTGGTCTAGCGGTCCAGGTGTTAGACTTGACTTCATGAGGTGGTTGTGCGTCTGCCTATCTCCCCGTGTTGGTCCGGGCTCCTTTGCAGAATAGACCATTTGCCTTCCTGCTAGGCAGCTCGTAAAAGGCGAGCATAGGCTTACCATCACTAACACCGTGACATCTGACTGGGTGGTAGAGTTTAGCAGCGACTCGCCCTATTCCTTCCGCCATAACGTCATGACGTGTTCCGGTTCGGAGGGTAAGATAGCCGGTAAACTTACTTTTGCTCGAGGCCTAACGTCCCGACCTCGGATTAGCGACTAGACTAACGACGAGACAAATTTCATTCAAAACTAGCTGGTCTGGCGAACTTTGTTCAACTTGTTCAATATATATGGAAAAATAAAAACGTTGTTTTTCCTAGTCTCCTGAGAATCTAACGGGAGAAAAGTATCCTATGTCCGTCTCCTGGTTCTAAGTTATCAATATCAATTGTCAGCCGAGTCGGTTAAAAGATTCTCGAATAAAAAATGATGTAACTAACACGACTATCCTACTGATATTACAAATGGGAATTTTTTATGTTTGTTACTCCTTAGAAATAGATTACATACATACATACATATCTTCACGCCAAGTCCCTTACGGGGTAGGCAGAGAGTATCGAGTGCCAGACCTTACAATCCTGACAAACCTGTCTTGCTTCCTTCACATTCATTACCCTTTTCATACAAACACGCCGGTTTCGGAGACTCTTGACACCACCCTCGGATAATATCCGATTGATCTGATCGTGAAATGTCAGCCTTGGTCTCCCCAGGTACCTACATCCATCCACATTCGCATTAGAAATAGAGTAATATACTACAAGCTACTCAAAATTTGAAAAGTCAAATAAAGACACACCTATACCGTAGGGATAGCTCACTAATTGAAAAACCAATTAATTTAAATTTAACTTGTGACTTGTCAGAGAGGTCTTCGCGTTACACTTTTCTATCCCAAGAGGCTTTTACACTTCTGTATCATGATGTTTGTACGCCTCTACCAATTATCGTACTCACTTAAGTAGAACACGAACATGATAAGCACTGACATTATGGAATCATAATAGGAAGGGACTGTCGTCAATGTGGTCTAGCGGTTCAGTTGTTGGACTAGACTGCATGAGGTCCCGGGTTTGAATCTCGGGTCGGGCAACAAAAAAGAAATTCAGTTTTTCCGATTTTCTAATAAAAAATGTTGCTTTGCATTAGATATGTGCCCGGTTGGCGATAGGCTTACCACCGATCACATTGTGGGACTTAGTGTCTTCGGCTAGTCGTGGGTGCCCTAGTTGTGCCCCTGCCTACCCCTTCGGGGATATAGGCGTGAAGTTGCTTATTTGCTTTTTTATAATAGGAAGGGTGATAAGTCTTAGTCATCGCAGAACTTTCCCCATCAAGTTCTGAGTGTAAACGAAATATATGATGAAGCCCCAATGATAGCTACATACAACACACATATAACACCCCTCCTTTTCCGTAGGGGGTTAATAATTATAAGTTAAATACAGAATGACGTTAACTACATATATCTAGACTGAGTATCTGAGGCGGGTGCGGTCGTCCCACTTCTAGTTATCGTGTATTTCGCGGCTCTTTAACGAGGTTGGTTACTTTAGTCCTAGCACGAACCTTTATCGACTTCGAAAAGTATTTCATGGTTTATAAATAGGACATTTCAAATTATTTTACGTGATAAGACAATGTAGATGACACGGCTTAAATATACTTTTTTGAGGAGTTTTTCTTTAGCGGCGTTGCGCACTTTTCCATGATAGTACTTCCATACTGATAATTAAAGCAATTCGTGCAAAAATATTCCCAAACCATTCCAAAATACCAAAAATGCGCAACGTGATTTCACTTCGAGTTTTCACTTCTGCCGGCACTCTCGGAGTGCCCGTCTTTTTTTTCATAAATTCTATTATAGCGGCAAATGGTTTGATCCAGCTTGATGTCTAGATTTCATCGTAAATTCTCAGTTAATTTAATTGCTTCTTCGTAAGTAACGTTAATTAAACTTTATAACTATTAGTAAAAAAAACTATAAGTACAATTTTAAAATATTTAAAAATTATATAAAACTCTGTAAAATCATTTGAAAGTGATAATACACAGAAAATGTTATACCATTTGTTTAAATTTTATTTTTAAAATAGTTTAAATTTTCATGTTTTACTGAAAAAATGAGTCGTGACTCATGATTATTTTAACGCTTCCAAAGACCTTATATATATTTTCATAGACTTTACTCATGATGTTTTCTCTCGACACTATAGCTTAAGAGTTTGTGTCAAACTTGAGATCTTGGCTATCAACTTATACATTCAATTACTGACGTTAAATTGTGAATTTCTAAGCGTAGAAAGATATTAGAAACGACATGTTTGGATCTTAGCTAAGCCTTCTGTACTACTCCACCGGCTACTTAATTCTACGAGGAGCAGAAAATTTCATTTGTCTATACGATACTGTCTTTACGTCGACAGGAATAGACAAGGTACTCATATGAAATGTCTCATAAATATGTTTTTTTATTTTATTTTATAAAAATAAAAATAAACACGAGTGACCAAATGCTAAGTTGCTAACCTAGGGTTAATGCCTGTCTTTCACCCAGGCATGCGACAACGACACTGTGTACCTGTATGTGTGAGAGAGAGAATAGGAACGGTGATACGATCCAGGAAAATAATTACAAATCTCTACTAACAATCAGCGTCAAGCTAATCTTGACTCATTTGGTACAAACTTCACTAAAAATAAAAATTCGATGTGACTATTCGAAACCGTTAGATGTTCTTGCTGGGGGTACTGATAAACCTACACATTTGTTTTATGTGTAGATATGATTACTATGTAAATAAGAGTGTTAACGACTTTGTTAGTGATATAGCTTTCAATATATTTAATAGATGTACTCGTGTATACTGATGTAACACCATTTTAATATCATTGGTGTATATAAAAGGCGTACGTTTCTGGCGAGTATTTGCGTCCCTGCTATGTCTACACCAGTGCTCTTTGCCGTTCAATTTGCATCTTCATAACGCATACACGTGAACAAATTTGGTACATATGGCTATTACAACTCATGGTCATTGAACACAACAAATGCAGCCAAATATATCAAGCATTTTGGGATTACATGTACAAATGTACATACATACCTTCACGCCAAGTCCCTTACGGGGTAGGCAGAGAGTATCGAGTGCCAGACCTCACGATCTTGACAAACCTGTCTTGCTTCCTTCACATTCATTACCCTTTTCATACAAACACGCCGGTTTCGGAGACTCTTGACAAGTGTACAAAATATGTAAGACAAATAAATTAAAAAATGACTATGTATGTCAAAAGTTGCTTTAGACATTCATATGATATCTTGTATTATGATTTTTAGTTTTGCAGAGAAAACTTATTTAGCGGCGTTGCTCACTTTTTTTGGAATGGGCAAAAACTTCTAAACTCACATCAGGACACGTGACCTGTTCGAAAATTCGTAAAACGGTAATAACGTTTGCGCGAATAAAACGGCGCAGGGCACTAGCGCGAATGTTCGTGTTGTCAAGATTGTGCACGATAGCGCAATAAATGGATATTGTATTCGACCTCATAAATGATAGTACTTTCATACTGATAATTAAATCAATTCGTGCAAAATTATTCCCTAACCATTCCAAAATATGAAAAAACCAGAACGTTAATATTCAAGTTTTCACTTCTGCCGGCACACCGGGAGTGCAACTCCTGTTTTTTTTATAAAAGAGAAGTTATGTAAACGGGCAAGTGCATAACCTGATGGTAAATAATGATGGCCGCCCATCGCCATCTGCAACATCCGAAGCGTCACAGATGTAAGCGTCACCTTTTAGCGTCAGCTAGCCACTCGACCAACGAAGCGGTGTGTACATACCATAAATGTTCTGTTGTTTCATATTTTTGTCTAGAAATATTATCATACTTATTTACTTTAAATAGAAGGACAACCTAGTTTACCTACCTTCAAAACATAAAGTATAGATATACAAGAACTGCTAAAGACTAAGCCGATTGCGAGCCCCACCTACATATGCGACATACTAAAATATGTATATAATATAAACACTTAAAACACTAAAATATAAATATAAACACTTTTGTATGTCAGTAGCTATTTGTGTGATTTATTATAGATTTATTACAAACAAGCAAGTGATTCTCATGATGATAATAGATAACTATCGCCTATTATATAGACCATAGATGCTACCGGTCTATCACTATCTGACGATCAGAACCTGACAACCGCCACGTAATTTTTTTTATATAACGTTTTTTTAAATTTTCTAAAAAAAATGTTTTTGTCTAGGGTCAATGTCACAGCGTAAATATAAGTAGATAGATAAATAGTCATACTTATCTATACTGTGTCAATGTCTGGTTCAAGATAGGGTTGCCACACGTTACACCGAGGCAACGCGGCAGTACTTTCGTCTAATTGT
>NJDD01000748.1:106324-120206 GCA_002245505.1 Calephelis nemesis
GATTTGATAAAACAATTCAAACAATTTTACACTCTTAGATTACAGAATCATTTTCCATGAGTACTTACTTCAAGGACTCGCACATACAGACACCACCGCCTTACCTATTCCTTCCGTAAAATGTCAATGCTCGTCATTGTCGTGTTTCGGTTGGAGGGTAGGGTAGCCGGTTTACTTACTTACGCAGGAGGCTGAACATCCTAGCCTCAGGTTGACAACGCACCATTACCACATACGGTGCCTATAGGCGACGTTATTTCTTACCATCAGGAAATCCGTCTACTTGTTGCCTCCTTATCACATAAACTTACTATTGATGGAACTAGGAAAGCAAGCCGACATATTTTTTGGTGGTTAGAAATAAATGCTACTTAAAATCAGCACACAACTTTATGACTTGTTCACTTGAGGTCATGTTTTCTTTTTTATGATAATGGAAGGCAAACAAGCAGAAGGATTTTCTGATGGTAAGAAATTCACGTCGCCTAGAAACGCCAAAGGTGGTAATGGTGCGTTGCCAACCTGAGGCCGGGATGTTAGGCCTCGAGCAAAAGTAAGTTTACCGGCTACCCTACCCTCCAAACCGGAACACGTCACGACGCTATGGCGGCAAGAATAGGTAAGGCGGTGGTACCAATCCGGGTGAGTCGCTGCAAAACTCTACCACCTAGTCAAATGTCACGGTGTTAGTGACGGTAAGCCTATGCTCGCCTTTTACGAGCTGCCTGGCAGGAAGGCAGATGGTCTATTCTGCAAAGGAGCCCGGACCAACACGGGGAAAAATGTGTATCTGTGATCTAGTTATCCGGTGTTAGCGTTAACTACATGAGATCTCCGGTTCGATTTCCGGATTAGGTAGCTTAAAAAAGAACTGGCAGTGTATAATCCTTAGATTCTAGAAAAATTGTATTGCAAATGCAACTAGTAATTGCAAAGCGAATCCGAGGACAAAAGGTAGGTTATTGTGTAAAAATGTTAATGCATTACAAAGAATTTCTGAAGCAAGCTCGTATAATGACCTCCAGGAAAGTTGGACTAGAATCCAATAACATTATCTAGCGTAAAACAATACAGATTAGCGGCGCTGCAGATAAACCTATTAGTGCCTATTACATTGAATGGTTCTTTGTTTCATATCCAAGAGTCTTTGTGGAAACCTAGAAAAGTCCAGTCAAGTCAGTCCAGTTGTCATTTCAACAAAAGGAAAATCTGTAGACATATTACATATATCTTTACGCCAAGTCAATTTCATGGTAGGCAGAGAGTAACGAGTACCATGTGTAACAACCGCAAAACTGCGGAGTTTCCTCCATAACAATAATTATTTCAGAGTAAGAGATATTAACAGTACTGCTATTTAAATTATGCGCTTCGGCTTTACACTTTTTACTCTTTTTACACTTTATACTTTAATTTTTAAATTGGCTGATCTAATCCTAATTTATATAGATATCTTCAAAATACACTCGGATTTCCGAAGCTTAACGAATATGGCTATTAAAATTAATATGGCTATTAAATTAATATGGCTATTTAAATTATGCGCTTCGGCTGAAGCGCATAATTTAAATAGTACTACTGTACGTACTACTAAGATTTTCTTCGAAGTTCTTATATTAAGAATTGCATCGCCTATAGACACCACAAATGTTTAATGCTTTTCCAACATGTAACTGAGATTCTAACACCCTTGCGCGAACTTATCCTTCAAACCGAAATGGCGAACAGTAACGGTATAACGGCAGGATCAGGTAAAATGGTGATAACAATCCTACTGAATCTTTGAAGGATTCTACCTCCTGGTTTGACTAAACGCATAATGACCTAGCTATCTACTTTACGTATTATTCCCCTAGCAAGCAATGTCATATATTTTAAAATACTTATGAAAAACTAGCCGATTCGGCGTACTTCATTTACTTGGCACTTCATATTCTCTACCCAACCTACAGGAGGAATTGATGTGAAGATATGTAAGTGTATGTAATTTCAAGTTATTTTGTCACTTTAAACTCTGTTTTGTTATGACTGTATTTTCGAAACTACAAAACTCATGACGAAAAAGAAATAAGAGACAATTTTTAAAACACATACGACAAAATAATTTAAACGCAATAAAACTGCAAACCGACTTCAAATTTGGAACATATTTGGTTTTCTCATGAATGTTAATGTATACCTAAACCAAATTATAATGGGACCACCGCGAGATAATAGGATTTCAATTAAAATAACAATTTTGAAAATCCGTCCACAAGCACAGGAATAATCACGAAACATACATACAAAAAAAACATACGGGTCGAATTGAGAACCTCCTCCTTTTTCCGTCGAAAACAAATGCTTTAATGAATTAAAGCCCAATATATATACCGCTCTCCCACGGGAACCGCTTTAACGAAAGAATAAAAGTATCCAATAATCTTTTTCAGAACACAGAGTACCCCAGTAGAGTAGAGAGAATTTCGTTACTATTAGTTTAGTAGTTCCCGCAGGAATCACGGTCATGATACAGACAAACAGACAAAAATTCTTGAAACGTTGCCTCTTTCTAGTCGCTAGCTTCTATTTTTTTAATATCTGCAATGTACAGAACACCTTCTATATATTTAACCTTCTATAGCTTTATTGTATGACTTGACGCTCTCTGCCTACCCGGTAAGGGTTTGAAGACATATATGTGTATGTATGAATTATTCTAAATTCTTATATATTTTTTCTTTCGTTGAAAGGAACTCTAAAATTAGGCGCAACAAATCGAATTACAGAACAAATGTAATCGGTTACGATTCATTTATTTAAATGAACAAATTTTTTGATAAAATCGAGCTAAATGCAGTGAAATCGAAGGCGTTTCTGGAGAAATGAAATGATTCTACTCAGGCGATCGCAGTCATTGAGGCGTAAATAACTAGAAGCTGACGTGAACAAATAGGGTTGCCACAAGCAAGAAATATAATTAATTGTATGGTACAAATTGTGAAGTCTAAAACTGCATGAAACGTCCATTATTCTTACAAATCTTTAATAACATCTTAAATATAATAAATGTAATGATGTATGTTAACGATAAACTCTGAAATTAAATGAACCAATGTTATTAAAATTTCGTAAATATGAAATTTGGTATAATTCAAAAGATAGTAGTTATGGTTTTTATCCTTATATATTTTTTTTGTTGTTTATTAGGTCATCTTAATAACTTTCCGCTGGAGAGTTTATCTTTTTTTTTGTTTTAAAAATCGCGGATAACAGCGACCTGGTAAAAAGTAGAACTTCTATCATATTACATGTGATTTTTCTGGGATTCTTGAACGGTATGTTATACCATGATCTAAAATCATGTAACGACTTCGTTTAACCCGATTTAAAATAAATTGCACAGGACAGCGTAATAAGTTTAAAAATTAAACATTAAATAAAACCACCAACTAAACCTTGAGTAAAATTTTCTGCTATAAGTTGATTAACTAAACCGAATGTAAAACGAGAAATAGTGCATTTAATGAGTAAAGGTCATAAGTTCCACTATAGATAAACTTCAAACAGATAAAGATTCATAAAATATTTTAATGAATCTTTCATGAAAATATATGAAAGAAAATGCTGTAGTTTTACTTAAATTATTTTAAATATATAGTTTTTATCAGCTTTGTTAACGAGTCTACAAAAAATATGACTTACTTAATATTCCAGAAGTATTTAAACCTAACCAAAATTAAATTAAGTTTAAATTTACGATTTACTTTTTATTGGCAACCCTATAAAATCATCTACTAACGAACAGACTCCGAGAAAATGATAGAGAATAATTTATTAACACTTTCACATCGTTTAATACTACACAATAACATTTTGTTTTCTACCAGATAATGAACATTTACTGCTAGTAAATGTATCAAATTATGATAATGTTGTTGAAGTCGCTTAAGTTTTTAGCTGATGCTGTTTTAAAATTATTTATGTGTATTTAAATCTAAAAAAGTACAAATCTGATTTCATTAATATGTCATTAATGTAGGTACACGAAAATATTCATAATTAAATCTATATATTAAGGGGCCATATACGCTAAAATACGTCAGCAGTTTATTGTTTTTTTCATACAAAGCAATCATGGATCTTGGTGACAAAAATACACAAGATTAACATTAATATGCTTTATAAGACTAGTGTTTCAAAAACGCGATTCATTTCATTTTGCTCGATATAAAAAAAAAATCAAAAAGTTAACCCTTTTTTGAAAGCAAAACCCAACAGTCTACGTCAATTCTGAAAATATCGACACCAGATTTAACATAAACATAGATAAGTGCTATACCTAAAAGATAAGTGTTTCAGTTTTTATACTTTTTTAAAATTACTTTTATAGTGTCAAGTTAGTGATTTGTTGCTTAAGACGTTTACTTTAGAGCGCAATATTTCATAGTAATCATGGAACGGGAGAGTGCGATGATTGGCTCTTCTGGCTGACTGAGTATGGGGCCTTAATACGTGATACCAAAACTTAGGACCCCTTTTTACGAAAATCACTGCGAACGGAGGAGTATCAAATTTGGCACACTAATAGTTTATGTGTAGGAGAAGTGCAGAACGCTAATATTTTTTAATGATAGTGCTTATAAACTACATTAAATCAATAGATAAAATATTACCCACATTACCATGCATTTGACACACACAAACATAAATATATTGATAATAACGATAAAAGATCACAGATGGCGCACTAAAAAGTTTGTAAACAAAGTAGTTGGTCTTGAGAAATGAAGATGGCGTTCTAATCAAAAAGATATTAAAATTTACTATGGTCGAATTTCGACCAACGGGCGACCACTAGCATTATTATAACCACTAGCCGAATCATAATGAAATTTATATTGGACAACGCCTGAATCATGACTTATCTTTCGGAACTAGAATCATCGAAATCTATAATCCTTATAGACTTTTTCTTATGTGATTAGTGATAGGTCAGCTGCGAACAAGCACACGGGTCTTCTGATGGTACGAGACAACCGTGGCCTATGGTAACCGTAGATGTTACAGGTGGGTCGCGTAGGGCAGCGACGTACCTGTAACAGGATGTTAGCATGATGCAAGTCGACCGCTTACATTACTTTGCGGACTGGACCATGACAGAGTTATTATGGCGGCAGGAACAAGTAAGGTGGTGGATCCCTACCCGGGAAAGATGCTGCACAGCACTCTGCCACCAGTGATCTAGTTGGTATAGACCCATATCTTAAACATAGGCCGCCACTTACGAGCTGCCTGGCAGAGAAGCAGTTGATGCTAATGATCTATTCTACTCAGCCGACCCTCATCATCACAACAATACTGGTGTAGTTATCGCGTAATGAACTTACAAAAAAATTAAAAAACTTCCTCCTTTTTAGATTAAAAGTTTTGTTACATACATGACTATTGCATGGCAACCAAAGGGACGTAATAAATTTCTGAAAGGAACAAAGAAAAGACACTCGTTGGTTGAGTGGCTAGCATACGTGCTTAACTTCACCGACTAGCATCGAGGCTCGGGTTCGATTCCCAACGGAGGCACACATTTGTGTGATGAATTCTAGTATCTATTAAGTATTTCTATGTGTTAGTATCGTTGACTAATACCCATACACAAGTATATAATTTGCATTGCAAACAAAAAATTGCATAAAATGAAATTTCGGATATTATCATTATATTTAAACTTGGTTGATTTCAAAAATGGTCGTATTTTTAAAGTGGTCCACATTTTGACAATTCATTTTTTTTTTAAATAGGTTCACAAATTATTAACTTTCCCATTGATTAGCATACTTAAAACATATACAAGTCGCATTTAATTAATTTGGAATATGATTCAATTGGTGTAACTTGTCCAGAAATATTTATTTACTATGTATTTATTTATAAACATCAAAGCTGTTAAAGCGAATGTGACTATAGGCTTATTTAAAAATACTTCTCTTGAGTATTTACAAATTAATCGGCTATTCCTCACTCTTGAGTATTCCTAAATTAACCGGCTATTCCTTAAATGCTATGATACTACATAGTCTACACGTCAATGGCGAGCAAAATTGAAGACGTATAAATTACTCAATGCCGATTGTCATTCAAATTCCATGATGTCAGACAAGTTAAATCAAACCCGTCGACTTGGCGATCCTCCAAACGAAAGACGTTGAGAACTTCCGTTAATTTATGAGTCCCAATTTGTGGGCTTTTAACAGGTGTTGACGTAGCTTATCCTGATTCTATATTATAAATTGAAATTCTGCGGGGAATTGATGACCCTATCGTCGTAACATAATTCTCTTATCGTTTAAACATCTAGTTGAGTATTAACTTTTCCGGTGCTAGTTAGGATTTAATGTGTAGAATGTGGATGGATGTATGTATCCGAAGAAATCTAGGTGGACATTTCATCATACCATCACCATCGTACCATCTCGTACCAATACCACCTAAACTCGTCTACCAGTCCCTAAAAGACCAATGGGTTCATGCAAAGACTCCCCCAGGTTAGTACCACTTCTTTTTAAATTTCAGTTGCCACAATAAAATGTCATCCAGCTACTGTTTCTGATTCTTCGAATTCTATCGAATTAGCATTCCGTCATATCTTCGCAAGGGTGGACAAACTTCAATGACATTATTTTACTATATTATACATCTAAACTTTCCTCCTTAATCACTATCTATTAAAAAACCGCATCAAGATCCGTTGCTTACCCTTACATAGCGATAGACAAAGGAAAACGACTATGGTTTATACTATACGTTTTATAGTTTTAGTTCATACAAATCTATACTATCTGTACTAATATATAAAGCTGAAGAGTTTGTTTGTTTGATCGCGCTAATCTTAGGAACTGCTGGTCCGATTTGAAAAATTCTTTTAGTGTTAGATAGCCCATTTAACGAGGAAGGCTATAGGCTATAATCTACGCGGACGAAGTCGAGGGCGGAAGCTAGTTGATGATATTGATGATTTAGGTACTCGTAAATTGACGTTTTTGTTTTTAATTAACATTTTGAAATTGACGTTTGCTCTACTTTAGCTACTTTTTTAAAAAAACAATGTAAAAATAAAGTTCAAATTGGCAAATAATCCTATTTTATAAAAATGCTATCTTTTGACTTTTATAAGCCCCACTTTGCAACGCGATGTTATATTGCATAACATTGAATATTCCAACTATGGCAGTGCTTGTCACCATCAAGTTTTTCGAAAAATACTGCTTCCATCGATGCCTGAAATGTAGAAAATAGCAACTGTGGAAAATATAAGATATTTTTCTTTAAGTTGGCGTTATAAAAAAATATGTCAAATAACTGAGTATCGAAATCGATATTTGAATTTTTCTCTTTAAATCAGTCTAAGATTTGGTCATCATATTTCTCTCTTTGAGTATTAAATAAATAATTCTGGTATTAAATAATACCTATACATATAATAAATCTGTAAAAGGGTCAATTCTGTACATTGGAAATATTTAAAAAATAATTAGCAGGGGGTGTTACTGGATCGATACTAAACCCAAATATGTGATTAAAAAAATTTTGGTCTGTCTGTCTGTATGTTCAGGCATCACGTGAAAACTAACGGTTCGATTTCGATGATACTTGGTATAATTATACCTTATTATCCTGGACATAAAATGGGATGATTTTTATCCTGGAAAAATATGTAGGAAAAAATAAATCTTAATTTTTCAGTTTTGGACCTGAAAGCTAGTTTTTCTACTAAGAGTATACATTTTTGACACGTTGATAGTAAATATTTTTAACAAAAACTAAATTGATATTGATATGATTGAGATTGATATGATATTGATGATAAAAATTAAATTGATGTTAATCTGTATAATATTTAATTGATGTTAAATTGATGCTTTAGATAAGCTGACGAAACTAAATTATTATTTTAATGTAGTTAGCCATAATTCATCATTGATTGACCATAACAGAGTTTTAAGATAAGGAAGACGCACACTAACGAAAGTTGATGTGGAAATTACAAATTATCACTGACCACTGAACCGACTAAAAAACAAAAAGGAGTTCTTCAAGCTCGTATCCCGAAGAGGAAGGCGGAGGTACTAACAGGGCACTTACGACAAGCAGAAGACCAAGTTTCACAATCCTCTTTAAACCTTTTTAAAGGCAACGTTGTTTTTATTGGAAAATTGAAGAAACACATTTTTCTTTTGTTGCTCGACCCGGGGATCGAACCCGGGACTCGTGCAGTCAAGTCCTAGTACCGGATTGCTAGACCACAAAGGCGAACCGAACTCTGACCAGATCAAAGAGAACCGAACCGACCAAAGTCAAAATTCATAATTATATAATACTAGTTGTTACCCGCGGTTTTGATTGCGTGGCAGTTAATATGTTTACTGATTTAAGCCCACTAATAAGGTCTTAAGCCCAAAAATAGAGTTTGATGTTTCCAACTTCAAAAATGAATGTCTTTTAATACAAACCTTCAACTCCTATTTCACCCCTTTAGGGGTAGAAGTTCCAAAATTCAGTACATATTATTTTATAAGCATAGATAAAGAGAAAAATAAAAATATAAAAAAACTAAAGTGCAATGTCGATCTGATCACTACATTCATTAAGGAAGTTAAGCTTAACAAGAGCTCCCTCAGTGAAGGCAACATTAATTGCGTAAATTGAGCTGTTTAACGAAGTACGTAGGGCAGTTATTTACGTTCCTTTTTTACACCCAACGTGATAATTTTAGACTTACAACGTGCGCAAACGCATGCTCATTACTGACTTCAACGTTCATTTATTTTCATGTAACAAAGCTTTTTCGTAAACTCTGGCTTTTGATTAATGTTTTTAAGATGCCAAATTCAAAACAAAAATAAGTCGGGGAGAAAATAACAAAAAGCGAAGAAAGTTAAAAAAGGGCAAAAGGGTTAGTTTTCCTAATCATTTTTTTTTTCTAAAAGTAATAATCTAAAGGTAATTAATATTTTTTTTTCTAAAGATGATGATTAAAAAGCTAATAATCGTGACACAGGGTTGTCGAGGTATTTGTAAATTTATGTAATATTCTGTGGTGTAGTGGTCCGACGTCGGACTTGACTCTTGAGGTCCCGGTTCATTCCCTGGATCGGGCTACAAAAAAAATAGGAAATGAGTATTTTCAATTTTCTGTTGAAAATAATGTCACCCGGGATCAGATACATGCCCGGTCGGCGTACGCTTGCCACCTGTATCTATTTTTCGGTGATATGGGCATGAAGATACTTTACTTCATTTACTATTAGGTACAACCCAAAAACCACTAGCCGTATAGTGATCAAATTTATATTAGAACGCCTCAGAATCATGACCCACATTTCCCAAAAAGAATCATCAAACTCGGATCATTGTTGGCTGAGTAACCACGTAACAAACATACAAAAAAACATACATGCGAATTGATAACCTCCTCCTTTTTGGTGGCGGTAAAACATAACCAATTATATCTGATACGAACGGAAAACAAGTCTTATTTTCTAGACATAACAAAATTTCAGTGTTGTAGTATTTATAATTATTATTATTTAAGATTTTTTTTGTTGTAATACTTTTATATTGTTGGTAATTGATGTCAAGATCAAAGCAGTGCCAACAAAAAATCACATTTTAAAAACAAAAATAGTATGTCAAACACACGTAAGGATCCCAGATCTTTTTTCAAGACCTGAAATCCCGAATCCCTAAGCATACGGCACACTCTTTTTTATTATCTTATTTTCTAAAGTTACGTCATTTCAAACATATATAGCACTTTGAAGCAGCTACAAAAGATACGTCAATATGAATATTGTCAATTTCGACAAATCTAGATTCCGAATAGTAAAAGCAAAGTTAAAATCCATGTTTGGTTTCCAACGTGGAAACCCACGTACCAAACATTAAAGACCTGGACATACATGCTTTTCGTTTTAAAACGGAAATCATGTATTACCCTCCAGGCTCCAGCATAGAAAACCTTCACAGAAAATCTTGATAATCAAAAATCCTCAGTAGATAGGTACCAAAGTTTAAGGAGTTTTCATTTTCTCGCTAGCGTATTTTACGTTTTTTTTTATAATTATATTGAAAGGCAAACAAGCAGACGGATTTCCTGATGGTGAGAAATTCACGCCGCCTAGAATCACCAAAGAGGTAATGGTGCGTTGCCAACCTGAGGCCTCGAGCAAAAGTAAGTTTTCCGGCTACTTTAACCTCCAAACCGGAACACGTCATGACGTTATGGCAGTAGGAATAGGTATAGCGGTGGTACCAACCCGGGTGAGTCGCTGCGGAACTCTACGATCTAGTCAGATGTCACGGTGTTAGTGATAGTAAGCCTATGCTCGCCTTTTACGAGCTGCCTGGCAAGAAGGCAGATGGTATATTCTGCAAAGGAGCCCGGACCAACACGGGGAAAATTTTTATAGTCGGCATTTGGAAAACATCCTTCTTTTTAACCGACCTTCAAAAAAGGAGGATATTTTGGACTCCTATATTTTATTAATGTTTGTTAGTCATTTCTGGACCGATTGTTTTTTTTTAGTTTGAGAGAGCATATTTCCATTGCCACCAAGTCTGGATCTGATGATCGAAAACCATGAAAATATATTTTTGTGTAAGCAGATCACTTAAGTACTTTTGTATTGAAATGTAAGACAAATTATCGCAGTTTTACTGCTATTAAAATGTTCAGTTTAGTATAGTAACGAAGAAAAATTAAAAAAGGCCTCCATAAAGTTTAAAAAGAAAGATTTAGGATTATAAAAAATAAGATAAAGACAACAAACCTCAAGGAAAATAGTTTAGATATATTTACACACTTTATCGTAGTTAGCAAGATGCCGATATGTCCTTTGAGTTATCTCTCCTTATCCAAAACTTCGATTACGAACTAAGATATCAGAGCAACTCCATTTCGAAGTTTAGAAAAGGATCAAATTCGCAACCTATCTATTAGGAATAAGGTGCATTGTCGTTTGCAATGGATCTTACGTAAGCTAAAGTTGATAAGGGGGTTTTGATAATGCACTTCGCAATATATGGCTTAGGAGTTGTTCAAGTTTTAAACCGTTCTTATTAACTTGTTCGTGTGTTATACCAGCTGTTCCTCGCTGTTTTATTTCCTCCGGCTATGCTTATAAAGGTGATAGCGTACTATGAAAAAGTTAATGTTTCTTATGTCATGTGAAAATAATAACAGATGAAAGATTGACAAAGCAGACATACAATGCAAGTAAGGAAGGATGTACCTACATCCTTGGTCTTTTGACCAAGGTTGACATTCCACAATCATATTGCTTTGATATTCTCCTAGAGTGGTGTCAGACAGTTTTGTCAGTACCTAGCCGGTACCTACCCGGGGAGACCAAAGTTGACATTCCACGATCATATTGCTTTGATATTCTCCGAGAGTGGTGTCAGACAGTTTTGTCAGTACCTACCCGGTACCTAACCGGGGAGACCAAGGTTGACATTCCACGATCATATTGCTTTGATATTCTCCGAGAGTGGTGTCAGACAGTTTTGTCAGTACCTACCCAGTACCTACCCGGGGAGACCAAGGTTGACATTCCACGATCATATTGCTTTGATATTCTCCGAGAGTGGTGTCAGACAGTTTTGTCAGTACCTACCCGGTACCTACCCGGGGAGACCAAAGTTGACATTCCACGATCATATTGCTTTGATATTCTCCGAGAGTGGTGTCAGACAGTTTTGTCAGGGTCGTGAGGTTTGGTACTCGATACTCTCTGCCTACTTCGTAAGGGACTTGGCGTAAAGAATGTATGTATGTTTCTTACGAATTCAAATTGAAGGAATTATAAATAATACCACAACAACGCTTTTATCAAAAATAATTTATATTTATTTATCTCTGCCTGTATATAAAAAGCAAACTATAATTTTTCGTAGTTTTACGAAATTAACAAAATAAAATCTCTGTGATAGAAAAAGGTATATGAAACACTACTTAAGACCAAAACAGGTTTTCATATAATTAACAGTTAGTTTACATAATCCTTGAAGGATAAATGGAAATAAGTAGACTAACAGCTAGTTTCCGAAACGCCAATCTATTTTAATCTTAAAAGCTGTCTAACATGAGTGCTAGGTTTCGATGCATTGGATTAGTTATTTACTCTCTGCTATCCAGCTAGTACTCTCTATGAAGATATGTTTGTATGTATGTTTGACGTTTTGACGTAAACAAGAAACATACGTACATACTTCCCAATTTATAATCAAACTAAACATTTACATCTCCGTTCTACATCTATAATGTTGAGTATCATCCCACTATTTGTATTGTTCCTTGGTTTGTTTGCTTTCGACAACTAAAAATCAAACTCTCCAATTGTCTCTGTGCATATTATCATACTTAAATAGCTTAAGATACCATGGCTATCTTAGTGGTGCTGTTTTTCTAACGACTTCGAAGAAGGTTATAATATGTTTTATTCCTATTTTTTTATCTATGTTAATCGATTTCTCCGTCGTTTCTCTAGGGTTACTCTTGAATAACGATTTCATACAAATTGGAAATTTGAATCGGATATCTCATTTTTGGTACTCTGGAACACAGTAATAACGGATGAATAACATTTAGTTACAACAAAATTTAATGAATCCAATAAAATCATTTATTGTTTACTATTAATTAACTTTTATAATTCGCTAGTATTGTGTTCAAGAGTACCTAAAGTGATAGATTCGATTTCAATTTCCAGTATTGCATTAATCGTGATTCAAGAGTAACCCTACTGAACCGATTATTTGAAAGAGCGTACTTCCAAAATTTACCTTTTTCTACCAAGTCTGGATCTAGTTATGGAATCCCAGACATCGAGGAAAATATATATTTGATGTGTACGTAGATGACATATTTATTGAAAAAGAATTAGATTTTTTTGCAGTTTTAGTGCACTTCAGTTATTAAGTAACCTTATATAACCTTGAAGCTAGTTCACTTGCAGTATTGCTAAAAACCTGTCATGTCATTACTAAAATGAATGCACAAAAAATAGTATAAAAAACTAAACGTTTTGTCAGCGGAAAGAAATATCGAATGAACGTTTGAATATAGTAGACCTTGACGAACACCGGTAGTAAAAACACAAACGTAAGTATACGTCATTTTGTTATATAATAGTAATACGTATACTAATTGCCGTAATTATGTAGTGGAAGCATTCAAAATTTAAATATTAGTGTTTACGCGCGGCTTTGTCAGCGCAGAAAAGTAACTTTAAATAGCAGCTTTGGGTAACTTGAAATTGTAATTTCACGTCCTTATCCCCGAAGAGGTGGGCAGAGGCTCAGCCAGGGCACCCACGACTAACCGAAGACACCAAGTCCCATAATTTGACAAGTGGCAATCCTATCGCATTCAATTCCGAGCAACATTTTTTTAGAAAATTGGAAAAAACTACATTTTTTTATTGCATTTCTCATTGCGCAACCCGGGAGCTCATGAAGTCAAGTTAAACACCTGGACTGCTAGACCACAGAGGCGATTGAGCTTTGGGTTTGTGTAACTTCAACCTATTAAACACAATAACGTTCATCCCCAATTTTATTAAATAGCCTATATATTGAAGTTAAAGTCAGCGCAGAACAAATTTTCACACAATCTTTCATCACCCGTTTTTATTATTATCTCTCGTTTACACAAAACATAGGTAACCTATTTAAATTCAAGTTATTTATTTATTTATTGCATGATATTGGAAGGCAAACAAGCAGACGGATTTCCTGATGTTAAGAAATTCACGCCGCCTAAAGACACCAAAGGTGGTAATGGTGCGTTGCCAACCTGGGGGCGGGATGTTAGGCCTCAAACAAAAGTAAGGTTACCTTACCC
>NJDD01000748.1:122363-138679 GCA_002245505.1 Calephelis nemesis
AGGGCATAACTGCACCATATTTTAAATGTTATTACAATAAAAGGGCATATAGTTAGATATGACTTTTATTTCACCGTTTTATTTTTAAAATATTTAATTGAAAGGGCATAATTTACTTATGTCAAATATAAAAGGCATATGAGGCATTTGTGCTTATTTTTTATAATAACAATTTAGTAATTAAGGTAGAAAGAAAAGTCACAACTTGCAGTTATGTCCTTTCTATTTAACCCTACGTCTTAAAAACCCGTATGGAGGAGTTCAAAACAGTGATGTTTTGCCCGCGGCTAATTGTTTTTAACCAAAGTTTTGTGCCAATTGGCGATAAGCATGTACATGATATGGGTCTAACTTTTGCAGCCTTATGGCATGAAGCAATATCAGGACGAAAAAAAGAGGACATCATTAGTTGCTTTAAGGCTTTTTTCATACAAAACCGAGATCTTAAGCACATAATTATGTGGCTGGATAACTGTGCAGCACAGAATAAAAACTGGACCCTTTATTCATATCTAGTACATATAGTAAATTCAACGGAAGTTAATTTTGAATCAATCACCTTACGCTACTTGGAGACCGGTCACACATTTATGGCTGCAGACGAATTCCACCACAGAGTCGAACGATCTTTGAGAACAAGAAAGCGTGTTTATGACTTTGAAGACTTTTGTAAGGCTGTATCTGACACTGGGTCTCGCACCATCGTAAAGAAGATGGAAGTTCATGACTTCTATGATTATGAAGACTGCTCTTCAACATATAAATTAAAAAATTCCTCCCCACGAGCTTACATGAGTAATATATCTGAAGCATGTTTTCGAAGAGGATCGAATTTCCTTTTTTATAAACGCAATCATGGTACTGACGAATGCTTTGTACTAGATTTTCTTAAATTAAAAAATCTTAAACAAGGGATACCACCACCACGACAAAAGCTTGTTCCGAGGGGTATCACGAATGAAAAGAAATCTGCTATACTCACTATATATCAGCTTGGTCCACTTATGCCCACTAACAGGAGGGCTTTTTGGGAAACTTTACCTATAAATGATCAAACTATATGATCATATCAACTATATGATTCAAAACCAAGAAGACTGAAATATTTCAAGACTGAATATTTTTTACTCACTTTAGTTGAGATTTGATTATTATGAGAATTTAATATTAAGTGCCTTGTTGAGACTTAAAATATTTTGTTTGTTTAATTTTGGTAAATTTTAAATTGCTTTTCCAACTTATTTGTAAGCTAATATTGTAATATCTCTCAAGACCGTGAGAAAGATATGAGAAGTGCCATTTTTAGTGATAAGAAGTTAATTCCAATTTTATTAGTGATTGATATAAAAAAAAATGTTGATATAAGATAATTGTTAATTATCTACTGTTTTTGTTTACTAAGTTTTCTTAATTTTGATAAATATATTGAAGTTCCATACTGGCTGTGATACCTAATTTTTAATTAAGAGAGATTGTAGGTAGATTGCCATTTAGTAGGTAAGCATAATTTGGTTTTGTTTTTGTTTTGTCGAGTACTTATCATATTGCTGTAATATTTGTAGTACCTTTGAAGAAATTATTTTTTGTTAACTTTTTAAAGTAAACGTTTTATTATTCTATGACTACCTTGTTTTATTCAAACACAACGATATATCATTCTTCCAGGAGCACAATTAAAATTCACATAAAATACATAAATATTAGGAACTAACTCGCATATTGACTGTATCTTTTTTTTACCTAGTAATTTACAGATAAAATGCACAAGTAAGTATAAAAGTGCCTTTTCATCGTAACATTTTAATTTTTTACTTAAAAGTTTTCATTGAAAGGGCATATCTGGTTATATGTGCCTTTTCAATGTAATATTACTCTTTTAACATGAATTTTTATGTTAAGTTAAAAATAAATATGCTAATTATTAAATATATTCATAGAAAATAAAATATAATATTGCTGTCATTGTATACAGACTAAACAAATGCAACTATTTACATTCACTTAATTCCGAAAAATACATTTTAAACGTGTTTTATTTAACAAAATTAAAAAAATGTTTCAAAGTCGATTTTCTCAAAATTTCTAAATTGTTAGTTGTGCCTTTTCTAATTACGACGGCAGTATTCTACAAAGGAGCCTGGACCAACACGAGGAAAAATAACAATAAATATAATAAATTACTTTTATTACATATATCATACTCTGCAGTAATACGAATTATAACTTAAAATATGGTACATCCAACGCGTATAACATTTGTAATCCGTACACATTAACTGTATTTCGCTTTAAATTTTGCTAAACGAACAATTAAAAAATAAACACGAACAATTCACCTTAATTAATTATATTCGTATAGTGGTTTTCAATAAAAATCAACAGATTAATAATTCCCAATTACAAGTTACAGGTATCTGCTGTAGAATAGGCTCCTCAGCAGACCCACTTTTAATACGAATTATTTCACATTCTAGCACAAGTACAGTTATAAGCCGCGTACGAAAGTTGTACGCGTTGGATGTACAATATTTTTGTTATAGCTGATCGGTATTATTCAGGGTGGCTGCTACAGAACATTAGACGTTTAAATTACTTTTTTACGGGTCCATTTTTGAATGAGTAGAAAAAAATATAGCTGAGATAGTGGCTATATTTTTTTTAAATTTCTCTCTCGCTCTCTGAAATATAACATACGCACGTCGCGATTGTTAGAAAAAATTATTTACCTGAGGTTAGACGTTATATAATGTTATTAAAAAATGGCCTTAAAATTAACTAAAAAACGTTACTGTCATGTGTCACGACCTTCCTTAAGAAATGTGCTAAAATTAGCTTTTTCATGAATTGTGACAAATTGTGCTAATTGTCTGTGACTATTCTTCAAAGGAGTTGAGAACGAACGTTGGAAAAGGGGATTGAAAAAATGTTTTCAAATCTTTTAGCCCCCATCATTTTTTTAATCCCTTTTTTCAACGTTCGTTCCGAACTTCTTTAAATAATAGTTACATGCCATTAGCAAAATTTGTCACAATTCACGAAAAAGCTAATTTTAGCACATTTCTTGAGGAAGGTCAAGGCAGTAACGTGATGTAATTCATTATTATGACCTTCAGGTTTGGTGTAAGTACGGTTACGTCACTGACGCGGAAGATCTATGTAACTGAGTGCAAAATGTGCAAGATCTAGGACTACATCGGAGATAACGAAGATCTTGGGTTACTTGGTGTTTTGATTTAGGTGAGAAAATACCTCGTTACAATAATCTAGGCTAGGCATTTATATGTTTGCATTTCTGGGTTTTGCTGCATTTATCAAATTAGATCCCTTTTAGAAGTTTTAGAAGTAGGTACTTCGGAGATTGCGGAGATGTTGGTGAAAAAATGCTTCATTGTTCAACATATTTGCATAAACGCTTAACGCCAATAACCAATGCAAAACTCGGGTTCGATTCCTAACAGGGGCAGACGTTTGTGGGATAAACGTTTAGATGTATGAATTTCTGTTTCTGGGTGTGTTTATTCAATTTATTCTAGTCTTTTTTCATTGTTACTATGGATCAATATCAGCCATTAAAACCCACACTCATATACATTATTATTTATATTATTTATCCCTCCTAACCTATGACAATCCTATTTCCTTTCTACATTTTCTAGAACGCAACGTTTACGTGGATGTAATGTTAATAGCCGCCGTTGTGGTAGTATGTAATTATTTCCAACCTTGACAATAACATAGACAGCTGATACTCGTCTACGAATGTAATACTATACAAATGCCAAAGTAATAATACCATTTGTTTAAACTAGATTTTATACAGTTTATATCTGTTTTGCCCGTACGACTGTACAGTACTACTATTTACATTATGCGCTACGTCTTTACACTTTTTACTCTTTTTACACTTTATCCTTTCATTTTTAAAATGTGCAGACCTAATCTAAATTTAAGCGAAATTATTACTTATGTGTAATAACAACTCTACATAGATATGTTTAAAACACATTTGGTTTTCCGAAGCTTGACGAATATAGCCGAAGCGTATAATTTAAATAGTACTAAGTACTATACATCTATCAGTTCTATTCTAGAAAGCACCCTTTAATTGATAGATTTTGTTGAATCATTTAGCCACTTTAGAGCCACTTGCATGTTCCGGGGTTAAGCATTTACTTTGAAGTTACCTTCAAACGTAGGGCTAATTACATGTTACAGGGCTAACCCAAAGTGTATTTGACAGTTTGACCCATAAATGTGCAAATGGCCCTTATGGTATCATTAGTGTATAAAAAAACAAGTAAATTTTAATTTTACTCTCTTCCTCTTCTCGTTGGCGTTTGGTTTATTGCCATTTGTAACAAAAAACTGCAAAAACTGCAAAACATTTGTAAAAAAACTGCGAAATTCGGTTTCAATAAATAAGTCACACAAGTGCACAAAAAATGAGTAGGTACTTTCATCGTTTCACTGGGATCAAATTATCAAATCCAAACTTAGTGGTAATGAGACCACTTTGGAAGTGGATTCTTTAAAATAAAAAATAATTTAATTTAAAATCGGTTTGAATTGACGGAGAAATCGATTAAAATACATAAAAAGCTTTAAAGTCAAACACATAACATTCTCACTTTTTGAGACATCGATTAAATATACATTCGCATGTTTTCACATAATACATTTGTTTATGTTTTAAAATTAAGAGACTGTTTCACTTTACGTATAATCAAGGTTTGTTATGAGACTTTAAACAAATCAAATCAAAATATTTAAAAATAAAATAAATATTAAGTTAAGGAACATAAAAAAACTATATGTATGTACTCTGAAATCAAATCTTTTGTAAAGATATAAAAATGACAAAATAAAACCAGGCATTCAGAAACTGTTTGTATAATATAGGAAGATAAAAAGAAGTCGGTATAAATGGTAAAAATCTTAACCTAACCTTGTTAAAACCAAGGATATCTTAAGCCTTTGCTTAACTTTACCCGCTACTCTTTTAAATCAACTATGTATAAAATAAAGCTCGTGTCGTTGGAAGTGAAACAGCTTTTATAAGGTTAAAGCACAGAGAGACTGTCTTAATAGGCTCTTTCTCGCTATATTTGAGAGGACAGAGAAAAGCTCGAAGTTTATTTCATTGTTGTTTAAAAATATATGCTAGAAACTAGAATTCAATTATAATGAAACAAGGTTACATACAAAATTAAAAGGCAATGTTTTTGTTGTAGAAAATAGTCATTATACGTTCTGGTATGGTAGAGATAATATTATTTTTGCAAAATTAGGGTGATACTAAAAAAAGTATCTTTACGCCCATATCTCCTAAGAGTTAGGCAGAGGCATAACCAGGGCAAACAGGACTAGCCGAAGAACTTAGGGTAATACTAAGTTCTTATTAAGTAAGCCATATTCAGGATGAGAGACAAATTGTTGGAATGACGAAAAATTCCGGTAAAAAATTATTTTTTTTGAACTATCTCATAACTTTTATTTATTTACATTCAATCAGTAATATAGTTTAACACAAATAGTATTTATTGAAAACTTTTGTATATATAAACAAAAAGGTTATTACAACGATTAAAATAAAAAAAATAATAACACTGTATAAATTCTAAAATATAAAATCAACACAATTGATACTATGTAAATCTCAAATCCTCTGATACATCGTGTTTGTGGTCTAATAGTTCGATGTTGGCGTTGACTACATGCGGCCCCAGATTCGACTCTCGGGCCAGGCAATTAAATGTAAGTGAATTTTATTTTCTAAAAAAAATTACCGGTATTATATATGAACCGGTTCGGCGTTTGTCACCTAACACACTCTACAGAGATACGTATGAGATGAACAAACACCAATGTGTCGTTAAAATGTTCGGTTCCTGTATTTAAGAAACGAGTCGTTTTGATTACGGATGGTAATATTTTATACGATTAGTAAGAATGCTAACAACGCGCTGTTGATCGTTATTGATAGTTTACTCTAAATATTTTTTTAAAATATTAGTAACGCTCCGTTATTTTTACTTTTGAGCCAACTACATAACCACTCGAGCAAAAGAGCATTAAAAACTATCAACCAAAAAGTCTTATCAACGTCATAAAAACTAATAATTTAATTTAATTATATTTTAAAACATTCCCAAGCAATTTGAACACAATAGTTCCCACAGCTTTACATAGCTCGACTTTATCATGTAGTATGTATTTACTACGTACTACATGCCGCTCCATCACTCATGTAAGCAATTTGACCACCTCCCTATTACAAGAAATATATCCCTTGTAATAATGATTATATTCCCCCGTTGTTCCGGGTCCCCGTGTTGGTCCGGGCTCCTTTGTAGAATAGACCATCTGCCTTCCTGTGCCAGGAAGCTTGTAAAAGGCGAACACAGGCTTGCCGTCACTAACACCCTGATATGTGACTAGGTAGTAGAGTTTCGCAGCGACTCATGCGGATTGGTACCACCGCCTTACCTATTCCTGCCGCCATAACGTCATGACATGTTCCGGTTCGGAGGGTAAGATAGCCGGTAAACTTACTTTTGCTCGAGGCCTAACATCCCGGGCTCTGGTTGGCAACGCACCATTACCACCTTCGGTGACTCTAGGCGGCGGGAATTTCTTACCATCAGGAAATCCGTCTGCTTGTTTGCCTTCCAATGTCATAAAAAAAAGGGATACACGTCTGCAGGTAATTTTATCTAAATCCTACTAATATTATAAATGCGAAAGTTTGTAAGGATGTGTGTATGTTTGTTACTCTTTCACGCTCGAATGGCTTTCACGGATTTGTCTAAAATTTGGAACACAGATAGATTGTGACCTGGATTAACATATAGACTACTATTAATCCCGATCGCACAACGGGTTAAAGCGAAAACGTGGGCGAAGCCGCAGGTAACAGCTAGTATGTTATACAGTTTAAAAAAGTACCTTCACGTCTATATCCCTGAAGAGGGAGATACAATCAGGGCACCAACGACTACCCACCCAAAGATATTAACCAACAAAGTAATAGATAAGGAATCTATCACCAACCAGCCACATATCCAGTAAAGGGCAACGCCGTTTTTATTAAAAAAAAAAAAAACACATTAAAATTTTGTTGCCCAGCCTGGGCAATCCGTACTTCACGAAGTCAAGTTAAACATTGGATCGCTAGACCACAGAAGCGATTTTTTGCAATTGCATTTGAACTACGTTTTTAATAAATGTCCCTGGACAACTTACACAAATTGAACCCCCAAAGTAAGCAAATTATATGCTTATATCTTCACGCCCATATCCCCGAATAGGTAGGCACAGGCACAACCAGGGTACCTACGACTAGCCGAAGACACTAAGTCCCACAATGTGATAGGTGGCAAGCCTATCGGCAACCGGGCACATATCCAATCCCGAGCAACTTGTTTTTTTTTATTAGAAAATTGGAATTATTATGATTGGATTATGCTTATATTATCGGTGTTAATCAACTATTCTAATACATATCTAGAAATACTTCACTAGATACTGGAATAAATTTCATAAGCAGACATATGCAGACATCTAACTAATATTACGAGTACATCTTGAGGTAGAGTAAAATAAAAATAGCGTTGCCCGGTTGGCGATAGGCTTGCCTCCTATCACATTGTGGGACTTAGTGTCTTCGGCTAATTGAGGATGCCCTGGTTGTGCCTCTGCATACTCCCTCATAGCGTGGGCGTGCAGATATTCTTTCTAAATAATCATCACACAAGAACTTGCCCTCGTCTCGAGTGTCGCGGTTGGTCGGTAGAGTTAGGCGTTTTGGCTAGCCCCTAGACCTTCGAGGCCGTCAAATGCAACATTGCAAAAAACAGACTTTAATTTCAATGATATGTTATATTTTTCACAAAAGTTTATTTATCCACACTAAAAACAAAAGTTCAAACAGAGGATACCTTTTAACAAAAATATACCCCTAAACAAATATATAGAGGGATGAAAGTTTGTAAAAAATAACATAGAAATTGACCAATAGTTGTATCTCATCAAAGTTCGAAATAACCATTCTACATAGACAAAGTCGCGAGTAAACGGCTAGTGATATTTAAAGCAATAAACTAGACAAATTTGGCAACCAAAACTATAACCTCCTATTCGAAGGTCATTCAAATATACTAACATGTAATCATCTAAAATTACCATTTAATTACGATAACAGCGTTATTTTGCCTTCCGTTCTATATGTTGCACTAAAAGTAAATATATTCATGCTTGTATTGCTGTTGAGGTTTGCAGAGGTACAAAAGCTACTCACGATTAGGCGACAGTACTACAGTCGCTAACAAAACTTGTCCAATCCCGGCTATTATTGTTTTTGAAAACGGAAAAACAAATTTTGACCGACCTGGGAGTCGAATTCGGGACCTTATGTAGTTAACGCCATCACCCGACCACTAGACCTTAGAGGTGATTTATATGCTGTATGTAAAAGTAATGATATAGAAGATACCATAAAATTACATTTGCTAACATATAGTCGCGTTCCACAATATTAGAATCATTGAGGGTATACTAGTACAACACATCAACAATATAGAAACGCAACATACACCTACATTTGTTGAAACTATAAAAGGGTGAATTTTTATACAACAAATATAATTAAAAATATACGTATAGGCGACTAAAAATCATTCAAAAATGTTTAGCATTTTATTAAATTTTAAAATTAAAATTATTTAAATTTTTGTCGGTTGGTCTGTCTATCTGTCTGTCTGTCTGTGCCCCTCATTGTGACGGAATTTGCTTGGCGAGTATTCTATGTTCCGGTTATTTAGTGTTTTACGATTTTGGTCGGTAGGTTATAGAAATAACCGAAAAAGCCACATGTAAATGAAATAAAATCAAAAACCAACATGTATATATAAAGATATCTCCTGTTTCTGTTTATATCATCAAAATAAGGCTTCTCCAGAATTTATGTCCTTTTGTAAAACAACTTGTCTTCGTTCAAGAATTTATAAACTTAGTGCAACCGCAAAAATCTACTTAAATTTCTCTTCCAGCTAAAATGGAACTAAAATGAGTTGAAATTAGGCAGAATCAGAATAATCTTTTTTCACTTAAACCAAACAAGTGGTATTTGTGCGCGTCGACATTTTTATAAACTACCACCGGATCGGAATCGCAGCCTCACACTGAGGCAATCGGAGAACACAACAAATACAAAGATTTGAAAACCTTTTGTAAAGTCTTTTCCAAATTTCTTTATTCTTGAGCTATGAAAGTTACCAAAAAAATATGAAAAGCATTATATCAACAAAACATTAAAACTCGTTTGTACCCCTGCAAACTTATCAAATGTTTATACATATTTAATGAATCATAGAAAGACTCTACTGTCATTACGAAAAGCTGTCTCAGGCAAATAGAGCTGATAAGATAACTTACATTGCTCTCTTACCATAATATAGAAGTGGTAATAGAAATTTCAGACATTTAGGGCTTCACAAAACCTTGATTTGAGAGTTACTTTTCATACATTTAAATATCTTTTTATATCCCTATTCACATTATGAGGTAAATATTATCTAATACGTATTTACTTTTAAATCAGGAAACCTCAATACTAATTATTGAACTTATAAATATTAAACTAGACACAGAGATGATTTACACACAAGACATTACAGTTAAGAATATTTGTATTACATTAATGTTAGATCAGAACTGAAATCGGAATTTATATGGTGCCTTGTAATATGAACTCAAAATGTGAGAAAAACATGTTTGACATCTCTGGATGAACTCGAAGCATGTCAACGCTCACCCCGGCTTTTACCACTAACCGCGTAAGGTGCTTAAATTATATTTGTAACATTACACCTAGTAATATATTGCATACGAAACTACGCCTATGGTTTCGTTCAGCTCTAGCGTAATACTTAAGGTCAATTACAGTTTTTCTATTTGCATTTGTAACAGACTGTTCGCTCACCTAAATGTTATTAGGGTTTCCTGCATGAACACGTTTTGATATTGGGAAACAAATCTTTTAACTATCTTCGCTCACAAAAAATACCACAACGTCACTCTATTGCAACGTGAAGTACAAACATACAAAGACACTTTTGCATTTATAATATTACTATATATACTATCATACGTCATTGTCACAGATTTTTGTGATTGTAACTGCTCTACTCTTGTAATGGTATCGCAAAAGTGCCACTATTTAGAACAGCTACACTAACGCACAGATCGTAGATACTAATTACACATTGAAAGTGCGATGTTAAGTGTTTTCATGTTAACTAGAGTTTATAGCTAATACAATTGCAGATAATAATTTGGTGTTTAAAACAGGATATCTTTATTGCAGTTCGGGTTAGTAGAACGAGTCTGCATATCGCATTATCCTAATTCTGATAACCTCTTTATTAATTAAGCGAAATATTAATAATATTATTTGCGTTAAAACTTTACTTATCAAATTACCTTCACATTTTGAACCCTCAGAGGTAGGCAGAGATAGTAAACATTTTGGTTAGTCGGACTCTACATCTGGCCTGATTGACCTAATTAGTTGAAAAATCAAGTAATAAATGAATTGTCACTATCAACGAGTTCATTACATTAATTACTAGCTGCTCCAGAGAACTTCGTTCCACCCGTTCAGTTTGTATGGGAATAATTAAAATATTGTTTTCCCATTTTCCCTACAATTTTCCCAGTTTTTTTCTTGATAAGAACCTTGTCCTGGCAATAACTAACACAGTACAAAAAGAATTTGCCAACTCGGTCCAGTCATTCGGAAGTTATGCGATAACCAACACATTTAGCGATTCATTTTTATATTATAGATTTATATTTTTGTAAGTATAAATAAAATGAATAACTTTTAGTTAGTGTAGCCCAGGTGTTAGTCCAGGTCGAAAATATCAACTGTCTTTCTACCTAGCAGCTCGTAAGAAGTGAGTATGTATTAAACAGATCAACATCAACAAAATTGGTAGACTAAATAAATAAATATATAAATATCCCTGGACAAGTTACACAAATTGAATATAACCCCTAAGTAGGTAAGCAAATTATATGTTTGTATTAAGTAGGTATAGGTGTTATTCAATGATACCAATACATAGAAATACTTAAATAGATACCAGAAAAAACTTAATAAACACAGAGACCCGGAAATGCAGACATCTAAATCTTCATCACACAGATGTCGGCCCCCGTCGAGAATCGAACCCGAGCCTCGCGGTTAGTCGTTGCAGTTAGGCGTGTACGCTAGCCTCTCGACTATTGAGGCGGAGAGTAATGTGTAGCAACTTGCCTTGATTACTTTTATTTATTGTCTGGGTCTATCGACCACCAGCATACCTATTCTTACCGCCATAACTACAGACTACAGTGTTTGACATACTCGATTTGAAGGGAAAGATCACAATTTTTTTTTATGATATTGGAAGGCAAACAAGCAGACGGATTTCCTGATGGTAAGAAATTCACGCCGCCTAGAGACAGCAAAGGTGGTAATGGTGCGTTGCCAACCTGAGGCCGGGATGTCAGGCCTCAAGCAAAAGTAAGTATACCGGCTATCTTACCTTCCAAACCAGAACACGTCATGAACACATTACACCTAACACCTCAACGACACACAATGATAACATTCATTCATTCATTCTTACCTTTTAGAGAACGGTGTGCTTGTTCATTGTTTTTAAAAAAAAAACAATTATGAAATTCAGCTGTATTTTGATATCATTAACAAAACGGTGAAGTAAACTTGTCGATTCGACAACATTTTTGTTTAGATATGAATAACAAGTCCAAACTACAATTCGTAACAAAATACTTCAATGAACTTCGAACTCTACTTAGAATAATGTATCTTCTGTCACAACCAAATCAAGATAATTTTATGAAATCTGAATTACACATATTTTATTTAAGCAAAAACTATTACAAATGGTTATTGAAAAAATAAAACAAAAATAGATTTAATTACATAGATCAATACTAAGATTCTTGTAACGCGTCTATTATAATTCTAAAAACTACCACCGGATCGGAACTTGGCCACTCACTGAGAAGATCTGGCGAAAGAAACTCAGCGGGCTTGTCTTTTTTCTTATAAATCTCATTTACGTAGAGATTGGTATGATGAGCAATTATTCCGAAGCATTTCTGTCTTCTAAATATTCTGAATTCTTATAATAACCCTTACAATACAACTTGTTGATACATTTTTTTAAATTTATTAAATGATAAGTCTTTAATATGCTCGAAAAGTAGTCACCCAATTAAGGCTAGACTATTTGAACATGTTTCCAATTTAGGTACTAGCTCTACAAAAATATTGAACTGATTTTGAGTTCACATGAGGTAGAGAACTAGTAAACAATGTTATAAGCTTACAACACATGGCCCGCACATTTCCCTGTTTACGATATATATTGTTGGCAGAGTAAATTTGGTTATAAATAATAACCAAAATGAGCTCGAATAACTAAATTACTACACTTGCGTAAGCGACTCTACATTTCGCAAAGAAATTGGCAAACGTACAGCTAAAATAGAACGCGTACTTACCATCATTGATGTGTGCATGGTTTTAATTTCCAGTTCCCATACTAGTGAAACGGGAGTCGAACCCCGGTCTCAGACGTTACATCATAACCGCCAAAATAACTCCCGCCGAAAACACAACGATAAACAAACACAAAGCTATAAATCACTTGCTTGTAATTTGAAATAGTGAAATGAATATTGCTTTCTTTGTTTATAATCACAATTATCCATACCAAGTATCGAAAGGTGTCACTATCAAAACAAACCACGATAAAGTTTGTAAATACGATATCGAAGCGCAGAAAACTGACAATACATCCACCACGTAGCGAAGCACTGCACTGACTGAGGAGCTAACCCTGCAAAGGCAAAAATTCACAACGTCTTTCACGCTCCAGTCGCTTGCCTTGCTCTACATTAGAACGAGATGGCGACATTTACACAGTTCCTATAATAATTGCATTTGATTGCATTTAAAACCCAACATGATAGAGTCAGTTTTAAAAGTTTGTTACGACAACAGCAAATCCCAAAAATTACTCGAATTGGTTACGCTAATAGAGACAGTTAATGTCAATTGCTTTAATATTCCTCTTCTAAACACTACTGAAAGTAGGTATGCCGTATAAAGTAAATTCATTGTAAATTTCTTTGCAATATTAGAAACAAATGCCATAACGAAAAGAAACGATTTGCTATGTTTAACCAGCGTTTAAATATTTAGCGAAATTTTATATTTATATTAATTTCAATATTGAAATGAATTATAAGAAAATAATGTTTAAAATAATGTAATATAATAAAGAGTCAAAAGATTAATTGGACCAAACGAAATTGGATATATTTTGTTGAATAATATAATGTATATGTAGATATAAACAAATTAAAATAATATTTTACTGACATTTTATGATTAACATTAATTAATTTCATGCTATACCGTGTAGTTGCTATAAAGAAATCGCATAATCAAAGTGACTCTACATTTTACAATATGATTAGAAAAGAAATTTGAGTAAAACTTGGTTTTTATTTACTATTTGTTATAGGCTATTCATATCTTCTAAGATCTAACTTATATAATAAAGAGTCAAAAGAATTGTTGTTGCTGTTAAGAGTCAAGAAAATAGAATACAACAAAACTTGATGTACGACTAAGTTAAATTTTACGAGTTTATATGTACGAGTTAAACAAATTATAATAAACTTTTACTGAAATTTTGTGATTAACATTAAACATTTAATTAATAAATTTCGTACTATACTGCGTAGTGCTATAGAGAAATCGCATAACCTAAAGTGACTCTACATTTTGCAATACTGTTAGGAAAGAAATTCAAACACAATACAATTTTTATTTATTATCTATAAAATAAAAATGAATTGCTAAATGTGTTGGTAAGCGCATAACTCTCGAACGACTCAACCGATTTGGCTAATGTTTTTTTTGTTGTATTAGTAATTGTCAGAAGAAGGTTCTTATGAAGAGAAAACCCGAGAAAGTTGCAGGGAAGATGGGAAAAACAATACTTTATTTTCCCCATACAAACTGAACGGGTGCAATGAAGTTCACCGGAACAGCTAGTTTGCTATAAGATATTCATATATTTTAATATCTAAACTTATTTTCTTCTGTATTACAAGATAACTCGTATTTGTTTGCATCGCTTTTGTTACAACACGGAGTACGTGGTGTTCCGGGTCTGCATAGTAGAGAATACTATCTGCTTCTCTGCCAGCCAAATCCTAGGTTAAATGAGTCAATACTAGTATGATCACTTGTGGCAGACTACTGTGCTGCTGCTGCTTGCCCAGGAAGAGATCCAACTTTTTTTCTGTCGCCATAATAACACTTTCATCTTCCAGTCTGGAGGATAAAGTAGCCAATAGATTTACACAACAGGCCCCACAACATGACCACAGGACATCTAGCGTTTATAGACTACTAGCTGCCCGTTCCGACTTCGCTCGGATGGTAGTTTTTTTACCATAAATTGAGATATAACCTATCCTATCTCTCAAATTGGATCGGACTGCACATGGTGTTCGAATTTTATTCTAATCGGTTAAGTGGTTTAGGAGTCCATTGAGGACAAACATTTTGACACGAGATTTATATATATTAAGATGATTGCCTCTCACTATCAGGAGACCAACGTGCTTGTTCAATGTCTACAAGAAAAAAACCGTCATACTGAAAATCTATAAAAAGAAATTGAGATAGAGTTCGACTCTACCTGCTATGAACGATTGAAAAAGACATTTACATTAGATACAATCCTACGACAGCTAAGTACCTTTTTAAATTGACTGCATGACGCAAAGGAGGGTTGCATGTAGGTCAAGTTGTGTATGTATTGTTGTTTGTGGTATTGTAGAGTTTTTAAACGTGTTGAACTATTAAATGTTTCTTACTTCGATCGAAATGTCTTTATCTTGTGATAGTGATGAAAAAAACCTCAAAAAAGGAAGGGAGCGGTACAAATAGTACATCTCTCATTTGTCGATTTCTAATTTACCAATGCGATAAGTGGCAAATCGAATCCCAGTCACCGTTATTTTTATTGGATTATTAAACTAAAATATTTTGAATTGCCAGACTCGGGATTAGAACTCGATTCTTCCTGTCAGTAACAATATCGGCCTATTAGACCACAGACCTAGGACTACTAGACTACGAGGACTAGTAGATACATTGCATTATTTATTTAAAAAAAAAATAAACTTTTGCTGGCAGCGAATCAAAGAATACTTTTTGAAAAAACCCTTTTTGAAAAAACGTATTTTTAATTAGTGATTCCTACAGCCATAGTTCTTAATTTTTTAATTAAGTTTTAAGTTCAAATTAAAAAAGAACTCTGTAAGTATTGTACTTACTCTGTAAGTATTGTACTTACAGAGTTCTTTTTTTTTTAGAGAGAAAAGAAATGTTAGAAAAATATATGATTATGTGACTGATGTAGAAGAAAACATGTTTGATAGTTTAAAGATAGAACTATTAGTATACCAAACAAAGGATATGGCCAGAGCCTTGCCTAAGTAAAAGAAATTTATAAAACTTTACTGCAAATGTGGAGTGAGGTTACCTATCTATAGGTCCGGGTAGGTCCGAGTATATGGGAGACTCACCCCGATTGGTAGCACCGCTTTACCTATTCCACCGGCCATAACGTCAGCGCTTGCCGTCGACGTGTTCCGGTTCGGAGGGTAGTCGGTAACCTTACTGTTGCTGAAGGCTTCAGGTTGGTAGCGCACCATTACAACCTTTAGTGTCTCTAGGCGGCGTGAACTTCTTAACAACAGTATATACGTCTGCTTGTTTACCTTCCAGTTTTATAAAAAAAATCCCGAAGTGATTGGCAGAGGTACAACTAGGGCAGACACGACTAGCCGAAGACACTAAGTCCAACTTAGCTTATCACACCGAGCAAATATCTAATCTGTTGGGACGCTCATTTTATTAGAAAATTGAAAAACATATTTTCTTTTCGTTGCTACGCGGGGATTAAACCTGGGACCTCATGAAGTTAATTACAAAATAGACGACAGTAATGAGTGTGGTGAAAACTAGGCAAGTCACTTGGACAATGGACTTACAATGGACTTGGTGTGAAAAAATGTATATATGTATGTACCGTAATGACGAATTGGACATAAAAAAGAGCTAAATTCCAACGAGGAAACTCAAAAATAGTACTTGATCCATAAAATGCTTGCCGTTGACGTGTTCCGATTCGGAAGGTAAGGTAACCAACCGGTAA
>NJDD01000748.1:139376-154607 GCA_002245505.1 Calephelis nemesis
ATTGGCAGAGGTACAACTTGGGCAGACACGACTAGCCGAAGACACTAAGTCCAACTTAGCTTATCACATCGAGCAAATATCTAATCTGTTGGGACACTCATTTTATTAGAAAATTGAAAAACATATTTTCTTTTCGTTGCTACGCGGGTATTAAACCTCATGAAGTTAATTTCAAAATAGACGACAGTAATTAGTGTGGTCTAAAACTGACTTAGTAAGACCACCAAGGCTTCTTTTATTAATCTCGCTGGCACTAAACTCGATACGAAATTTTAAAATTTCGAAAGTTAAAAAGTTTTAACGCCAGGGTAAGAAAAGGTGGTCCCAGGTTTTAAATTTTATGAACATGTTCGGTGAAATTAATCAATTTTGTACAAGTTAGTTCAGTTAAAGTGCACAAGTGCAGTACGCATAAAGAAATTAATGTATCATGTAGAAATTAATATATCATTAAATGAGCTTGAATAAGGAGGCCACCGATTTACCCATGACCCTGACATTATACTTTCTATGACGAACTACTACTAATTTCAAGTAACTTATTTCCCCGTGTTGGTCCGGGATCCTTTGCAGAATAGACCATCTGCCTTTCTTGCTAGACAGCTCGTAAAAGGCGAGCATAGGCTAATCATCACTAAAACTGTGACATCCGACTAGGTGGTAGAGTTTGGCAGCGACTCGCCCGGATTGGTGCCACCGCCTTACCTATTCCTGCCGCCATAACGTCATGACGTGTTCCAGCTCGGAGGGTAAGGTAGCCGGTAAATTTACTTTTGCTCGAGGCCTAACATCCTGACCTCAGGTTGACCATTACCATCTTTGGTGTCTCTAGGCGGCGTGAATTTCTTACTATCAGGAAATCCGTCTGCTTGTTTGCCTTCCTATAACATAAAAAAAAATCGAAAAGCTTCATACTTGAATTTAACTAATGCCAGATACTGACGTCCATATTAAAAAATATATAAAAAATAACTGGTTCATAGCTCTTTGGTTTCAGAAAAAACAAAGTCTACGCAACCAAAGTCACGGTAGCTATTCCTACGGCTTCACCAAGTGTCGCCACAAAAATGTTACTGAGTTATTTAAGAATATTTGAAAATGTGCATTCCCTTCACCTTCACCCCTCTTCACACATAAACCACGTAGTCGTCGTTACGAAAATCCTTTTCCTCGCCATTTTTCTGGGACACTTTTGGAATATTGGCACACATTATTGGACTATACTTCACGAGTTAGCTCGGTGAATATATTAAGTAGGATGTTTCTGAGGAATATTTCAGACTTATGCGCACATGTGTTGCCATGTAAATGTGTCCAATATTCCTTGTTTCATAGATTCGTTTAAAATGTGCTGCACATTTTCTATTTTTTATATAAAAAGGCAAATAAACTGATTTTTAATATGATGGTAAGAGATCAACTCTGCTCAAAACAAGCCAACTTTTTAGTAAACATACTAAAGTAGGTACCCCAAGTTTTAAGTTGATATTCTTTAACACCCTATAAACACACTTTTACTTAAACCCATGATTAGTAAGACACCAGATTCTTAGGGAAGGAGTATGATCTTTTCCCGAAAGTCCCAGATTCGTAGCCGTTCGAAAGAATTAGCACAGCAAGTAACTAGATCCACAAATGTGTCATCCGAGGTAAGAAATATCCTGCAATTGTACATTAAAAAAGTGACTCGCGATATGAAAATACGGATAAAAGCTAGAAAGTAAAAAATACAAAAAATACTAAGACCTTCGTCAAAGTCTTCCCCAACATTTCATTTTTCAAATATCTTTATTTAAAAATTTATACCGAATTTAGTGCTAATAGCAATAGTGCATTTACGCCCATATCCATGTAGAGGGTGGTAGAGGCACAAGGCACCCACGACTAGCTAAAGATACTAAGCCCCATATTGTGATAGTTGGTGAGCTTATTACGAACCGGGAACATATCCAATCCTGGGCAACGTTACTTTAATAAGAAAATTGAAATTACCCATTTTCTAGTTTTTTTGTTGCCCGACCCTCCGGGTTCCGGGTTCTCAAACCCGGGACCACAGAAGTCAAGTCCAACGCCGAACCACTAGACCACAGAGTCGATAATATCGAATTTACTACATCAAATCTTTCAAATTTTCAGAATATTCTTAACATTGAACAAAACAAAATTCACGAGGTTCTTGCCCCCGGTCTTGTGACCATGAAAATTAGCATACGCTAATCTCTAAAAAAACACTACACTGTAATATGTAAGTAGATACCCCTATTAAAATATTTACATTGTGATTCCATTTT
Organism: Calephelis nemesis; assembly: GCA_002245505.1. Classification (NCBI taxonomy): domain Eukaryota; kingdom Metazoa; phylum Arthropoda; class Insecta; order Lepidoptera; family Riodinidae; genus Calephelis; species Calephelis nemesis. The sequence goes on from NJDD01000748.1 coordinate 141,668, forward strand.
GGTTACTTCCGACTCCAAAAAAAAGGAAGTTATCACTTCGACTGTTTTCTTTTCGTTTTAAAGTTCCGTACCTTGAAAGCCTTGGTTTCCCCGGGTTCCTACATTCATCCACATTCGCACTGTATCTTCTATTTATTTCTTATTTAATAATTTATTGTACACCAAAAATATACCCAAACTTTAATGATTTTATTAAATATTTAATAACTTTATTTATTTTATTTTACTTTATTAATTTTATAATTTTTCCAGAGCAATTTTTATCTGAATATCTAATTCTAGAGATTTTCAATTAGCTTACACCGCCACTTGAAATAGGGGACAACTAATTATATATAACTAGTAGCTCCGGGGAACTTCGTTCCACCGTTTCAGTTTGTTTAGGGAAAATTAAAACGTTTTACCTAGTTTCCTCGCAGTCGATAGAGAAAAATTGTCCTAACTACTAACCTTAGCTACACATCTCGCTCACGTCAGCTTTCTAAAAAAACTGAATCGAATTCGGCCCATCCGTTCCTAGGTTATAATGCAAGAGACACACATTTACATAATGACATGTCAAACATATAACACCTCATTCTTTCTGTAAAGAGTTAAAACAGTGGAACTGATAACATTCGCCATAGCAAATCGAAGCGTCTATATCAACATTTTTATATCTGTTTAATTTATAGTTATAATACCGAAACATTTACCCTTGTAGTTCTTAAACTGTCAAAGTTACTTTCAGAGCACGTACGACGGATGATGCCTCAGACACACACACACACACAAATTCACACACGCAGGTCCACAATCCACACAAAAACGCGGACAAACACTGACACACACACGTAAAACTTAAAACACCCCATTTTCCCATCGAGGGTATATTGAAATTTAAGCCATTATTTGCAATTTACTCTGTTTGCCTATCTTAATATATATAAATCTCATGTCACAATGTTTGTCCTCAATGGACTCCTAAACCACTTAACCGATTATAGTAAAATTCGCACACCATGTGCAGTTCGATCCAACTTGAGAGATCTCAATTTATGCTTAGAAGCTATATCTCAATTTATGGTAAAAAAAATACTATCCAAACGAAACCAGAACGGGCAGCTAGTATTATAGAAAAAGGAGGAGAGTAAGTGTGTATCAAGAGCGTCTAGAGACACCAAACATGTTAATAGGTTGTTAAGTTTGTTTACAGTCGACAAACAGAAGCTGGGATATTAAACCTCTTGTTTAATTAGGTCTACCAGTCAAAATAAACTTTCTCATTCACTATAGACATAACTATTCAAATCATAATATAACAATACCAAATGTTGTTGAAATAGCCGCTTCATATTATGTTAAATTTATTTTAAAGATGTTTTAGACGGTTGTAAACACGCGTAGTTCGGTCATGTGGAAAGAATGACAGATGAAAAATTGACAAAGCATATATACAATGCGATTGTGGATGGATGTAGGCACCCGGGGAGACCAAGGTTGACATTCCACGATCAGATCACTCGGATATTATCCGAGGGTGATGTCAAGAGTCTCCATAACCGGCGTGTTTGTATGAAAAGGATAATGAATGTGGAGGAAGCCAGACAGGTTTGTCAGGATCTTGAGGTTTGGCACTCGATACTCTCTGCCTACCTCGTGAGTGACTTGGCGTATAGATATATATGTATATATGTATGTATATAGAGACGCATTCTAACAAAGGTAATCGTAAAGGAAGCTTCGTTTCCATCTTCTGATTTTTTTTTAATTTAGATTAAATTTACGGTCCACACGAATGCAATCTAATGTTAACAACCAGTGCTTCCAACCGTCTACAACCCATATTTAGAAATCCAATAGTGCAAATTTGATTGAAATGGGTTAAGTAGTTTTGAAGTACATCGCGGACAAACAACGTGACACGTATTTATATATATTAAGAAATCTGTAGGCCACGTCTTCCTGTTTGTCTGTTCGCGATTTTCACACGGATTTCACCGACAGATAGAGTGATTCCCAAAGAAAGCGTATAATTAGTGAAGGTTTTGTTTAAATTTTTAAAACTATATTGGTTCGACATGTAGGAGATATTTACGCCCGTCGGGAGTTTCACTGTGCAGGAGTTCATCTCGACGGGTACCACAGCCTTACCTTATTGTTGCTGTCATGGCGTCAGTGTTCTTTTCATATTCTATGCTGGAGTGTTGCATAGCCGGTGGACCGACACACATGGCCTAAGATCTCTATATGTCTGTAGGCAACGGCTCCATGTAACACTCAAGAGAGCTGGCTATTTTTTCTCTATTTTATAATTTAAAAAAAGTATCTTCACGCCCATATCCCGGAAGAGGTAGGCAGAGGCACAACCAGGTCACCCCACGACTAGCCAAAGACAATAAAAGTCCTACAAAGTGATAGGTGGCAAGCCTACCCCGTCAACCGGGCACATATCCAATCCCGAGCAACGTTTTTTTTTTATTAGAAAAATGGAAAAACCAAGTTTTCTTTTTGTTGCGCGACCCGGGATTCAAACCCGGGACCTCATGCAGTTAAGTCCAACAACTGAACCGCTGGACCAAAGAGGCGACACTTTATGATTTTAAAAAAATTTAATAATTTATTTTTGATTTATGTTTGTTAATTTAAATATATCCTGTTCTCTTTTTATTAAAATGTTTATTATTATCATTTTTAACCAATAACGCAATAGAAACTGCAAATCAGGTGCTTCTCCCTCATTATGTTTTCCCCACCTACCAAAATGGAACGAACATCACCCCATCGATCTTTAGGTAGCCAAATCGAATAACTCTTATCTTTTGCGTATTTTAGCCCCAGCCTTAAAAAAGAGGGTTGTGAAAAATTTATCGAGTGTCTGTCTGGACGACATGTGGGCACAATGATTTTTATTGTTCTTACTAGCTTCCGCCCGCGACTCCATCCGTGCGGATGTCGGTCTTCGCGTAATAAAACTGAAAAATTATGATTTATTTTTTTCTACGTATTTTTCCAGGATAAAAAGTATCCCATTAAGTATCCCAGGATAATAAGGTATAATTATACCAAGATTCATCGAAATCGACCCGTTAGTTTTCACGTGATGCCTGAACATACAGACAGACAAACAGACAAAAATTTGTTTAATTGCAATTTGGGTTTGGTATCGATCCAGTAACCCGGGGGGGATCCAATAACCCTGCTATTTATTTTTTCAATATTTTCAATGTACAGAATTGACCCTTCTACAGATTTATTATTTATGTAAGTACATAGATGTGATAATTGTGATTTTAAGGGATTCAACACTAACAATTATTTATGGATGTAGGAATGTGACGAATCTGTCGCCTGATAATAAAATAATTTAGTGTGATGGATAATTTTCGCAACTGTCTATAAAAAAATCCCAAAGTTGGACGAGCCAATTGCCCAAATCGTATACCATTTACAATTAAAGAATGGATGTACCGATTTTAAAGATAATTAATTTTTAAATTCGTCTCCCCGAATTGTACTTATGTACAATACAATACAAAAACTCTTTATTGTGCACCAAATACAGATAATTAATATACATCAAATAAAACTTAAATTATTAGATACACAAAGGCGGCCTTATCGCCAAGTCAGCGATCTCTTCCAGGCAATCCTCAAGTATGGAACAAGATTTAACAGAATACTGTGTAATGTTGCTCTTAAAAATATAAAAATGCTACTAATAGACAAAATAAATCATCCTAAAAGCAGAAACCTGTTTTGATTATAAGTATTAGAATTTAGAACAAGCAATAAAAGTATTAATCACAGTGAACGCAGAAAGTACGTACTTGATCCTTCATGTGTGTCTGGGAGGTATTCCGTGAAGCGCACCCAAACGAAGCACACCCAGATGAAGCACACCTAAAGTATTCCACTTAGCACACCCCTAGGTGGGCTTCAAATAATAATTCAAAATAATAATAATTTTGTATTCCACGAAGTAGGTACACCTACGAATAATATCACTCGTATAGTGCGAAGACTATGAAATAAAAATGTCGATAGAAGAAAACATTTATTATTCAAAAGACAAATTTAAAATCTAACACAGGGGGTGTGGAGCTAAGTGGAATACTTTAGGTGTGCTTCGTCTGGGTGTGCTTCGTTTGGGTGCGCTTCACGAAATACCTCGTGTTGGCGGTATGTAATTCCCTTACTAAAATATACAAAAACCAAGAAAAAAATAAAGGATATTTTTTTGCGACCGCCCAGTTCTAGTAAATTTGTCGTCGTTCGGTGCAAGGTAAATTTACAGGCAAAGTCTACTTTATACTAACACTACCTTATCCAGCATTCCACACGTTTCATTCATGAAAAAATAAGGAACTTCTAGAGCCTCTGGGATCTTCCTTATCAAAAGAACAAACTTAAACTGACCCAGACGAACAATAAGAGAAAATAAGAAACGTTTAGGGTCTCTCGGATCTCGATCTTTTTCAGATCACTGGTGAAATTAAAATTAACATTTCTATTTTAATATTACTTTATCAAAAAGAAAATAATTCAACAATTTAACACAATCGAACAATAAGAGAAAATAAGGAATGTCTAGGGTCTCTAGGATCTTGATCTTTTTAAAATGACCGGTAAAAATTACAATTAACAATTTATTACAATATTTCTTTATCAAAAAGAAAATAATTCAACAATTTAACAGAATTGAACAATAAGAGAATATAAGGAACGTCTAAGGTCTCTAGGATCTTGGTCTTTTTCAAATCACCGGTGAAATTAAAATTAACATTTCTATTACAACATCCTTTTATCAAAAAGAAAACAATTCCACGATTTAACACAATCGAACAATAAAAGAAAATAAGGAACGTCTATGTCTCTAGGATCTTGGTCTTTTTCAAATCACCGGTGAAATTAAAATTAACATTTTTATTATAATATCTTCTTATCAAAAAGAAAATAATTCAACAATTTAACACAATCGAATAATAAATTGCCACCATCTTAAAATTTTTTCTTCATCGAAACGTTTCAACAATTTACCAAAGCCATTTACCGAGCGCCATTTTTTGCCGCGCAAAATAAATGCTCAGTTTTTTCGTCTTTTAGATAAAAGACGTTAATGTTGCACTAAATTCTTGTTTGAACTCTCGTAAAGCACAATACAATCACAGGGCAATCAGCGGGAAACGAGCTTCCTCGAAATACCGCTCCCAATATACCGTAAGGCCGTATCAATGTAAATATTTTAAGTTTTTCATGGCCATGTCCCGTGATCTACATGAATAAATAGATTTAGTGTTAACCGCACGCCTGCAAAAGTATTTAATGAGTATCTTCACGCCCATATCCCCGAAGAAGTAGGCAGAGGCACAACCAAATTGTTTAACAAATCCACACTAATATCATAAATGTGAAAGTCTGTCTGTCTATACATCTATATGTTTATTTGTTGGAAATTTTGTTTTTTAATGAAATTTCGTTTGTTATTTAACTAAAGACATGGATTAAAACATAAGATTAAAAAAAAATCGAACATAATAAAAAAATATAAAAGAGGATGAAGATTGAAGTCACGGGCAAATAGCTTGTACAAAATAAATTAAGTTGAGTGTGGTAAAACTCCGTATACATCATAAAGTTTTGAATGATTGCTGTAGATGTATATGTAATCGTTTAATGTTAAGAAATTCCTTTCAGGGCAGTCTAGGAAATAAAAATACATAAACATGGTTCTTAGATAGGATCTTAATTTTGATTCATTTAATGCTTTTTGATTTTTCTGTTTTGTTTGTCTTGTAAATTCACTACCATATTTTGATTAGTGGTATATTTTGAAAAATGAAATAAAAATAATACACACTTGTTTGTAAGATTGACAATTACGCTTGGTTGGTATTTTCCCCGCATTGGTCCGTGTCCATTAAGTAGAATAGACCATCTGCCTCTCTGCCAGGCAGCTCGTAAAAGAAGAGCACAGATTATGATATTATAGGTCATTGCAAACATGATCACAGTGGTAGAGTGCGTACAGTAACCGCCTTACCCATTCCTGCCGTCATAATGAATCTGTAGGCGGGTAAGGTAGCCGGTAGACTGGCACAATAGGCCTTTCATTACGACCTCAGGAAAACGACGCCCCTGTAACATCTATGGTGTCTATAGGTCACGTTTGTCTCATACCATCAGTAGAGCCGTCATTTAACTAGTTGTCCCGGCGAACTTCATTTCACCCGTTCAGTTTGCAAGGAGAAAAATAAAGTATTAATTTCCCATTTCCCTGCAACTTTCCCGGTTTTTATTTTCATAAGAACCTTCATCTAACAATAACTAACACAACAAAAAAAATATTGTAATGAAAAAAATAATAAAATAATGTACTTCGTCGATCTATTCGTATTCGTGAATCGGTGTTTATATTCGGTGTTCACCTAGGGACTTAAATATTTCGATTATTTAGGAATATTCAAAGACCAGCCCTGAAGGTACCCAGAATACCAATATGGGTGCTGATAAAATTGTTTTCTTATTGTCCGTTTTATGGGGAACCGGGAAATGAGATTTTAGCCTTTCCTGTATAGGAATTACAAATACCATGCAATGAAAAAACCAATTGTACCCACATAAACATTTTATTATTGTAATGGCTTACTGTTATTTCCTAGTCGAACTGCGTAATAGGTTTTTTTTGTAGACACAAAGATGGGTAAAATAAAATCATCATCATCATCCTAGCGTTAACCCTGGTTGTTCTTTCCTCATATCATTCACACATCCATTAGTCTGAAAAAACTTTTTCGTTTACGGTAGATAGTTTTGTCTGCGGCTTAAATCGCGAAAACAAGCGCCTGATTTTTTTATTTTTTAACATGACATATTCTGTTCTATTTAATAAAAAAGTATCTTAGGGGTAGGCAAAGGCACAACCAGGGCACCCACGAGTAGCCAAAGACACTAAGTCCCACAATGTGATAGGTGGCAAGCCTATCGCCAACCGGGCACATATCCAATATCCCGAGCAACGTTTTTTTATTATAAAATTGGATAAACCCAATTTTCTTTTTGTTGCCCGACCCGGGATTCGAAGCCGGGACCTCTTGCAGTCAAGTCCAATAATTGAACTGCTAGACCACTGACGAAATAAGTGCTTTTTTATAAGTCGAGACCCTAGATATGTTATAGTAAGTTTTTTTTTTGTTTAGAAGGAACGATTTTCATGTTGCTCCGGGTTTCCTATGTAGAATAGACCATCTGTCATTTTACCAGACAGCTCGTAAGAGGCCAACAAATCTTAAGTCAATCAATTCCAATAGGACTACTGTTGGTATAGTGTGTAACTGGTCCGAGTGGTATTTAAAGCCTTACCTACTCCTGCCGCTATTTTGACAGTGTCATATTTCAGTCTAGAGTACCGTAGTCTATAGGTTATCCAGTAGACAATTGACCTATCACTTAGTCTACAAGATAGCACGCACCTACAACATCTAAAGTGTCTAAAGTCCAGGTTTATCTCACGAGTGCTTGTCCGCTATTAAAGTTACAAGTGATTCGGTCAACTTCAGATCTCGTTTCATTGCTAAATTTTTTTATTAGGCGTATTTTTATTAACACCAATGATGAAATAATAAATATAATATTTGCGGAACATTTATATTTATTATTCAATATGTTAATATGTTAAAAAGTTGTTACAAAATTTCTTAAGCGTTTCAACATAGCCCACTACATTTTGTTGTGCAAAAAATTTAATGTTTGTAGGTATAGAAAATAATGTATTTTACGTATATTTTAATATTCAAAAATATTTTTTAAAATGTAAATAAATTTAACCCTATTTTCCGTAAACTATCTAAGTCCGAAAAAGTACCTTAAGCAAAAAAAACACTTTCAAAAAAAAATATTTTACAGTTCTGTTTTATGCTATAGCTAGACTATAAAAACTAATCTTCTCGGATGTGTGCATATTAAAATGCAAAGCAATTTTTCAGCAACTCTTCTAAAGTTCAGCCATTCAGCTAAAACTTTTGACATAAAACTGACGGCAGGGCTGTGTTGGGATTTGGCTATTTGATATTCATGACACCTAGCTAACTTTTTCACTGTATTATAGCTTATATATTATTATAATATCCTGAAAAAGTTTTGATTCAGATTGTTTATTACTTATTCAAAGGAATATTTTTCACGTGGACTGTGACAGGAATACTTAGTGACATGTATTTCCTGTCAGATGTTGTGAAGTATATATATAAAAGAAAGTGGTGTTAGTTACACTATTTATAACGCAAGAACGGCTACACCGCTTAGGCTGAAAATTGGTAGGAAGGTAACTTAAAACCGGGAAAAGGACATAGGATACTTTTTATCCTGCTCAATTGTGAGGAAACTGGGAAAAACAACATTTTAATTTTTCCCATACAAACTAAACGGGCGGAACGAAGTTCGCGGGAACAGCTAGTTTAATATAAATGTAAGCAAATTATTTATACTTTTAAAATATGAGTTAGCTACTGATACTAACACATAGATGCGGTTTTTGGCGCCATCATGATGGTCGTAGCTTTTTCATATTTAATTAACTTGTATTAATTATGAGTAAAATTGGTTAATTCAGGTGGTAATTAGTTCAATTTTGTTCAGTTAAATAGCACAGGTAAAATATTTATGAAAAAATTAGTGTATCGTGTAGTTCCTCGCTGCCGCCAAATCTCACTAAATGAGCTTGAGTAACGAGGTCACCGCTTGATTGAAGATCCTGACATGACTTTGTAAATAATGACAGAAGACTATTAAAAATAATTTATTAATACGAAAGACATGGCAGCGTGGCCTAAAGGTCTTCGCCGACCCCACAAAGGGACAAATTAACTTAAAAAAATACATACATGCTTAAACAAATTTATATAATATGTGTTTGACCAGAGATTAGTCAATATAAATATTGTTTTTGGTTTGATCTATGGATTTAACTTAAACACCTAAGCTCAAAACCTTTTTTCATAGCATAAATTCCTTCCTCTGCGGGCAATCAAACCCAACCCAACAAATCAAACCCAAATCTCGTCGATAATAAGTGACGTTACGCATGTAGATACGCTAACCCCTCGACCACCTAGATAGACGCATAATCAAGAAACAACAGTCCATAGAGGGTTACAACCCCTAAACAGCCCTTGTGGTTTGGCAAACAATATCTCGTCAGAGTACACATGTGGCGAATCTCATAAGGGGATTGTTATTATGCATTCATAAACAAGTGAACAGAAAATAATAAATCTTTGGCACTCGGTGAAACCCTATTCTATATTATTTTATATATGAATCCACTTGCACTGTTTCACTTAATAAACAACTTAATAAAAACCACGTACCTAGTATTTAAATTATAAAATTCACAACTAAAAAGTAAATAATAACATTAGTAATTTACTAATAGGTTTTAAGTCAGTGATCGGTCAGTATTAACGTACCTAGTTATTTTTATTTAATACTTTTTAGTTTATTGCTGATATGTATTAATTTAATAAAAATAAACATCGGTATATGTGAAAGTAGATCAAAATTTAATTTGATTATTTTTCCCCGTGTTGGTCCGGGCTCCTTTGCAGAATAGACCATCTGCCTTTCTTGCCAGGCAGCTCGTAAAAGGCGAGCATTAGCTTATCATCACTATCACCGTGACATCTGACTAGGTGGTAGAGTTTCGGTACCACCGCCTTATCTATTCCTACCGACATAACGTCATGACGTGTTCCGGTTCGGAGGGTAAGGTAACCGGTAAACTTATTTTTGCTCGAGGCCTGACAACTTGACCTCAGGTTGGCAACGCACCATTACCATCTTTGGTGTCTCTAGGCGGCGTGAATTTCTTACCATCAGGAAATCCGTCTGCTTGTATGCCTTCCAATTACATAAAAAAAATGCTCATAAAATAAAAACGAATGGGCCTACTTGAATACAATTTTTATGGGACCAATTCGAAACTATTCCGCATCAAAAAAAAAGAATTACGTAAATCGGTTCAGAAACCTCAAAAATTCGGTGTACATATTTACAAATAAAAAATTATACCGGTCGAATCGAGAACCTCCTCGTTTTTTTGAACTCGGTTAACAAAATTAACCAACCTGTTTCGCTTTTACAGCATCTTTTGGGCCTATGGTAACTTTAACGCAAATTAAGTTAATTTATCAGAAAACATCCAAAAACGAAAAGTTTAGAGGTTTCACGAATAAATTTTATGTACTTATTCAAACTACTCAAACTAATTTTTAACTTTTAATAACTTTTAAACCTTATTTTTAGTTAAAGTACCTTGGCATATATTAAGAAAAACTGGAAATTTCAAAAGTTCACCACTTCGCGAAAGATAGCAAATGGTTCCGAAATGGTTTCAGATACATTTTATAAATATCCCAATAAATTTAGATATTTTTTTCACTTATTGTCGCCTCTGTAGTCTAGCGGTCCGGGTGTTGGACTTAACTGCATGAGGTCCCAGGTTCGAATCCCGGATCGGCCAACAAAAAGAAAATGGATTTTTCCAATTTTCTAATTACAAAATGTGGGTCGGGATTGGAAATGTGCCCGGTTGGCGATAGGCTTGCCACCTATCACATTATGGGACTTAGTGTTTTCGGCTAGTCGTAGGTGCCTTGGTTGTACCTCTGCCTACCGCTTCGGGGATATGGGAGTGAAGATACTTTTTTTTCACTTGTTTAGGTATTTTTATCACTTATCTTGACATAATCATTGATGTGGTTAGTCAAAAGTCGAATCTTATAAAAAGTAACATAGGATCAGCTCCGAATCATGGCCTATCTTTCTAAAAAAGAAACATCAAAATCGGTTAGCTATTGGCTGATTAGTCTAACAACATTGAAAAAACAAAACTCCTTTTCTGGATTAAAAATGGTAAATTTTATGTAATTTTCTTGTATTAATCCGGGTACTCTGTGTAGATTAAACCTTTTTGCCTGGCAGCTCTTAAGAGGCGGGAATAGGTTAGATATATAGGTACCTAATTACTTGCGAAAACACTGGTTTGGTACAGTTTTGTGCATAATTCCTGCCCCCATAACGATGGTGTTCTGTACTGTCGTGTTAAAACTACCCTCTAGACCTAATTGGATCCTCCGGACCGACCTCATAAACTTGTACAATAATCTACTTAATAGTCCGACAAAAGGACAGTGACGCATCTGTAACACCTAAGGTGTCTATAGCCATAGGTGTCGTCCATTACCATGATAACAGCCGATTGCTTGCACAGTGAGTTATCTATCCCATAAAAATGTCGTTCAGAAAAGCGAGCAAAAACCTTACGACTTTCTATTACAATGAAAGAAGGTAAGTAGTGACATCTATTACTTCTTGGCAACAATAATAAAAATGCATCACCACCTATGCTTGAAATCGTTAATAGAATATGTAATAGATGGCGCGATAGTAGTAGTAGTTCAGTTTCAATGTTCCTGGACAAGTAAGCTAAGCAAATTTTGCGACAACTTTGTCGGAAGAGTAATACAGAATTGTAGATAATTTACCTCTATTCATTACTTTCAATATGTAGATAGACAGATATTTGGAGTTCTGTGTATATCATTATTTTATGTGTTCCTGGTGCTATTAAACATCATCAATGCCTGATTTTATCAGTTTTTGGTTTTTTTTATGATATTGGAAGGCAAACTTAAACAAATTGAATCTGACCCTTGGTTAAACACTTGGCTTTTTTTTTATTTTTAACAAACATTATATGCTCGGCTATTTCGGCTAAGTGCGAGTCGGGCTCGCTTTAGAAAGGTTTTCTAGTAGCGAGTGTAGATCAAAGATATAGACGGTATGAGTATATTGAGTCAGGGCGCTTGACTTCATTTGCATGATTCTTTGCTTATCCTAACGTTGTGGTATGGAAGCGAGTATTGGGTATATCAGAACTCAGAATAAGAAACAGAAAAATCTTTATTCACTTGATCCATACAAGTGGTACCTACTTGTGCGCGACATTTGATAATCTACCACCGGATTGGAAAAAGAAAAGCATGATAGTATTGTAGAATAAATGCAGTCGAAATGAGATTTCTACGAAAAATCTGAGGTGTAACGCCAGCTGACCGCAATTGTAACAGTGAGATCCAAGAGAGAGATTGAAATAAAGCGTTGATGTTAATGTGAGAAAGGGCATGCTCAGTTGGTTCGGTCATGTGGAAAAAATGATGCATGTAGGTACCTGTGGAGAATTTTACGACCAAATTGCTCGGTTTTTATCCGAGGGTGACGAAGAGTCTGCGATTTTTTTTACGTTATAGGAAGGCAAAAAAGCAGACGAATTCCCTGATAGTAAGAAATTCACGCCGCCTAGAGACACCAAAGATGGTACTGGTGCGTTGCCAACCTGAGGTCAAGATGTTAGGCCTCCAGCAAAAGTAAGTTTACCGGCTACCTTACCCTCCTAACCTGAACACGTCATGACGTTATGTCGGCAGGAATAGAGTCGCTGCGAAACTCTACCACCTAGTCAGATGTCACGGTGTTAGTGATGGTAAGCCTATGCTCGCCTTTTACGAGCTGCCTAGCAAGAAAGGCAATAGGTCTATTCTACAAAGGAGCCCGGACCAACACGGGGCGTGTTTGTATAGGATAGGTAGGGTAGGCAGAGAGTATGCTATCTTATAACAAAACATGAATCAAATTAAATTTGTAAACGCATAAAATATTTAAAAAAACAATGATTGCTACTTATTGCATACATGATACATAACCCAAAACGAGAGTTATCTATTACCATTTTTGTTTGTTTGTCTGTTCAATTGCAACGCAAAAGCTACTAAACGGATTTTTATTTAATTTTGTTTAGTTGTAAATTATAGTCCGAGTAAACACTTTGGATACCTTTTACTACGGGAAAAGATTTAATTTCCAACACTCGGCAAGAACAAAATACTTTAACGCTACACGAAGT
>NJDD01000748.1:155625-165919 GCA_002245505.1 Calephelis nemesis
TTTAATCGTTGTTTTTGATTTATTAAAAATTGTCTATTGGATTAGTATTTATCTAGTAATGTACCTAAGATGACTGAAGTAGATTAGATATTTTATTTTCCATATCGTTCCAATATATCGATATATCGATACTTTTAAGTAAAAATATCGATGTCGATATTGATATTTTTTAATATATCGATATCGATATATATCGATACTTTATTTCATTTTCGGCATCCCTATACTGAACCTTTGTTTATATAATCTCCTTAGACAAAAAGGTTGTCTGGTAGAGATCGCTTTGTTTGGCGATAAGACCGCCTTTTGTGTACTATGAACTATAATAATATGCTCTTGTTAATACTTAATTGTACCATTTTGTAATAAGTTTAACTGTGCACAATAAAGACTTCATTCATTCAATCCAGTCGTTCGAAAGTTGTGCGCTTAGCAACACATTCAGCCATTCATTTTTATATTAAGTAAGATAGAAGATGATTCGATTAATCATTAACGAAAATGTTGACAATTGCCTTTCAACAATAACTAATCAATCACAATATATCAGAAGCATGATCGAGTTGACGGCCTATTACCTACATTACAAAGCATACACATACTAGCTGTCCCGACGAACTTTGTACCGACGATTCGGTTTGTATGAAAACAATAATTAAAATATTGTTTCTTTTCTTTCCTCTAAGCTTTCCCCCTTTTCTTATCGTTTAATCAATTTCCTAGACGTTCATAAATAATTGAAAACCAAAATTAGCCAAGTCGGTCCAGCCGTCTTTAAATTTTAGGGGTTCTAACGTACAGCAATTGTTTTTTTTTTACTTAGGTATAAACGATTATTATCTCGAAAGAAAAATCTTTGTCTACTTTCTTAGTCTTGACATTATTTTCACAAATTACTTTACTTTACGAATTAGACGAATAGGTAATAGGTAAACTAAGTAAATTATAAATAGTCGATGCTAATATAGCATTACAATACCACAGTTTAAAGCGCTCTAAAACTGCAAAACCCCACTGCAATTATTTCATTTTTTTTTCAAAAATTAGATAATGATTCTGAGATAAAACTTATGTAGGACTAACATCAGTTTTATCAACATCCCATTAGTAGATTTGAATTATACTCAATGATGCATAAATTTTCGTTTAACTCTCCCCGTGTTGGTCCGGGCTTCTTTGTAGAATAGACTATCTGTCTTCCTGTGCCTGGCAGCTCGTAAAAGGCGAGCATAGGCTTGCCGTCACTAGCACCGTGACATCTGACTAGGTGGTAGAGTTTCGCAGCGACTCACTCGGATTGGTACCAGCGCCTTACCTATTCCTACCGCCATAACGTCATGACGTGTTCCGGTTCGGAGGGTAAGGTAGCCGGTTAACTTACTTTTACTCGAGGCCTAACATCCCGGCCTCTGGTTGGCAACGCACCATTACCACCTTTGGTGTCTATAGGCGGCGGGAATTTCTTACCATCAGGAAATCCGTCTGCTTGTTTGCCTTCCAATGTTATAAAAAAAAACTTTATCATTAATGCAATATAAAATAAATTATTTTATAGCCTTTCTATCGTAAAGTTTATTGGTCAATTTTTAGTAGGTAGTAATTACCCTTACAGCAGGTACTAGGCGTCCTACACCTTTAACGGGGCGTAACGTTTCGCGTCAGGGCGATGGGCATTGCAAAGCACACACAGGTCACAGCATCGGCGGATTTCTGTTACTCAGTACCAAAAGTACCTACAGCATAAAAGAAGAAGTATAGAAAGTGGCGCCTCTGACAGTTATCGTACAAAATTTTAGCGTTAAAATGTCCTTTTCTCTATTCACATTGTTAATAGGTATCGTTGTTATTCTCCCTTTTGGGTATTGGAGACCGCATCTGGATTGAGCGAGGCCCTGCTGTAAGTTCCAGATAGATCCAAATAAAAAACGATAGGTGATTGGAAGTTATTGTAAACTATTGTGTATTTGAAACAGGAATTCCAAATACTTTATTATTGAGAAAAAAAAGATGAATTCATTGGATTTTATGTGGTACGGATAGAGCAATTTGAAATTTAACAGTATTTCCAAGTGGCTATGATTTCGAATTGGATTTTTCAGACTAAGCAAACTAGGCTATATTAGTTGATAACAGTGTTTGCATTGCAGTTTTCTACGATTTTTGAATCGAAAATACGCACAAAGAAATATGATTATCTAATTGGAAAGACGATTGTATATTTTGAGTGGACTTAAGTTGCAGCTATCATTTTTACGAGAACATGGTAATCGCCGTCAATGCCTAACTTTCATTTATCAGCAATGTGTAGTTAAAATTCTAATCTATTTATTCATATTAAAAATGGATAATATTTTATAAGGTGGTTCGGATTCGATTACAATTAGATCTTAATGGGTTTATTCCAAACAAATATACGCCTTTTTCGTATCACTTGGAAACAGTGATTCCCATTCAATTTGGTATTTGTTTTTATTCTAATTAATCGGCTTCATACCAAACTAAAAGTATTAGTTCCTGAGGGAATCTAAAAGGATTTGTTAACAATGTCTGCATAATTTTCTATTGTTTTTCTATATCGACAATGGATAATATTTTATAAGGTGGTTAAGATTCGATTACAATTAGATCTTAATGGGTTTATTCCAAACAAATATACGCCTTTTTCGTATCACTTGGAAACAGTGATTCCCATTCAATTTGGTATTTGTTTTTATTCTAATTAATCGGCTTCATACCAAACTAAAAGTACTATTCTTTGACGGAATCTAAAAGGATTTATTAGCAATATCTGCATAATTTTCTGTTATTTTTTCTATATCGACAATGGATAACATTTTATAGAGTAATCCAAAATTTACTCTAGTTTTATTTTTTTATTTAGTAATCTCTGGTAGTATGACATAAAGTTGCAAATTCAAGTGGACATTCAGCAACATGAAAATAATACTGCTGTAAGTGTTCAATATAAGTATTTTCCAAATATTCTCACAATTTTTATTTGCGTACAAATAAAATAAATTAAATAAAAGTATCTTCACGCCCATATCCACGAAGTGGTAGGCGGAGGCACAACCAGGGCACCCACGACTAGCCGAAGACAATAAGTCCCACAATGTGATAGGTGGCAAGCCTATCGCCAACCGGGCACATATCCAATCCCAAACAACATTTTTTTTATATTATAAAATTGAAAAAATCAAAATTCATTTTTGTTGCCCGACCCGGGATTCGAACCCGGGACCTCATGCAGTCAAGTCCAACACCTGAACCTGAAATAAGTTTAAATAAACATTTCTGCTTTAATATATTCCTGTTACACCGTTGATTTAAAACATCACTAACAGTGTCCGATCAACAGTCCGAACTAATTTGACATGTTTAAAAAATTCCATCTCTATCCTTTTTGTTTCTTTGGAAAGAAATAGCATGCATACTGAAAATAAGTTTAGTTGGTGCTCAGTAGAACTGTTAGAATTTGAATTAATTTAAAGTAGAAGCTGATTCTCTCTAATTTACCGGCCTCTCTTTCAGAAAGTCTTGCGATGGCAAATATCAAAGTGAAAATGAAAGAGGTGCCAGTAAATTAGAATGAATCAGCAATATTGGAAATTACATCAGGTCCTTAAAAGGTGTGCAACCTCCTGTAGTAATATATCTTAGTGGTTGAAACACACAAAATGTCTAATTTTGACATTTTTTATAGTACAGAAGGCAAACAACACAAATTCTTGGTCAAAAGGAATACATATCGCCTGCATGACTGTATGAATGCATGATGTATCATCGCCAATTCGTGGTGTACCTAACAAACAGATACAGATTGGTAGATTATTCCACTTATGCAGTGAGTCAGATAAAGTGTTAGAGATCTTATAAGAAGGACACTGATTGGTGTCAAAACTTAACTAGTCCTCTATAATGCTGGTGCTCGTCATTTTCGGCCAAAGTAACAGGCATTTTACCTAAAACGTCAAATATAGTTTGAGATTAGCAACGCTCCATTAATTTCAATGACTATGGGCGATGTATATTACTTAATATCAAAAAATCCTCCCACATGTTTGCCTTCCTATAAAAATTGTATCCCATTGGTGAATAAATATGTTTTGAACATAAAATATATTTTCGTGACAAGCTTTTGTAAGAGCTAAAACCAACAGTGATCCAAGACCTATCTAAAATTTCTAAATACAAAGGAATGTTGCCGGCTCATTTCGGACTTTCATCTTATTTTTTTATTTTTCACTGTGTATAATAATTTCCTGGCATTTTTGCCTTTTTTAGTAACTTAAGTAATTTTACTATAAAAATTACGAAATACCAAACAAAACATTTCGAAATACCTAGCCTTGAAATAAATATTATACTCAAATAAAATCAGCTAAAATCATTTTCTTTCCCATATTAAAAAGTGTGAATTAATTTTATAAAATACAAAGTAGGTACCTATCAATCGGCCAATATGACCAACTAGCTAATCATGCTTCTGATAGTTTGTTGATCGAAAATGAATGTTTAGGGCAGTGATGGGCAAACATGGCAAAATGGTGGGTTATAATCCGGCCCACCAAGGGTTTTTTTTAAGAAAAACATATGAACCTATTTAAAAATATGAATTGTCCAAAAGTCAAAAGACTATCGAAATTTGAACAATTGAGATACTTAATCTATACTTCAAATATATAGTGCGCCTTTCATATAAGACTTTATAAATCGATTTTATTTTAATAAAAGATTGTAAAAATAAAAAAAATGCTTGTTGTTATCTTTAAACAACGTTTTATAGTCGTTATATTTACAGTTTTTTAGGTGTTTTCTGCTTACCTCTATACGAAGATACAGAGGTATAGATACTTATAATGACGTAAGGGTACTTTACTGCATAAATATATAAATATTCGAGGGTGGTGTCAAGAGTCTCTGAAACCGGCGTATTTGTATGAAAAGGGTAATTAATGTGAAGGATTAATGATGAAAAAGATGGGTTTGTCAGGATCGTGAGGTTAGGCACTCGATATTCTCTGCCATATGTATATACCATATCTGGCATACCATATAGTACATAGATATGTATGTATGTAAATATTCTCGTACAAAATACACAAATCGATCTCAGACTGCAATTAGTTAATTATATTATGTTTTTGTTATATTATGTATTTATCACACAAATATTCACTGCGGTTGGGAATTGAAGTCAAGCTTTGCGGTTGGTTACTGAAGGTGGGCAAGTGCGCTAATTACTCGGTCAATAATAATAATAATCATTTATTTCAGATGTTGCAAAACCCATATCCTTACATTAAAATAACATTTGGAAAAATTTACGTAAAAATATAATCAAAGAAGATTAAACAAATTGAAACAAAGTCAACATTTTCAAAACTGGCGATATAAAATAACTAATAAATTGAGTAATAAATCTAAGTAAGATTAAAATTTTACAGGTTTTGGTCATATAAAATAATACCTTTAATTAAAGATATAAAATAAATCAAGTCAAAAGAAAAAAATAATTATTATATTAAATTAGAATTACCTCAAATATATATTTTGTTTATATTGAATAACAAGTCACTCTACAAAAACATTTAATTAAATGATAGTAAGTGATTTTTACAAAAAATAAAAAATAAATAAAGAAAATAATTTGAATCGAAAATACTCACTTCTGGTGACATAAAAAGGCAGTCAGTTGATTAATCAAAGCAAATCAATAAAAAAATCTACGATATCTAATAATCAGGGAAGTTAAGTGTAGGAAGCTGAAAGTCGTGTCCGGAAATCCGTAATCAATTCCAATAGCTCTGTGTTGGATTTAAGTATGACAGCAGTTATCTGTGACTTATTCCTAACGTTTCTCTCTTAGCTCTACTTTCGAACGGTTTTTTTTTAAATCGGCCTGTTTTTATCCGACCTGAGTGTATATCGACTGTTTTTTCCAAAAAATTGGAGATTATCAATTTGACTGTATGTTTGTTTCACTATGACTCAGCCAATAGCAAATAGATTTCATTTGTACTTCTTTTCAAAGGTTTTAACTGACCTGTGTTTATAACAATGGCTTTTTTCCAAAAAATCGGAAATTATTAATTCGGCTGTATGGATTTTTTGGTTTTGTATATTTGTTACACTATGACTCTGCCAATAGCAAATAGATTTCATTTGTACTTCTTTTCAAAGGTTTTAACTGACCTGTGTTTATAATGACGTTTTTTTTTCTAAAAAATCGGAAATTATCAGTTTGAATGTATGGATTTTTTGGTTTTGTATATTTGTTACACTATTACTCGGCCAATAGCAAATAGATTTCATTAGTACTTCGTTTCAAAGGTTTTAACTGACCTGTGTTTATAATAACGGTTTCTTTTTTAAAAAATCGGAAATTATCAATTCGACTGTATGGATTTTTTGGTTTTGTATATTTGTTACACTATTACTCGGCCAATCATGAATAGATTTCGATAATACTTTTTCAAAAGGTTGTTTTTAACCCACCTGTGTTTATTAACGACTTTTTTTCCAAAAAATTAGAAATTATCAATTCGATTGTATGTTTTTTTGGTTTTGTATATTTATTACACTATTACTCGGCCAATCACGAACAGATTTCGATTGTATTTTCTTTGAAAGGTAAATCATGACTGAGGTCAAAATGCAACTAGCGGTATTTGAGTTACACTTACTTTGCAATCATGGATTAAGTTTTATGTACCTAAATGAAAATATCAAATACTTAGGCCTTATTGCCTTTAAGCTGTAAAAAATAAAGTCTACAGGTTTGTACGGAACCCCCGGTCCGTGAGTTCGACTCGCACTTGACATGTTTTTTCAAACATCGTTAACATACTGATTTCACTCTTCCATAGTTTTATCAGCGATTAAGCATACGTGTCATGTGATGCTAAAAGATAATCGTGGCCTATAGACAGTATCTTTGTTATGGGTGCGTTGCTGCCCGGCGGCGGCCGGGATATTAAACCTATTCTGCAAGTCTACTCAACGGACCGGAACATGACAGAGTCGTTATAGCAGCGAAGGAATAGATAAGGCGGTGGATCGCTACCCGGGCAAGTTGCTGCACAGCCATCTCCCACCAGTGCTCTTTTTGGAACTGACCAAATTTTAACTATTTGCTCGCCTCTTACGAGCTGCCTGGCAGAGACAACCCTCTGGAAACCCACTCCTACGTACATACCTACAGTAACGTAATAATGCTGTGTAATCAAACTGTAGTGTAAAAATAATGGAAGTACATAGTCTTTACCTTGAGTTGGTATAGATTTTCCTTCGGTTAGTTACGCATTGAAATCTACGACACTTTTCATCTAAAAATGTGTTTCTCTTAGTTGCCAATAGAGGCGCTGTTCAAAGTTTTCATACAAATAATTATTCACAGAGACGGTAACAAGTATCTATAGTAAGCTTGATAAGCCGTAACCTCATGGTAAGGACTCTGCAGTTTTATGTACACTACAGTAGTAGCACTAATGTAGTAATAAAATATTATCAATAGGTACTAACATTATAAATGAGAAAGCGTGTTTACTCAATGTTTGTACTCCTTTCACCTCACAACTGAGAGGTAGGTTACAAGGTACAATTTTTGTTTATGGAGGCAGGAAGACTGAGATCGATATGGACTACTTTTCAAACGAAAAAAAAAACGACCTCCACGTTTCAAAAAAAACCAGGAGGTTCTCAATTCGGTCGGTATATTTTTTATGTCTGTACACCAATTTCTCCGAGGTTTCTGAATCGATTTACGTTATTATTTTTTTGTTTGATGCGGAATAGCTTCGGATTGGTCGCATTTGGTTCAGGTAGGCCTATTATTTTTTTTCTTTTATGAGCAGTTTTGATCTATTTTCACCTATTCCGACGTTATTTTTTTATTAAAATAAATCATATCAGCATATTATATCACGTTAAAGAAACCGACTTCAAAACTAAAAAGTAAAAAATATTAAAGATTTAATGTAAATTACTTACATGTGCCTATTATTTGTAAGTGCCAATTACTAATAGGTTGAAAGTCGGTGTCAAGCAATAAACTAATAATTATATTTTTAAACTAAGTATTAAACTGGCTTGGCACCGACTTTAAACCAATTAGTAATTGGCACATATAAATAATAGGTAATACATAATTAGTATTAAATCTTTATTATTTTTTACTTTTTTGTTTTGAAGTCGGTTTTTTTAACGTAGTTATTTTTAATATCCCTATATCTGAAGGTGTACCGGGTACGGTTTGAGAGCTAAATATATTTTTATTACTACACGGGCATAGCCGCGGGAACGTCTAGTAAATAATAGCGGAATCGCTTTACGTATTAAGTCTGTTATCCGTTTAATGAATAACCCATACGCATTTGATATCCTGTAACATTTTTTGTTAATACTAGCTGGCCTTGATTACTTCCTTGTTAGTGCCAAAATCATAAATATAAATAAGATAAGGTCTAGTAGTCTGGTGTTGGAGTTTACTACATGGGTCTTGGGTTCGATTCCTCGAAAGTCCAACATTGACCACATCCAGTTATCAAAACCCGGGCAGTGTTATTTTTATTGGAAAACTGAAAATATATATTTGAGTTATTTAACCCGGTAATCGTATCTAGGACTTTTTACGTTAGACGCTAAAATCTCAGCACTACACCACAGAGGCGTTACGAAATTAAGTACAGCGCACATCTGCGAGGTGGAACGTGTCAGATCAGGGAGCATCGCATTGCAAAGCACATTCAGGCGGGCCGGGCCGGGCAAATTTCTGTTACTCAGGGCGAAAGATTAGATATATTTTTAAAGAATAAACACATTTACTGGTTTACGTGTCACTGACATATTATTATTTAATAAATAGCCTACCAGTATCATCAGGGCTAAAATATCAAATACAAAAGAGTAGATTAAAAAAATGGATAAGCAACTCGACGTTAAAATCGTCAAATATAGTAACTGGCGTTTCTTGTAGTTATCATACAAAACTTTTGCGTTAAAACGTCATTTTATCACCTAATTCACATTATTAATGTCATGATTTTTTGGGAATCTACGCTGCGCTACGCTACTCTAACTGCGCTGCGTCCCGGCCCGTCCAAATGTACGCTATCCTTAACACAATACCTTACTTTCTTAAGTAACACCTGGATTTAATTGATATTTAATACTAACACAAGGTAATGACCCTCTCATTGTTAGTGTTGTGCAATATCCTAACATTGCCCCACATTTAACCAATTTAAAAAGAGCGTTCGTCTGTTTACGTATAACGCGTGTAACTTAAAGACAACTCTGACGTAAATAATTTGACTTGTAAATTATGTTTTTTTGCTATGAAAATTATAAAACACGTAACTGCGAACTTAGAAATACGTCGGCACATACTAATGTAATTATAATTAATATTATTACAACACTAGTGACGTGCCGGATATCCGTATCCGTAGATATCCCCGTATTAGTTCGGACTCCTTTAAGAATATCTACTTCCTGCCAGACAACTCGTTAAAGGGCGAGCATAGGTTTACCATCACTAGTACCGTGATATCTGACTAGGTGGTAGAGTTTCGCAACGACTTTCCAGGATTGGTACCACCGCCTTACCTATTCCTTCCGCCATAAAGTCAGTCTAGCCATTCACGTGTTTCAGTTCGGAGGATAAGGTAGTCGGTAAACTTGCAGAAAAGGCCTGACATCCCGCCTTAAAGTTGGCAACGCACCATTACTACTGCCTTTATTATTACTACCTTTGGTTGTACTGCGTTTGGTTGGTACTGCGGCGTGAATTTCTTACCATCAGGAAATCTGCCTGCTTTTTAATATTGTTTTAAAAAAACAATAGCGGATGACATATTATTACTACACACGTATAATATGGTTAACGTATAATATAGAGAGTACTAAACAATAGTATTCACTTCGGAACGCTGTAGAACCTTAGCTATTGACTTAATGAAAAAATGATGCAAATAAAAGCTGTTTCTCAAAAAACGATCTACAAAAATGGTCTGACATATTTTTTTCGTAAAATGATAAAAAAAAGTTGCATCGAAAATATAATTTTTTTTCTCGAATCTCTGAAGATTTTCGCTTATAACTTTTTTATTTATAGTTCTACGATAAAAAGTTACTGAACCAAAGTTGTAGAGAATTTAATTTGCAACAAAAAATGTTAACAAAGTTTTTTTTTATAAAATAAATAGTTTAAGAGATATATCATAAGAACCGTTTCAACCCCTATTTTCAAGATGGCGGCCGTGGGACAAGGGTGGCGACCCCACAAACTTGG
>NJDD01000748.1:178209-277104 GCA_002245505.1 Calephelis nemesis
TGATTTTTTTCTATCGAGCAAAGTGAAATGAATCGTGTTTTGGAAACACTAGTCTAGTAAAGCATATTCATGTTAATCTTGTGTATTTTTGTCAGCAAGATCCATACAAAGCGTATGAAAAAAACAGTAAACTGCTGACGTATTTTAGCGTATATGGCCCCTTAAACCGACAGCATAACCTACTGAGTAATAGCCAACTTACACGATAGTTTATCCGTCAGTCAATTTAATGGCTGTTTAAAAACTAACAGCAAAACTTACAGTGTAATGGCCCGCTTACACGCNNNNACACGCTAAGTTATCCTTCAGTCAATTCAATAACTGTGGTTAATCCGATAGCAAAACCTACTGTGAAATGGCCCGCTTACACACTAGGTTATCCGCCAATCAATTCATGACTGTAGAAAAACTGAATAAAAACTTACAGTTTAATGGCCCACTTCCACGCTAAGTTATCCGTCAGTGACTGTGCTAAAAGTGATAGCAAAACCTATCGTATTATGGCCCGCTTACACGTCAGGCTTATCGTCAGTCAATTCAAGAACTGTGCTAAATAATACTGACAGCTACACCATTCGTGTAAAAGGCGTCTTAAAAGTTGTTACAATTTGAAAACAACGCGCCAAGCAAATTTGTTTTGATGATTCTATGGTCAAATATATCACTTCAAGGAAAATGCAGGGTTTGGCCAAGACGCCATAATACTAATACGTGACATAGGCTTGATAAATATTTATATTTAGTTAATAACATGTTTTTTATAACAATCCATGTCCAACAATGGCCTTTGTAAACAGTAAAGATATCAAAATGATTTTTATGGCATT
Source organism: Calephelis nemesis (assembly GCA_002245505.1). Taxonomy (NCBI): domain Eukaryota; kingdom Metazoa; phylum Arthropoda; class Insecta; order Lepidoptera; family Riodinidae; genus Calephelis; species Calephelis nemesis. The sequence continues at coordinate 179,037 of NJDD01000748.1, forward strand.
GGAAGGATGTCCTAATGGGAAGAATTAAAAAAAGTATCTTCACGACCGTATGCCCGAAGAGGCAGGCAGAGGTAACTAAGGCTACCTACGACTAGCCGAATACAGTAAGAACATACAGTGTGCAAGCTATCATCAATCGTCGTCGTATAAAATCCCGGCGTCATTGTCTTTAGTAGCAAATAAAAAAACACATTACCTTATAGTTGCCCGACCTGGAAATCGAACACGAGACGTCATGAAGTAAAGACCAACACCAGACCGCTAGACCACAAAGACGAAATAAAATATGTTACTTTATAAAACTAAGTGGTACTAGGAAACTAGGTAGTAGTTTGGCAGCGACTCGCCCGAAGTGGTACCACCGGTTCATCTATTCCTGCCGTCATAACTTCAGTGCTTGCTGTTGACGTATTCCGTTTCGGAAGTAAAGGTAGCCGGTAAACTTACTTTTGCTCGAGGCTTAACATCCTAGTCTCAGGTTAGCAACGCACTGTTACCACATTTGGTGTCTCTAGACGGCGTGAATTTCTTACCATCAGGAAATTTGTCTCCTTGTTAGGATTTCAATATCATTAAAAATAAATCACTTTCAAACTGAACAGGTGGAACGAAGTTCGCCGGAACAGCTAGTCATTCATCAAAAAGATTGTCATCCACATTACTATTGTAATGTGTCCGACCGGCCATTATAGCGCGCCGCTAGTGTAGTAATCAAAAATAGTAATAGTAGGTTATACAGCCAGTCTGAAGGCCTAAGGCTATGATACCTACTTTGTCTTGGTTTTTTATCTTCTCTAGCAGTACGACCTAGCAAGTTAATGGTTTAATATGTTCTTAGCATAAAGTACCTATTGTATTCAGTAACTGTTGGCTTTAACCAACTCACAAAAGGAGGTTATCTGTCCGATTCTTATACATTTATTCGACTCTCCAATATTTCTGAACCGATTTTTATTTATTTTTCTATTTGAAAGAACGCACTATCTAAGTCTTTTAAATAGAAAAAAAAGAGGTCCGAGGTCTCATTGCCACTACGTTTGAATCTGATGATGGTATCCCAGAGAAATCGTGGAAATACTTGATTTTTGTGTAAGTACATAGATGATTTACTGGAATCGAAGTGGGGACCTTGCATTTTCACTGCGCTTATTATTCTATTAAGTATTACTTATTGACATGATATTTTATTTCTAAAAAACACCGGAGTAATGCAAAATGAAAGTAGTAGTTGACATCAAGTTTACATCATATTACATACATATCTTCACGCCAATTGTCTTACGGGGTAGGCAGAGAGTGTCGAGTGCCAGACCTCACGATCCTGACAAACCTGTCTGGCTTCCTTTTTTTATGATATTGGAAGGCAAATAAGCAGATTTCCTGATGGTAATAAATTCCCACTAACTAGAGACTCCAACGATGGTAATGGTATGTTGCCAAACTAAAGCCGGAATGTTAGGCCTCGAGCAAAAGTTAGTTTACCGGCTACTTTACCCTCCGAACCGGAACACGTCATGACGTTATTGCGGCAGGAATAAGTATAGCGGTGATACCAGTCCGGTTGAGTCGCTGCAAAACGACACCACCTAGTGATGTTTAGTGATGTTACCCTTTTCATTTCTTTTTTTGTACATCATTTTAATTAAAAATATTTTGTTGGATAAGTGTTTTCAATTTCTTGTTTATATCATTAAAAGAGAATTGCCTACGTGAAACTGACAACGTATCTGAGTAGAAAACGTATCTTTGTAAGTACAAAATTACAAACAAATGATATCAAGTTTTAAAATGATAAGTGCCAAAAAACAATAATCTTTGAGTATTTATTTAAATCTCAATAAATCATCGCGATGATAAGAATTTTCATATCAATACTATAACATTGTAACTTCCTATCGACATTACAAATAAGTTTTAAAATAAAACTTTTATTCGTCTCATTTTTTTGGTCTGTGTGTCGCATGTCGCGTGACGGTGACGTCAGAGCAGCTAACCAATAAAGCGGCGTCTACCGTAACCAATATAGTTTATAGTTATAGATTTTTTTTCACTTTTACCGTGGTTTCATAAAACCACACATTTTTTACCGACGAGCAAATTACGTACGTTAATCGCCTCTGTGGACTAGTGGTCCGGTGCCGGACGTGACTTCTTGAGGTCCCGGGTTCGATTCTCGGGGCGGGCAACAAAAAATATAAAATGTATATTTACAAAATGTGTAAAATATGGTAGGTACTCGTTATTGGATATGCGCCCGGTTGGCGATAGGCTTGCCACCTATCACATTACGGGATTCCCAATAAGGGAGACAGAGGCACAACCAGCTAATCCACGACTAGCCGAAGACACTAAGTCCCATTATGTGATAGTTGGCAAGCCAACCATACACATATATCCAGTCTCGGTCAACGATATTTTTATTAGAAAATTGTTAATCCACATTTCTAATTTTTTTTTGTTGCCAACCCGGGACCTCAAAAACAATGTTTTTTTTATTAGAAAATTGTTTTTTCTCATTTTTTCACGTCCGACCCCGGACCGCTAAACAACAGATAACGATTAGATTGTCCTAATTTTTTTATATTTTCAATTGTTTGTAATGCGGTTTTTACGATTTTATTTTTACGTATTAATTGTATTTTGTTAATAAAAATTACGCAGATGTCGATATTTCGCAGTATTTTAAAGTATGACTAGCCGACCCAGCAAACTTCGAATCGCTTGATATTAACAGCTACTACATAATATAGCATGTAAAGTATCGCAGTCGCTAGTCGGCCGAATCCAATGTAAAACATTCCAAAATCAACGACTACTTACAAATAAAAAAAATAATTAAAAAAACATTTACCAGTGGAACAAATGGTGAATCTAAACCTCGAATCCCTTTGAACACACACAACATTTCATCAAAATCGCTCCAGTCGTCTAGGAGTTCAGTGGCAAACACACGAACACATGAACTATATACCTATTTATTAAGATAAACACATTATGTAATATACAAATAGTATGTTTGGACAACCAAACCAGTTTGATTTGAAAAATCACATGACGTGGTTGAAATTATATCATAAAAAACAAAAGTTGCGATTTAGATACCGCTAAGGTCACCTGCATATGTTTTACATTTGTAAATAGTCTCACGCGAATTTAAATTTTAATTTAAATATTCCAAAACGACGGTGGGATGTGATGACTCCATTGCTAGTAATCTAGTTTTTTATATTATTAGATTATTCGACTAGTATATTAGCTTGAAGTAAAGCGTTAGGCAACATCATGCTAGAGCCCGTCTCTATCCCGTTCCGTGTTATAGGTGCTTGCGTTGTCTATAGCCGACGGTGGTTTCTTGCCGTAAGGAAAATCGCTTGCTTGTCCATATATACAAAAAATATCCTAACACACACACACACTCGCGCGCGTGCGCGCGCGCACACAAGCACGTAGAGGAGCGAAGTCGCCTGACATAAGTGCTTAATAATCAAAAGAGGACTCTTACGTAACAACAGTTTTATGGTATGGTATTTCTTTTCTCATTTTAAAGCAGGACTTGCTAAAAATTCATTTCCACACCATTATAGCTGTCAAGTATCTTAGTATATAGGTATGAGTCTTTTTATTTATTTTTGCATTGCAAAACATTAATAATAATGAAGAAGATAATATATTTTTTTATCTTAGACATGGCATGAGCATCTGCCATTAGTCAATTTACTTGCATTAGGTTATCTCCCGACTTCTTAGTTTGTTGTGCTTGAATGTATTGTGCTTGCTAATTATTGTATCCGAATTTATGAAGATTTAGTGACACCAAGAAAATACCCAGTGAACTAATTTCCTAATGAAAACTTTACTGCTGCAATTAAACACTACGCTCTTCAAAATTTCAACAAAATTGACTAATTTGAAAAGAATCCACCTTTTCTCTCGGTCCCGCCCAAATAACTCACAAGTGAAGATAAGAAACAGTTAATAATTTTGGCAAGATAATTAGGTCAAATATCAAAGATATGGGTTATTACTTTACTACTGATAATGCATTTTATTTTGTACGTGACTTATTTCAAATCTGTAATCAGAGCTGATAAGCGTGCTATGCAGGGTAGTAGACGTATTAAATATAAAAAAGGCATCTTCACGCCCACATCCCTAACGAGGTAGGCAGGGGCGCCCACGACTAGCCGAAGACACTAAATCCCACAATGTGATAAGCTTGCCAGCCTATCGCCAACCGGCCACATATTAAATGTAAAGTATCTTCACGCCCATATCCCCGAAGAGGTAGGCAGAGGCACAACCAGGGCACCCACGACTAGCCGAAGACACTAAGTCCCACAATGTAATAGGTGGCAAGCCTATCGCCAACCGGGCACATTTCCAATCCCGAGCAACATTTTTTTAATAAGAAAATTGGAAAAACCCAATTTTGTTTTTGTTGTCCGACCCGGGATTCGAACTCGGGACCTCATGCAGTCAAGTCCAACACCCGGACCGCTAGACCACAGAGGCGATAAATTTTATTATATTAAAGTAAATATATTAAATATTATACTATATTATATTAAATAAATATTATGTTAAATATTATATATTCTAAATTCAAGTTCACACAAAATCACGTAATTATTTTGAATTTTTCCCCGTGTTAGTCCGGGTCCTTTGCAAAATAGACCACCTGCCTTTGTGCCAGGCAGCTCGTAAAAGGCGAGCTAAGCTTACCGTCACTAACACCGTGACATCCTACTAAGTGTTAGAGTTTCGCAGCGGCTCGCTCGGATTGGTATCACCGCATTACCTATTCCTGCCGCCATAACGTCAAAGCTTGCCGTTGACGTGTTCCGGTTCGGAAGATAAGGTAGCTAGTAAACTTACGTTTGCTCGAGGCCTCACATCCTGGCCTCAGATTGGCTACGCAATATTACTACTATTGGTGACTTTATTACTATCAGGAAATCCGTCTGCTTGTCTTCCAATATCATAAAAATCTGATTTGTAAGGTTACTCTTGAATCTTGATTTCTTGCAATTGGAAATAGGAAACGTGTATATATCATTTTAAATAATCTTTATATAACTATTATATATTGTACTGGCTGATTTTACAGAAAAAAATTAAAACTGAGTTTAGTAAAACTAAGTTCAATTGTGATGTGTGATTTGTGTCTCGTTCATATTATGCAAGAACTCTTTTAAATTTGACAAAATTCTTATCCCCATCTCCTGAAAATCTACTTACCACGTAAAATAGTTCAATAACAGAATATTTTATGTAATATGTACATATTATTATGTGGTAATATGTAGAATCTCATAGAATGGGGTTAGGAATTTTGACAATTTTAAAAGAGTAATTGCATTCGTTTATAAACGGGACAACAACCGATAATTGAACTCGTTTACACTGAACTTAGTTTTGCTAAACTCGGTTTTCAACATGATCGGTGAAACTAGGCTTAAACTTGCTAAGAATACCAAGCTTAGGTATCGATGAACATCCGCGTGGGCCAAGTTACGGGTCGTTTTACTTAAATAATACGATAGTCTATAGTCTAGTTTACATAACGGAAACTAACATTTTTGAACAGTGTTTCTCAGTACGGAAACCGAGGTGAGTTATGACAGAGGAGAGTTGTGACATCGTCGATTTTTGGGAATCTATAAACTGTTTGAGAATTCACAATAGTGCATGTTTGCTAGTTCGAGACTTGAACTGATAAACGTACTCTATTGCGACCTCAATATCTGTTAATAGGTTCCAAAAAATCAACGATGTCACAACTCTCCTCTGTCACAACTCACCTCGGTATCCGCTACCATTTAAAAATACACTACGGTACTGAACATTATTTTCACCGAAATGAAAAGCTTCTTTCTTTCTTTAGGTTTTGGCATTCGCGTTAGCATTTTGCTATTACTCAAATAGCAATTTGCATTACTTTGCATCAAATTTACCACAAACGAAATTCAAGTATAGTCATAAGTCATATCAGGTTAAAGCGGTGGCCTCATTACTCAAGCTCATATAGTGAGATTTGGCGGCAACGAGGAAATACACGATACGCTAATTTCTTCATGATTATTTCATTTGTGCACTTTCATTGAACAAAATTATTCAAAATTCCGCCAAAATTGACTTATTTTACTGAATATAAATACGAAATTCAATAATTATGACAAAACTTTGACCATTTTTTCTCTAGATGGCGTCAAAACTCCGAAATTTAAAGCTTATAGGCAACATATTTTGTAATAGATATATATGTGGATGTATTATTAACTAAGCTCGTAATTTAGAATCTCAACAACAGATTCATCGATTAAAGCGTTCAAATAAAAAAAAACACAAAAATATGTGTGTGCAAAAAAACGGAAAAGCGCGAGCGGTGATTGCGCCCAATATTAATTACCGAAATGAAAAACTTACAGATAGCATATTTGGTAATTGACTATCAACTTTTTTTTTTGGTCGCCTCAGTGGTCTAGCGGTTCAGTTGTTGGACTTGACTGCTTGAGGTCCTGGGTTCGAATCCCGGGTCGGGCAACAAAAAGAAAACTGGATTTTTCTAATTTTCTAATAAAAAAAACGTTGCTCGGGATTGGAAATGTCTCTTAGAACTTAGTGTCTTCGACTGGTCGTGGGTGCCCTGGTTGTGCCTCTTCCTACCTCTTCGGGGATATGGGCGTGAAGACACTTTTTTTAACTTTTTTTATTATTAACTTTGCTTGTAATTTTGAATCCCACCAAGGTCTATATCTATGAAGATTAAATAAAAAAAGCGTTAAAATAAACACGAAAATATTGTACGCAAAAAACGAAGTAGTGCAAGCAGTAGGGGATGCTTGTGTCCAGTATTAATTGTTAAAGTGCTACTATCACGATGATGGAGTATAACAAGTGTTGTTTAAAAATACACACCTTAAATACGCGGTAGTGTTTCGCTAATACGATATCTGTTATCAGAAAAGGATTAAGATATCTCGGATACCAGGCTATCCGAAAAATTGCATTATTGATTAATAACATGTATCTCGTTATCTGCTGATAAGGTGTTTACCGCGTTCACGTGCATTTATCTATCCGCATACCTAAATCAAATTATGGCGGCGGTATAAAATCCCAAAGTAGGTAATAAATCTTATGTTACATAAAAAAGTCGAGTTCGTTACAGTACTTTAAACTGGAGAAGTTCTAGGCCGATTTTAATGATATTTAAACTGTTGGATACGGTAACGAAAATAAATGTTATGTTCACAGCAAGGGTAGTATGAAGTTGGCACTAGAAGTATAAAGTAAGTAAAAGTTTACTAGTTCTGGTAACAATGATATAAGTAAATTCGCTTAATCAACCGAAACCAGTTTCTTATCATTCGTTTAATTAGAACGGCATTCTAATAAAATAATAAAGACCAATTTAGCATATTATATCATTTGTATAAAAATCGCTGAAGTATAAGAAACGGATATCCGGTATTCTTGATTACCTCCTTACCTCACTAAGAAAATATATAAGATATCTCTTCTAGACATACCCTACATGTATAGTAAGTAGTACATATGTTACAACGTAAATCCAAGAATTTTACCCATTTAACGTAATATTTATACATGCAATTTAAGTTAACTTTCAAAAAAGAAAATTATAAGAATGATGAAATTCAAGATAATAATAATAATGTTTTTAAAAGTTATAAAAACTAGTGGTCGCCCATTGGCCGAAATCCGTCCATAATTAATTTTAACGTAACGGTAACGTTACTTTTGGTAGAAAATTGAAACTTCACAATTTCTATTTGTTTGTTTTTGTTGCCCGTACCGGAGATCGAACCCAAGACCTCAAGAGGTCATTCCGAAGACGCACGGTTAGACCTCAGAGACGATATGTATATTTCTAAAATTTCGAAAAAAAATCTGTTAGAGGTTTCTATAACTTGCTATACAGTTTAATTTCACAGGATTTGCCGAAGTGCAGATAAAACTGTGTCGACAATAATGTATTCCCACTATTTATCTGAGGTGAAATTAGAAAAGAGAAAGTGTATGTTCAGTTTTGACGGCAAAATTGCTGAATTGCTAATTAACATTTAAAAAAATAGATGAAACTTTGGATAGCGATATAGGCTACATTTTATCTTAAAATTTTAACGAGCAGTGTTGGACAGCTAAATATCAAATTAGTAGACTACGCGGGCGAAGCCGCGGGTAACAGCTAGTCTTACATAAACCTAGGGCTGGTGCTAGTGCCGCGATCAGTTGAGGCCGGAAATGACAATAGAATTTACATAACGTAATCTGAGTTGGTTTTCTTGACATTAACATGCGTATTATTGACCATGAAGCTTGTTATATCCTTGTTATTGCTGTAATGTTCTCGTAAACTAATACATATTTTATATTCTGCATAACTTATCAATACTTTCTATTATTTTATTATTCAACGTGATAGCGCAGTTCGCTTTCCTTATTAAAACAAATTAATATTTAATAAAAAAAAGTTTCTTAACCCCTTATCCCGAATAGGTAAGCAGAGGCACAACCAGGGCTGCCACGACTAGCCGAAGACACTAAGTCCCATAATGTGATAGGTGGCAAGCCTATCGCCAACCGGGCACATATCCAATCCCGAGCAACGTTTTTTTTATGAAAAAATTGGAAAAACCCAATTTCTTTTTTGTTGCCCGGGAATCGAACCCGGGACCTCATGCAGTCAAGTCCGACAACTGAACCGCTAGACCACACGTAGCGTATCGTTGGTCGAAGGCAGTAAAACTGCAAAAACCAACTGCATCTATTTTATTAGGTACCACTTCGCGATTAGATAATTATTTTTTCAATTGATGAAAATCACAGGACTCATCTTCATGATTTTTGTTTTGTTTATAGTTACAGACCCGAGTTCAAACATAAGCTACTTTTGTTTCAAAGTCAACCCCCAAAGGCGTAGAATGGGGGATAAAAGTATGTATGAAAATCATATCAAAATCAAGAAAGTGTTGGTGTTAAAATGCGAAAGGGCATGCTCCGCTGGTTCGGTCATGTGGAGAGAATGTCAGGTTGGAGATTGACAAAGCAGATATACAAAGCGAATGTGGATGGATGTAGGTACCCGGGGAGATCAAGGCTGACATTCCACGATCAGATCACTCGGATATTATCCGAGGGTGGTGTCAAGAGTTTGAAACTGGCGTGTTTTTATGAAAAGGGTAATGAATGTGAACGAAGCCAGACAGGTTTAACAGGATCGTGAGGTCTGCCACTCGATACACTCTGCCTATCTAGTAAGGGACTTGGCGTGAAGTTATGTATGTATATATGTATGAAAATTATATTTAAGGTAAACATAGCTGCTGAACAATGTAACTATTCCACACAGACAAAGTCGCAGGTAGCAAAAAATAAATAGGTGGTAGCTCTTAAATATAGTAATATTTTAAATGCAATCCAAATCTGCTCAAATTTCATACAGAGAAATTACTGACAAATGTGTTAGGTCCATAGTTTTCTTGGATTTGCTGCTTTCGAAGTTTCGATTTTTCCATACAGTTTTATTCTGAACGGCACTTACGTAGTGGGCCTAATAATCATAAAAGGCGTGCATAGGCTTACCGTCACTAACACCGTAACATCTTACTAGGTGGTATAGTTTCGCAGCGATTCGATCGTATTGATACCACCGCCTTACCTATTCCGCCGCCACAACGTCGCGACATGTTCCCGTTCGGAGGGTAAGGTAGCCGGTAAATTTTGGAACAGTGTTTCCTAGTGTTGGTCTGGGCTCTTTTGCAAAATAGACCATCTGCCTTCCAACCAGGCAGCTCGTAAAAGGTGAGCATAGGCTTACCGTCACTAACACCGTGACATCTGACTAGGTGGTAGAGCTTCGTAGCACTCGGATTGGTACCGCCGCTTTACCTATTCCTGCCGCCATAACATCGCGGCTTGTTCCGTTCAGAGGGTAAGGTAGCCCGTAAACTTACTTTTGCTAGAGGCCTAACATCCCGGCCTCAGGTTGGCAACGCACCAATACCACCTTTGTTGTCTCTAGGCGGCGTGAATTTCTTACCATTAGGAAATCCGTCTGCTTGTTTGCCTTACAATATCAAAAAAAAATAGTTTTCTTAGCTTCTCGAATGCATGCTTGTACCTAATAGGCGTAGCCAATTAGCATTTAATTAATTGCAAAGAAATATAACATTGAAGTCAATACCTCGCGAATGTATTATTTAGTAGTATCGATAGCAATGATTATAATAATTGTTCCGGCATTCAACTTGAAGATTTCTCCGTAGTTTAATAGATTCTGGTCTTGAAACCTGGCTATTAAAATTGCTTAATAATATTTCTAGATATCCACTTTTCTTTCTATAAGTTTTGGCCTTCACGTTAGTGTTTTGCCATTCGTCAAGTAGAAATTTGCATAAAATTTTATGTCAATTTTGATCAATTATAATAAGTCATCAGTCATAAGTCGTCAGGAAGTCATGTCAGGCTCTTGGGTAAAGCGGCGGCCTCATTACAGAAGCTCATGTAATGAGATTTGGCGGCAACGAGGAAATGGAGGAGGAAAATAAAACACGACACGCTAATTTCTTCAAGATTATTTCATTCACTGAACAAAACTGTACAATATGCCACCAAATTGACTAATTTCACTCAATATCAACACGAAATTCAATAATCATGAAAAAACTTCGACCATCTTTTCTCTCGATGGCGCCAAAAACTCTCAGATATCCACTTGTAAATGATAAAAACTCCTAGAACAATTATTTTCATACGATGTTGTTCATTTGATCCAAATTAGAATTTTGATATTTAAATTTCGAAACAACTTTCGAATTGCTTTTGAGTTTTGGCGCCATCGAGAGAAAAGGTAAGTAGTTGAAGTTTTTTCGTAATTATTGAATTTCGTGTTTAGATTGAGTGAAATTAGTCAATTTTGGTGGCGTTTTGTACAATTTGCTCATTGAAAAATGAATATGTATTTATTTCTCTTGCTTATTGCATCACGGATGAACGGGTGTAACAATTTCGCTAATTATTTTTTTGTTTACTGTCAGGAGAAGATTTTTATGTAAGAAAAACTTAAAAAAAAGATTTATTATATGCAGGTATAGATTTAAAAAATACTCAGTTAAGCAATTTATCGACAAAGTCATCTAAGGACAGGTAGATGTTTCGCAACCCGAGAATACGTACAATAGAAAATAAACGAACACGAAGCCATTGAAACCCAATCCAAGAATAATTTGCTTACTTGGATTCTACACTCGTCACGTACGCCACTTTCGGGGTCAATGGATTTGGAGAAGGTCTAGCAGGACCAATTGGTTATACTTTTTGTTAGATTTTAGTCTACTGATAGTTGAACACCAACTAAACTTATTTTACACTAGCGGCCAGATCCGGCTTCGCACGGGTATAAAATATACATTAGACATTCCTCTTAAAGGTATTACTTTAACTAAAAAACCGCATCAAAGTCCGTTGCGTGGTTTTAAAGATTTATATGAAGACATATGGACAGAAAAAGCTACTTTGTTTTATACATACTATGTAGTGATGTATGCTTTCTTTTGAAAAAAAATACATGACATTTCAGATGTCAAATTAGTCGGGACATGTCAACTTGTGACGTCTTGAATTAACGTTTTCCTAGGCTTAAAAGACTGTAGAAATGTCATGTAAAAACTTATTTCACAGCACTAAACGTTTCTTGTCTCTTTCTATTACTATCGTTGAAAGAAGCCAGCGCCAATTTAATGTTAGTTAATAGTTTAGTGGATACGTAACAAAATTATCACCAATGTAGCCTTGTCCACACTATCGTTAGAAATGTAGATTCTAAGAAGATTACACACTGCTAAGTCCTAACGGCGTCGCGGTCGGACGTCTCTTTGATTTTTAATACTCGTTCCCACATACCACATATATATACATACATAAGCATATACCTATAAATTTATGTCATAAGTTCTTTTTCAATCTTATTAATCGACTCAAAAAAGGAGGAGGTTCTTAATCCGACTGTATGTTTCTTTTTTATCTATGTTTGTCATGCGATTACTGTCAATAGGTAACCGACTTTGATGGTTCTATTTTAGAAATATGGGGCATCAAGATAGATTAAATATTTTATACACTTACGGCCAATGTTAGTAATGTATCTCTAAAGATGGATTACAAGTAATCCAGATAGCTGCGTATCCGCCGGCCTATCCTATACCTAATTGCCATATTATCCTGTCCACAGATATGTTATTGGCCAGCGATAACATAAAAATGGATCAAAATATCAATCTTGGACGTTAGTCGTAACTCAAAAACTTCTCGTAGGATAATATAAAAAAAAGTAATAAAATTTATTTAGGACCATTTCGGAAGCAATTGCTATATTTCGAAAAAATAATTAACAAACCGCGACGTACTACCCTGTTGATATAATTGGAAGTTGGTCTTTGCAGTTTTACTGCGATTAATTATATTGGAATGTCTCTAAAACAATTCGTTAACAAGAATAAATATTTTATTTTTACAAAAAATATTTATTAGTCTTAAAAAATCTTTGTATGAAAAGGGTAATGAATGTGAAGGAAGCAAGACAGGTTTTCAGGATCGTGAGGTCTGGCACTCGATACTCTCTGCCTACCCCGTAAGGGACTTGGCGTGAAGATATGTATGTATATATGTATTTAAAAAATACAGTTACACGTGTCAAATTTGAAACATACGCTAAAAATAATGGAGATTGAGTTTAATTAATTGGGTATTAACATTGACGAAGGCCAATATTGATTTCCATGAAAGAGAGATTGCTTTTACAATTAATTAAAATTTATGATTAATTAATTTTAATTTTATAACCTTTTTGCACATCGAACTTGGAACACAAAACTTACAGGTGCTACTTTTGTTCCAAGTTTTACGAATTAATTAACTTTTGTATTAAAGTACATTCAAGTAACAATTTTGCTTTTTTTACTCAATTATTTAATTTTCTATTTGGGTAGTTATGTACGTGAAAAAGCTTTTAAACTGTCTATGCTTAAGAGACAGAGCAGAGCAGCTTGGCAAGGAGGCAGATAGTTTTGTTGTTCAATACGCACCTACCTTTTTTTTAAAGTGTGGAAATCCATCATGGATACCCGCCACTTTCGGGGGAAGTGGCGGGTTATGTGAGACTCTTACGCACTGAAACCACACCAGCGTCTTCCCCTTCGCCAGGTACCGGGGCTGTGGGGACGCTTTGGCACACTTCCACTGCCCCGGTGGCGCTGGATCCGAAGATCCCCTTCTGGCAGCCCACTCCACGGTGGGCCGCAAACCGTCTGAAGTGGTGCACGGAGACACAGCGTGCACCACTTCGGGGGTTACAGTGGCGACAGGCATCCCCGTACCGGCCGCAACCCCATCTCGACCGGGCGGGCTAGATGGAAAGCCCGTCCCCCTTCTCCGCGGGCCTGGAAGCTGACAACCCACGCGTGCCCAAGGGCCCACCACCCTGTGTGCGCTCTTCGTATCCCCTCTTGGACCTCGGGGTACTGAGGAGCGCCCTCCCTGGTCCGAATTAGTTTCACCGGGGCCCCGGCCAGCCCCCCGCCACGATAAGGCTGGGACCCTTGGATAAATCCTGGTAGATTTTCCGCGTGTCACATTGTTTTGGGTGCCTCTTCTTAGATATTAGTGGGAAGAAATCACGTTCCAATTTATGATATCAGAAAACAGTTTCTTCTGCCTCGAAGTTATCGAACAAAGTAAGTGGTACTAGAATGTCAGTGTCTTCAAGACATAAGCTTCAACAATTGCCTACAAGTGGATGTACTTGAAATAGTTTAATTACAGTACTCATAATTAAGCACTTAATAATAAGTTTTAATAACATAATAATTATAGTCATAAGTAGATGCGATTAGTTACAGATCTGTAGCAATTAACATTACGGGGTGACTTCAAAAATAAGTAAGTAGGTATCTTCACGCCTATTTCCCCGAGGAGGTAGGCACAGGCACAACCAGGGCACCCACGACTAGCCGAAGACACTAAGTCCCACAATGTGATAGGTGGCAAATCTATCGCCAACCGGGCACATATCCAATATCCCGAGCAACGTTTTTTTATTATAAAATTGGATAAACCCAATTTTATAATTCAATCAGACGTTGGACTTGACTGCATGAGGTCCCGGGTTCGAATCCCGGGTCGGGCAATAAAATGTAATTTTATGGTTTAAAAATTTTATAATTAAAAAAATGTTGCGCGTGATTGGATATGTGCCCGGTTGACGACAGGCTTGCCTCCTATTACATTGTGTCTTCGGTTAGTCGTGGGTGCCTTGGTTATACCTCTGCCTAGACCTTCGTTGATAATAGCGTGAAGATACTTACTCACTTAGGATTCTCTCTTGAGTAGGTAAGTTTTTAGGATAAAATTTATTTAATTATTCGGAAGAAAAATCATGATCTGGTATTTTTAAAGAAACAGTGTATATAATAAAGAGAACTGTTTCGAAAACGATGTAGGTAATTTTTTTTTTAAATTTAAGTACCTACTGGCTGTTTACGCGCTATTTCGTCAGCGTTGAATAAATAAGTCTAACTGCAACATAATTTTTCTATAAACTTTCATCACTCATTACATACTTAGTTTCTTTTAAAGTAGCCTAACTCGGTTCTTCAACTACATGCAGATCAAGTTTTATTAAATTCGGTCCAGTCACATAGCCGGAAAGGCATAACAAAAAGATTATGAAAATATTAAGTTTACAATATTACTATGGTATTAATACAAACTCCCTTATACCTACGATTTGAAGTAACACTGAAATTTAACCATTGCGGAAGAAAAATTCCAATAATTTACTCTTTGCAATATTAACTTTGCATATTATTTTATACCTGTTTAATATTGACTGTTTTATATTGGATATTATTACGTTAAATATACAATGAATATTAATCAATATAGCATACAGAATATCGGGATTTCCAAACGTATTGAATACCATTTTAGGCCTGTCATATCTATACAGATTTTGATAAGGAATTCCGATTCGAATGTGTTGATTTGTTGCGTTTGTAAATACTGTTTCGATTTTTCTGTACTATAAAACCGGTCGCATACGTTCAGAATGTGAATTTGCTATGATTTTCGTTTAAATTTTTAAAAATGGAATGCCGAACACATTCGAAAAACCAAAGAGTTAAGTACAGAAACATAAACTTCATTCCATACACTAGTTATATGTAGAGTTGCCATAAATTTCAAGGAGCAATACGGGACATTTCAAATAATAATAATAATCAAATTTTTTATTCGAAATTACCTATGACAAATTATGTAATTATAGTTAGTATAATAATTTGTTATCATAATTAATTAACAGATTAACTTTTGCCCAGTCGTATTTTGGTGTGGATTTATTTTTTTTGATGATATCGTGTTCTCTTTATAAGTAACGGTTGTGCCTTTGCCTACTTCTTCGGGGAAATGGGCGTGAAGATACTTTTTATAAGTAATCGTAGAACTAGTGCCTGTCATTTTAAAATTATAGTAACAAATCAATTTAGATTCAATAGTCTCTCCGACAATTTGTTGAACTTTTCGAAAGTAAGGGACAAATATGGGACATGCAACAATACGGGACTCGATGGTCAAATACTGTGGCAGTCCTGTATAAACGGGACGAATGGCAACTCTAGTCAGATGGAATAAAAAGATTAAGGTTGTTAAAACTAGGCATTAACATGAGATAAAAAGCAATTCCTATGTTAACATCACTTTGAATCAAAGACGTCAGATGGGCGCGGTGGAAGCACAGTCTACGTAATTGTAAACATGACGACAGCATTGTGTGGGCACGCGTCGTTTTATCAACGTGAGTCCATGTTGGCTGGTGTCCAAGCCTCGTTACTAATATATCCATTGAACCGAGAACCCTCGCAGCAACTTTGAAAAATACCTTGATAGTATTCTTAAAGATTTGATATCGTTTCAAATTTAGTTTGATATTTTTGCAATTAGATTTTTTTTTGAAATCCTCTCACATCACTTTTTTAACACTGAATCTGATAGTCTGATTTTGTTCTGTCGTTTAGTAGTCCGATGTTGACATGATTACGTTAGGTGTCGGGTTTTCTACGTCAAGTAACTGAAAGGTTTTTCTCATTTTCTAGTAAAAACAAAGTTGCCTGGATGTTCGCTTAGCCACACTAACCTTTGCCTATTCATGGGTGCCTTGGTTGCACCTCTGCCTGTCGCTTCTACCTCTTCGGGATACGGCCGTTTAAGTATTTTTTATCTGAGACTCCAATACATTAAGACCTTTCTGTAAAAAGAATATCTAGTTCCCTAGTTTGTAAAAAGCATAGATGCAATATGATAGTCATTACAGTTTCAACAAGTTACTGATTTTTGATAATACCTGCCTCTTGCCTCCTTAGTTGCTTTATTTGCAATAATTGGTCTATAGACATTGGCCTCGCGACGGTTACATAGCAATAATATCCTTGCTATCTAATACAAGTTTTTCTATAACCCAACTTTTGTGTAAGTTAACAAAAGGATTCGCTGTTAAAACACAGCCCTGTGGAATGCCTTTGTGTGCTGAAAATACTTTTTTGCAGTGTAAAACACCCTTTTGATTTCCCGAGTATAAAATAATATTGTAATGTACTTAAATGGCTTACAATCAAAGTCATGTCTGATTAATACAGTCTAACGCCTCACTTAATTCACAAAATATCAAAGGAGCAATAAAGCTGCATGCTTTTTATACAAGTTTTCTTGTCGTGGTTTTCTAAAACTATAGAACAATATCCTCATTGTCCAGAATAATTCTGCTAAATCAGATTTAATTTAAATGAACTATCGTGAAACACCATGGTTTCAGAAGCTGTTGAGTGCAGCAATGTCAATTCTCAAAGCTTATGGAATTTTACAAGAAAAAATTGCTCAATACCCTTTACAGCGGCAGCTTTTATAAATTATATAAATGCTATCCGTCTTTGCCAAATGCCAAGTTATCATCTAAGTTTTCTTAACCTTAATATATTTTTCAACTTCAAGAATTGGTATTTAAATAGACTCGATATCTATCATGAATATATTGTCTGGTCTAAACAACGTTAAAGATAACGGAAACTATACAATTTACATTATTCAGTAACAAACCTAGCTTTTATAATAAAGTAGCTATTACCTGCGGCTTTGCCCGCATGGTAGTTTAAACTATTTACTGATTATAGCCCATTAATAAGGACTTTAATTCAAACGTTTAACCATTATTTCGCCCTTTTATGGGAAGAATTTTCAGAGACACTTAAATACTAAAAAGTAGCCAAAAATAAAATTTCATGTTTTTTAAATGACGGTTTTCCATACAAACTTTCAATTCCTATTCCATCCCCTTAGGGGTAGAATTTCCAAACTCTACTCAATATAACGGCCCTACTCTTTAAATTTGATGTCTGCAAATCTAACAGTTTTTTCTTGGCGATGATGAATCAGACAGTTAGTCGGGACATGTTATTTTTTATAAGAACTAGTGGTCGCCCATTGTTCAAAATTAGACCATAATAAATTTTAATATCTTGTTGATAAAAAGCTCATCTTCATTTCTCAAGACCAAATACTTTGTTTCCAAACTTTTTAATGCACCACCTGCGATCTTTTAACGTTATCATCAATATATTTTTTTGTGTTTGTCAAATGCAAAGTACTGTGGGTAGTGTTTTATTTATTGATTTAATGTACCTTATTAGCATTACTACTGCACTTCTCCTACACATAAACTATGAGTGTGCCAAATTTTATGCTCCTGCGGCCGCGCAATTTTTGTAAAGTTTTGGCATCACGTTTTAATATATAGATAGACTAATTTGTTGCGTGGTTTCGCTTTTTGGTTTTTGCTTTAAGACATCCTCAATAATGACTTAGGAATTCAATTTTTTTTATTTAATCATTTTTACTATAATACGGTACTTACCAGGCTTAATCCAAAATCCTCATCATCATTCCAGTTACTTATCTCAATTCTTTTCTACATTCTCTATAATACGTTCAGACGCAGCATTTTATGCAGTCACTAAATTACACTAAACATAATGTTTACTTTCTAGACAACCGGTTTATTTAATACCCCCATTGTACCTACTCAAACTGTCATGTACTAAATACATATATCAATGTACTGAAATGGAAATTTACAACTTGGTAGCATTTATAAACAATATAGCGCCAAGTTATTTTAAATTTAGCAGTTTTAGCATGCTTGGCATAATGGTTTAGCAAATTTTTTGAATAATATTTTTTTATCTTAGACAGGATATGGACTTACACCTTTTCTTCTCTCGCTAACGAATGCTCTAACCATTTGAGCTATTGAGGACTTGAGTCCTCTGGTAAAAGTTCTAGGTCTAAATAGTAACCTTTGCAAAGTACAACTAATGAAATCGTTTTTTTCATAGTAAAGCTCAAAACAACAGTAAACAATCCTAGCAATAAAAATGTTTCCTCCCCACAAAACCTAATTGTGATGTACGTAAGAACCATCTCGACTATGTAAACTTTCATCTGTTGAAATATTATTTTATTATAATGCTACAGACAGACACAGACACGTTCAACAGATAACAATCCTCTTTTTCTTCTTTCCTTTCTTTTCTTTTTTCCGTCGAGTTATAAATTAAAAACATCGGATTAACTTTTTTCTTTAAAATAACTCCTGACGATTTTATGAACATTCATTAAAAAATAAAACACAAATCTAAAAGTTCCTACTAAATTTGCTGTTATTAAAATTTATTGTACTCCCTAATTAATTACCCTATATTATGTTACTGCTTTATACCTGGTTTTAGCGCTTAACAATAATCTCTGTTATAAAGCAGCCAGGATATTCCAAATTACCCAAGTCTTGAGTATAAATTTTGTAGATCAAAGTAAATAAACGGATTTCCTTCGATAAGTACACTGCCAACGCCCAACACTAAAGTGCATCTTGCCGAATATCTGACAAAGAATTGATTCCTAGTACCTCTATCTATTTATTTATCTATAGAAGAATAGAATAGAATGTATAAGTTATTCACTTTCACTTTACAAGAGGCACTTGTGAGGAGCCTATTTAATACTAAAACTACCAACGGATCGGAAGACTATGATATATGTTTATTAACCTTTTAATACAACCACATCGGTTTCACAGATTCTTGACACCACCCTCGGATAAAACCCGAGCGATTCGATAGTGAAATGTCTAGGTCTAGGTAGTGTCTAGGTCTTCCCTGGTACCTACATCCTTCCACATTTGCACTGAATATATGCTTTGTTAATCTTTCATCTATCTTTTTTTTTCGCATGACCGAACCAACGGAGCATGGCCTTTCTCATTTTAACACTAACACTTTTTTTAAGCCCACCATTTCTAAGATCATACTGTTACGAATGCAGTCAGCGAGATTAACACCTCATATTTGCCATAGCGCTCTCATTTCGGCTGCATTTATCCTACTTCTGATATACACAAAAGTTCACTTCCATTCATGCTGGGAAATCTAAGCACAGAGTTACGCAGAGAGTCTAACACTCAAACAATCTATATTCAAAACAAATTAAACAATCTAGCACTAGCTTCTTTACTTATAGAAATCGAAGTCGATGTTTTGCAATTTTACTGGTTCTAAATAATCAAAACCCAAATCAATCTTTTTTCTTTTTATTTATATCATTAAAATAAAAATCCTGTCAAGATTGAAGTACTGATTGTTTCATTTCTTGGAATTGCTCTGTCCAGTAAAACAACAGACATTATTCTAAGAACTTATTATTCCTTGAACAGGTACAAATGCAAAACCCAAATAAAGAAAATGAACTATCTTATTGCTTAAAGTATAAGTATTTTTTAACAGTACTTGTTTTAGATACTGGTAACTTGTTTTTCAATGTAGGTTTTGCCGGTTTTGTTTTTTAATGTAGGTTTTAATTAAACATTCAGTACTTATCTGGTTGGAACCAAATAACTCAAATAAATACTGAACGTTAAGTTAGAACAGTATTTTTATCTTAAGTTATAAAATCCTGATGATGCTGTAAAAAATGAAACAAGTTGGCTATAGAGTAACGATGAGTAAGTATTAAATAAAAAGTATGGTGGATAAGTACAAGTGTTTACTTCAAAAAAGTATGTATATAATGGGATTCCACTAAGTGCCGACGATAACAAATATATATTCCAGGGGTAGGTATAATGTTTTAAATTTTAAATTGTAGTGATAACAATCCTGGACTTAAAGAAATAGGCCCAAACAATAATCTAATCCAAGAAATAGGTCCAAACAATAATGTGTGTGCAAAAGCTGTGTCTGACACATAGGTATAGGTGAATAGAACTAGGCCTTGTTGAACTGCCAAAATGTTTAACAATGTTTCCGTACCACGGTCATAGACACGGTTCCTCTTAGTAACTTACAAATATTACACTTAATACGTGATACAAATATATTTATAAATATGTATATTAATACGTGACGCGAAAACTTTTGAGTTGGACCACTTTTTACGAAAATTGCGCGGACGCAGAAGCATAAAATTTGGCACACTGATAGTTTATGTGTAGGAGAAGTGCAGAACGCTAATATTTTTCAATAATAATGCTTATAAAGTATATTAAATCAAAAAATAAAATATTACCTACACTACCATGCATTTGACACACACAAACAAATATACCAATGATAACGATGAAAGATCACAGATGGCGCACTGAAAAGTTTGGAAACAAAGTAGTTAGTCTTGAGAAATGAAGATGGCGTTCTTATCAACAAGGTATTTAAATTTACTATCGACCAACGGGCGACCACTAGTAATTAGTAAATAATAAATAGGGATCATTGGACAACTTACACAAATTGAATCTAACCCCAAAGTAAGCCTTAACAGACATAGAAATTATTTAGGTCAATCTGTTAAACGCGTGTCAAAAGTTCAAATTCTGATCCAACAATAGAGATACTCTCTTACTGCCAGTCAATATCTCCTTCATACATGAACATAACCATAACATTGTGATGTATACTTCGAATAGACTACGAACAGTCTAGATAACCTTGTCTATTCATTACTTCGAAATTACATACTAAAGTTACATAGTTGTGACTAACTTCAAAATAATTCTAAACCGACAATAGTGATAGCTTCTTATTGCCAGCCAATATCGTCTCTATATAGGAACGGAAAAATAACACAAACGTAAAAGGGTCAATAACCTTAAAATAGACTACATATCTATAATAGTCTAGATCACCTAGTCTATTAATTACTTCAAAATTACACATAGTTAAGTACATAGATAAGGTACATAGGTGTGACTAACTTAACAGAATTCTAATCCGACAATAGTTGTAGTCCCTTATTGAGAGCGAATATCTTCTCTAAGGAACAGAACAATAGCACTGAAACGTAAACGGGTCAAAAATCTTAAAAAAGGCTATATACCTATAATACGAAATATTTGCCTCTGTGGTCTAGCGGTTCGGGTGTTGGATTTGACTGTATGAGGTCCCGAGTTCAAATCCCGGGTCGGCCGACCCGGGATTTGAACTGATTTGAATTCGAACCAAGTGTATGGAGAGTTTTAAAAATTGCATTTGGCTCCATACCTACTTTGTGTAATGCAATCACAGCGATTCGGTTCTCTTTATCACCCCACTCCATTTTAATATCGCAAAATATTGTACAATGTATTGGCGCCAAAATGAGAAAACACAATGAACAATCGTATAAAAATGACAGATTCGAAATTCAAATGTAATATTTTTTTATTTTTAAGTGTAACAGTATTTATGGCCAGACTAAGTATAATTGCCAAATTGAAATTGAATTTACTTTTATAAACATTCATTTAAAACAGTCCGCAAAAATCCATCACTTGTCACGCTATGTCGTTCTTAACCTTTTTTTTTTATGTTATAGGAAGGCAAACAAGCAGACGGATTTCCTGATGGTAAGAAATTCACCCCGCCTAGAGACACTAAAGGTGGTAATGGCGCGTTGCCAACCTGAGGTCGAGATGTTAGGCCAGCAAAAGTAAGTTTACCGGCTTCTTTACCCTCTTAACTGGAAAACTTCAAAGGCAAGCATTAGACGTTATGGTGGCAGGAATAGGTAGTGCGGTGGTACCAAACCGGGCGAGTCGCTGCGAAACTCTACCACATAGTCAGATGTCACGGTGTTACTGACGGTAAGCTTATGCTCGCCTTTTACGAGCTGCCAGTCAGGAAACAAAAAGAAAATTGGATTTTTCCATTTTTCTAATTACAAAATGTTGGTCGAGATTGGATATTTGCCCGGTTGGCGATAGGTTTGTCACCTATCACATTGTGGGACTTAGTGTCTTCGGCTAGTCGTGGGTGCCTTGGATGTACCTCTGCCTAGCACTTCGGGAATATGGGCGTAAAGATACTTTTTTTTTCTTTTTATATACCTATAGTAGTCTAGATCAAGTAGTCTATGAATTACTTCGAAATTACGGACTATAGTTACATAAGTGTAACTTACTTGAACAGAATTCCTGATCTGACAATAGTAATAGTCTCTTATTGCCAGACGATGGTGGTAATTTTATTGCGTATCCTCTAAACAAATTTTTAATTATCGCTATCTTCTTCCAACGAAAGTAATAGAAAGAGACAAAACACTTTTAGTGCTGTTAGCTTAGTCTGTGCACGATATTCCACAGACGTTTAATCTATCACTCGAAAAACATTGATTAAAAACATCACAACTTGACCAATCTGACATGTCTAAAATGTTTCATCTCTATCATTTTTGTTTAATTTAAAAAAGATAACATGCAACTAAAATAAGTTTAGTTTGTAAGTAGCAGAATCACTACCATTATCTTCTCTATACAGGAACAGAACCTATATAAGATATCAGAACTGAGAAGTATACGGGTAAGAACCTTAAAATAGACTACAAACCTATAATAACCTAGATCACCTAGTCTGTTATTTACTTAAAAAATACAGACGAATGATACATAAGTGTGACTTAATTTACAGAATTCTAATCTGAAATTAGCAATAGTCTCTTATTGTCAGACAATATCTCCTCCATACAGGAACAGAACCATAACACTGAGAAGTATACGTGTTAGAACTTTAAAATAGAATACAAACCCATAACAGTCTAGAATTCTAGATTACCTAGTCTATTAGTTACTTCAAAATTACAGACTATTGTTACAGTTGTAACTAACTTCAAAAGAATTCTAAACCGACATTAGTGATAGTCTGTTATGCCAGACAATATTTAACCCATACAGGAACAGAACAATATCGCTAAGAAGTAACCGGGTCAAAAACCTTAAAATAGGCTACAAACCTGTAGATCACCTAGTCTGTTAATTACTTCAAAATTACAGATTTTTGTTACATAAGTGTGACTAACTTCAGCAGACATCCCGTCCGTCACGAGATTCCAATAACCGTTAGCCGTACATTACTGCCAAATTATGCATCAGTGACCAGGGTATTTGTGGTTTCTGTTATATAATGTTATCATGTGACTAAGATATTTTTATATCATAACCAAACACTGCTATCATATCACGTTAAATCGAGAATTGCCTTCCCCACTTAGTTTTTTAATACGCTCATCAGTTTAGACCAGGGGTGGGCAAATTCTTTCCGACTTTCCGATTTGACCGCGGACCGGTAAATTAAAAAAAAATCTAGTGGCGAGCCAGTAAATTAAAATTAATCTAAAGGCGGGCCGGTTAATTAAAACACCTAAAAATAGTAGTAAATATTAAGATTATAAAACATTTTATAAAGGTTGTATAAACGTTGTATAAGGCAATTTTTTTATTTTACAATCCTTTATTAAAATAAAATCTATTTATGAAGTCTTAACATATGAAATACGCAATATATATGTTTCAAGTATCGATTCAGTATCTTAATTGTTCAAATTTCAATAGTCTTAACATTTCGACCATTAATTTTATAAGGAGGTTCATATTTTTTCTAAAAAAAAACCCTGGGCGTGCCGGATTAAACGAGCCGGATCCGGTCCACGGGCCGTAATTTGCCCACCACTGGTTTAGATCATTTGAGGCACACATGAATAACATCAGGATTTGTTGCAGTTTTATCTTCTTACCTTCTATTTCGTCTTACTTACTTACTATACTTAATAATGCATATTTATTTTGTTTATGTTCACGAAAATTTATGTTTGAAAATGTTTGCATTATCATATTCATATCATTCATATTCATATCATATCATATCATATAAATGTTATAGATACGAAAGTTTGTAAGGATGTGTGAATGTTTGTTACTCTTTCACGCTCGAATGGCTGAACGGACTGGTCTGAAATTTGAAACACAGATAGATTGTGACCTGGATTAACATATAGGCTACTTTTAATACAGATCGCACAACGGGTTACTGTGAAAACGCAGGCGAAGCCGCAGGCAACAGCTAGTTAAGTATAACTCAAAAACTTCTAGTAGGATGTGGATAAAATGTATGTGAGATCATTTCGGATTCATATTTGTTATCTTTCGAAAAAAGAATTATCAAATCTCGTCGTACCTAATGATATAGTTGGAGTCGGCTTCTGTAGTTTTACTATGCTTAAAGTACATTCACGCCCATATCCCCGCAAAGGTAGGCAGAGGTACAACCAGGCACCCACGACTAGCTGAAGACACTAAATCCCACAATGTGATAGGTGGCAAGCCTATCGCCAACCAGGCACATATCCAGTCCCGAGCAACGTTTTTTATTTATCAGAAAATTGGAAAAACCCAATTTTCTTTTTGTTGCCCGACCCGGGATTCGAGTTTGGGACCTCAGGCAGTCAAGTCCAACAACTGAACCACTAGACCAACTTAATTATGCTAAAATTATGTTAAAATTCTTCTAGCTGATTAATAAGCAATAACTACTTTATAATATAATTCTTACTTTATATTAACTCCTCTGTCGTCTAGCGGTCCGGCGTCGGACATGACTTCTTAAGGTTCGATTACCGGGTCGGGCAACAAAAAAAAACTAGAAAAATAATATTTTCAATTTTCTAATAAAAATAACGTTGCTCGGGATTTGTTATGTGCCCGATTGGCGATAGGCTTGCCACCTATCACATTGTGGGACTTAGTGTCTTCTACTAGTCGACGTTGCCCTGGTTGTGCCTCTGCCAACCTCTTCGGGGATATGGGCGTGAAGATACTTACTTTTTATGTGATAAAAATTTTGTGTCATAGGTAATCTCAAATTAAACTCAGAATGTTTGTTTCAGATATTGCTGTCACGAATGGGTACCAAATAGAATTTTATACAAATCAGACTGTAACTAGAAATGAAGGAGTGATATTCAGAGATCTCACTGCACTCGCATACGATGCTGTCCAGAATATGCTTTTATTTGTTGATAGACAAAACGATAACGCCTCAATATTTAGCTACAATTTGCTAACGAAAAAATATCGACCTCTCGTTGCTAGACGCTCGAATGAAAATATCCAAGGTTTAGCGTACGACCCAATCACAGCTAGTATGTTTTGGACTGATACTAATGAAAGGAGTATATACTGGAAGCAATTGCCTCCAAAGTCGAACGACAGCATATATGGTAACCTCCTTCTGAAGCTGGGTTCCGAAATACCAAGAGATATTGCTGTAGATAGTTGCAGAGGGTAAGAAATCTGTATTACATGTTGTATTCTGAAACATCTGTATTACATCCCCGTGTTGGTCCGGGCTCCTTTGCAGAATAGACCATCTGCCTTCCTGCCAGGCAGCTCGTAAATGCCGTCTCCGCCACCGTCACTGCGACATCCTACTAGGTGGTAGAGTTTCGCAGCGACTCGCCCGGATTGGTACCACCGCATTACCTATACCTCAACCATAACGTTAAATGCTTGCCGTTGGCGTGTTCCGGTGCGAACGGTAAGGTAGCCGTTAAACTTACTTTTGCTCAAGGCCGAACATCCCAGTTATCATCATTACCACCTTTGGTGTCTCTAGGCGGTTTGAATTTCTTACCATAAGAAAATCCGTCTGCTTGTTTGCCTTCCATTATCATAAAAAACAAAATAAATGAAATAATAACAAGATAAAACAAAGTAAAGTGAGAAAACAAAATACTAAAACTGTTTTCGTTTACAGTTACATATATTGGACGAACATTAATATAAAAAAACCGTCAATCGAAAGAGCGCGTTTTGATGGCAGCGATAGAACTACTGTTATAGATACCGAAATTTACATGCCAGTAAACGTAGTCATTGACCAACGGACAAAACGACTATACTGGGCTGACGACAAAAAAGGCATTGATTTTTCTATCGAAAGTTCCGATTTAGATGGCAAAGACAGAAAGGTCTTGTATAGCGGAACATATCACATACCAAATTCCTTAACTGTATCTAAGGATAGTATTTATTGGGTTGACCTGAGTTATAAGACCGTTTGGAAGCTTTCAAAAACTGCACCACCAAAAACAGAGCCAGAGGAAGTAATCGTATATCCTAGTGAAGTTCCTTTTGGAATTGTAGCAAACTATCAAATTGCAGATCAAGCGTCAGGTATACCTGAATGTGCTAAATTATTTAATTTCTCTCCAAATGTGAGTGAAACTATAGATAACATTACTACTATATCCAAATATGATGGCTTGTTCTGTCTCCATGGGAATAAGACTGGTGTATCTACTTGCCAATGTTGGCCTGGCTACACAGGAGATAGATGCGAAACGTCAGTTTGTCAAAATCTCTGTTTAAAGGGAACTTGCAAGGTCTCAGCTGAAGGAACGCCGTCATGCGAGTGAGTATTCTAAAAACTTATTTAGGATCCTAAGCTAAACGACTACTTTCTGTGGAAAAAAAATTAGAACCCGTTTTGTAGATATTTTGCTCTAGTGACATAAGGCTAGACCGAGACCGTGCACATATTCCAGACAACGCTATTTTTATTAGAAAATTAATTTTGCTGCCCGAGATTCTAACCCAGGACCTAATGGATTCAAGTCCGACTCCGAATTGCTAAACCGTAAAGACGATTACGAGTTGGTTACGTGTGGTCTGTAGAATATTTTATAATACCTTGATACTCATCTATATTTGTAAAATATCTGAATGAAATTGAGCTATAACTTATAGGGATAATATATGTTTATATGTAATTAAACTAAAAAATTAAGATTTATTTTTTTCTACAATTTTTTCCAGGATAAAAAGTATCCTATTTTATGCCCAGGATAATAAGATATAATTATACCAAGTTTCATCTAAATCGAACCGTTAATTTTCACGTGATGCCTGAACATACAGACAGGCAGACAATTTTTTTATATCACATATTTGGGTTTGGTAATGTACAGAATTGACCCTTCCACAGATTTATTATATGTATAGATATTCGTTGTGACGTTCAATGTTTAATTACTTTTATGAATGCAAATTAATGGTTTTGTGTTTTAACAACTGTGGAAACACCTTACATATGCGGTTATACGATTTCGGTATTTGATTATATAATTTACTAGCCGATCCGGCGAACTTCGTATCGCTTGGCATTTACAGCTACTAACAGTTTTTATTGATGAAATGTTTCCCATTTTCCCGGGTTTTCTTTTAATAAGAACCTTCTAACAATAATGAACACAACAAAAAAAATATAGCAAAACTATACGTTCAACCATGATGCGATGATCACGCGAAATGGGGATTCACTTTTACATATTATATAGATTAAAAACTACTATGTTATAGTGGTCTAGAGTTCTATTTCGGGGTCAAACTCCAAAATGTGTTTTTTCAAATTTTTTCTTGGATTTTAAATTTTTTTTACATATTGTATGGGACTTAATGTCAGCATTAGAAGTAACAACCCCATAACATATTGTTTCTAGACACTTGAAGGTATAGGTATCTATAGGTATAGAGATATAGAAACAGAGGAGCTGTCCGTATACAATTTTAATATATGGACTTTTTGAATTAAAAGTACACGGTTATATTATCTCTGTGTTGGTACGGGTCCGTTGAGTTAAATAGACCATCTGCCATTCTGCCAGGTAGCTCGCAAGAGGCGAGCACTGGTTAAATATTTAGATCACTAACAAGACCGCTGGTGGTAGAGTGCTGTACAGCAACTTACCCGATAGGTATCCACAGCCTTACCTATACCAGCCGCCATAATGACTCATTCATGTTCCGGCCTGGAGGGTATATACACTTGCATTCCGGCCACAGGACAGCGACGCACCAGTAACATCTATGGTATCTAAAGGCCATGGTTATCTGTTACCATCAGGAGAGCCGTTCTTGTTCCCTGATCTCTTACATAAAAAAAATCCACAAATAATCCGATATACCTATCTCATACAAACTTTACATCTTTCAGATGCCAAAGAGGTTATTCAGGGGCAAGATGCGAGGTCAATGTCTGTAATAGTTATTGCCTAAACAGCGGAGAATGTTCTATGTCGAAAGATAACACACCAGTTTGCAAATGTCCCGGAGACTATGAGGGAAAAAGATGTGACATTAAAATCAGACCTCGTACAGCACCAGTAATTATAAATGAACCTTGCAAGTAAGTGTTTTTCATAATTTATTTATTACATTAATATTTGCATAAAACATTTGTACATTGACACCTATTTAATATTAGATATGAGCCTACCACTTTCGTGTACAATATGGATTTTAAGTGTTTCATGCAAATATTACTTACTTCGATAACTCAGCAATCCAAGCTCTTACACAAGAAGACGCCATTCATTTCTATTGTTAGCTGTATAATATAAGTATAAATATCCGGACAAGTTGCACAGTTTTGCAAATGGATATAAACTTAACAAATATTCATTAAATATCCATTAAAAATAGCAAACTATTTTTCTATAAACGCGTTTCATTGTTAGATATAGAAACACAGTTTAATGAACCACATACAGTAGGTAGTGCTCGTACTATTTAAATTATGCCTATATTCGTCAAGCTACGGAAATCCGAATGTATTTTAAAGATATATCTATATAGCGTTGTTATTAAATAATTAATCATTTCGCTTAAATTAAGATCAGGTAAGCCAATTTAAAAATAAAAGCATAAAGTGTAAAAAAATTAAAAAGTGTTAAGCCGAAGCGCATAATTAAAATAGTAGTAAAATGTAATGTTTATCATATATTAGCAACTGTCAGTATATCACTGGCAGTTCATACATCTCATCTGACCTCCTAAAAAGTGTGACATATAGAGATCTTAAACATCAAGGAGTGAGAGACATAACGAAGACCTACTTCCAGCTGTGAATGGGAATTGATAACGGCAATGAAGATCACCTCGCTCTTTCAAAATTATAAAATAATAAGAGAAGTATCTGAATGGCGTCTATTTATCAAAAAATGCGATTAGTAAATAGCACATTCAATTAATGGATTCTTGTAGAACTTTCGACGAAATAGATGAAACCAGAAGAACCTCGTTATAATAAACAAGCAGTTTCACGCAGCTTCGCCTGCGTGACTTGGTTTTTACTGCACCGATTTTTATATAACAAAGCTAATGTCACTCACAATTTTTAATATCGGTCCAGTAGTTTCGGAGCCTATACATTTTAAACAAACAAAAAGTCTAATATTTCCTCTTTTATAATATTAGTATAGATGTCACAACTCGTCTCATTTCGCCCTAGCTCTTGAAGTCCCAATAGACGGCTTTCCTTTAATCTGTAGTTTATATTATCTATTTGTATTATTGGTAATGACGTCAAAGCCGCAAATTATAGACTTATGCACAACAAAGCAGTAGCTAACGAACCAAGACGACCTAATTACGAGATTCCGACAGTGGAAAGTCCCTCAATTTAATGTTATATAAATTATATAAATTTAATGTTTACACATTTTCTTATTTATTAATAAGAAAATGTGTTCAAATCCAGCCCTTAGGAATTGTTCTGGAATTCTTATTCCAGAACAATTCCTATTGGATCTGATTTTATTCAAAGATTTCATGACAAAGGAACAACGTATGCGTAAAAGAACTTAGGCTACTTATTAGCCCGAATTATTACTAAGTGTTTTAGGAGATTTTATTAATTTTTAAGAGGATACAAAACCTTATTTAATTTATAAATCAGTTTAAAAAATATTGTAGCTATTCATCAGACCAGTTTGAAATATTCCAAATACAACTTTTCTTTTAACACTTCAGTTGCACTAAAGAAGAACCAATAATCAACGCAACATCAGAAGCAATATCCAACGATGGGGTATACATTGATACCTCTTGCAACGAAGAGTGGGATGCCATCAGGGATCCTATACTAATGGTGTTGGGGATCCTCTGCGGACTACTGTGCTTAATCTGTGCTGTGCTCATCACAAAGATATTAAACCTGAAGAAAAGGCCAAGGTAAGATAATTAAGAGAAATGTCTTCACGCTTTTCTATTTTACAGTTTTGATAGACATTTCAAATACGAGTACAATTATTGCCGTATTACGAAATAATATATCTGTACTAATCCTAATAACATGAATAATAAAATACATCTGGAAATCTAGAATAGGTTAAGTTTGTGCTTGATACTATGTGTGGGGTAAAAGTAGCAAACGCACAATTGATTAACCTGGTGGAAAGGGATACTTTAATGCTTGTGTACAAACCCTATCTCTTCATTATTATAGATTGTTTTATTTAAGGCTAGGATATTCGAGCGCTGACAATACGCGCTACGTGAACCACCGCTCGGCATTTAAGTTTATGTAATTAAATATAAACTAAAAAAGTAAATGTTTTTTATAGCCATTTAATTTGCTATTTTTCTAATATATTGTATTTTTTTGTAGCTTTGTGTTTGGTAGATTTCAAATAAAACCCAAAAAAGTATTAAAAACTCATTGTTTTCGTATTTTTTTTATATAATCGAGTGAAGAAGAAGTTTAACGAATTACATCATGTTAAGTCTATTTAATTTAAAATAAATAATAGTGACAAAATAATAGTTCGAATATCCTGGCCTTAAATGCTTTGGCAAATTGCACTGCAATTTAAAACATGTTTTATTTGTTTGTTTATAGAATAAAGCGTCGGATAATTGTAAACAAAAACGTCACGCCGCTGACGGCGCGACCGGACCAGTGCGAGATCACGATAGAAAACTGCTGTAACATGAATATCTGTGAAACGGTAATTTTTTTACTTATTTCTTTATTTTATTTAAGTATGAGAAACAGACGGATTTCTTGGTGGTAGAAAAATAAATAGAAATGTTAGTAAACAACTGCAATTCCCGGAGATTTTTTCCCAATAATGGGGTAATTTTTCCCATAACTAAATCAATGGTTTGTAAATGTGTAAAAATCAAATTAGCCATTATTTATTTAATGTTGACTTATCCTTTTGTAAGTCTAAACATAAATAAAATAAGTCGAATTCCGATGGCATTTTCCAATAATTGGTTCAATAATGAAGGTGGACAAATGAAGTTAGAGGGTGTGTTATTCTTTCGATGCGTTGGGTTTAGTAATTGATGCAGATTTAGCCTTTATTGAAGTTATACTTCTTTTGACGCGATTAAGAAAAATGATGAAAATGAATTTTTTACGATAATAAATGTGACAGATAAATGTGACAGTCAAAAGCAACACCCTGAAGTTAGTTGCGAACCTTTTTGTTTTTAATTATATTTTATGATATTTAATTATTGTTGCATGCTATTTATGTATGTATGCGTTGTGCTATTATTTGGTACTTTTGGATTGTTACGCCAAAGAAGTATAACTTCTTACGTGCGTACATGAGTACACACACTCTTTTCTAAGACTCTGTCACTACTGATTACGACGAATTAAGACTAATTTTGAATCGTTCAATCCCAATTTTGCGACATTGTATAATAACTGGATACAAACTTATTAAACTTCACTATGGCAAATGCTCACGCCCGATTAAAAAAAACTGTTTTCTTATATTTTCTAATGTTCCTCTAAACTGACGTAATTACTGACATATTTAAGTAAGTCATCTAAGTACATAAAAAATGAGTATTTTCTTTGTTTTCTCTGGGATTCCATCATCAGATTAAAATCAAGTGGCAATGGAAATGCTCTCTTTGAAACACAAAAGCTTTTAAAAATGAAGAAATCGATGAACATACAAAACAAAATATATACGATGAACATATTATAACCTCCGTCTTTTTTCCAAGTCGGTTAAAAGTTGTTTCATTCTATTAATATTATAAATACGAAAGTTTGTATGTTTGTTTGTTAATTACTTCTCCACCCAAAAACTACTGAACCAATTTTTATGAAATTTGGGCACATACATAGAGGGTAACATGGATTAACACATAAGACTTTTTTTCGAAAAAATAGTCCCACAGGAATATTTTTTCGGGATAAAAAGTAGTAAATTAAAAAAATAAGATAAAAATAAAAACCGGACGGGCAACAGATAGTGCATTATGTAAAAATAGAGATTCATTTTTCATATAAGTACATAGAGATACATATTGGTACAATCTAAAACAAACAGCTGCGTATTGCGCAATTCAGTAATTTTTTATTAAGTAGTTAGGTATTTAAAGTCACATCTGAAGATTAACATTCGCCAGTACTTATCATGCTATGTACGTTATCATGTTATGTAATTAAAAATAAAATTTTACTAGCATAACCTAATTAACTTTTTTACTTCGGAGTGGTGTTTTTGTCTATGGGGTTTTGGGTGAGCATTGCCATCTTGTTTATTTTTACATATTTTTTTTAGTTTAGTTAATTGGAAGACAAATAATTAGACGGATTTCCTGAGGGTAATAAATTCAAGCCGCCTAGAGACACCAAACTTGATAATGGTGCGTTGCCAACCTGAGGCCGGATCTTAGGCCTCGAGCAAAAGTAAGTTTACCGGCTACCTTACCTTTCGAACCCGAAAACGTCAACGGCAAGCATTGACGTTATGACGGCAGTAATAGGTAACTTGGTGCGAATCCTGGCGAATCGCAGCGAAACTCTACCACCTAGTAGGATGTTACGGTGTTAGTGACGGTAAGCCTATGCTCGTCTTTTACGAGCTGACTGGCAGGAAGGCAGATGGTCTATTTTGCAAAGCAGTCCGGACCAACACGGGGATAGAGAAAGATAAATAAAGAATATAACTTTTAAATAAGCTATCACAATTACTGTATTTAATGATTTAATCACATTATTGGTATGAATTTACGTAAATAGTTACGTAATTATTTACGTCATACACAATATATTCTTTGATAAAAAAAAGTTTTACTTTTCAACCTTCTTTATCATTAGAGAGAGTTTATTCACAAACTTCACTTTTTCTTCGAAGAATTCTTAACTTTTTATTCACAAACTAAAAAAGTATTAAAGAAATAAATATCCCTGGACAAGTTACACAAATTCAATCTAACCCCAAAGTAGGCAAATTATATGCTTGTGTTATGGGTGTTAGTCAACGATACTAATACATAGAAATACTTAAATAGACACCAGAACAAAATTAAAACACCCAGACCCGGAAATGCAGACATCTAAAATCACACAAATGCTTGCCCCCGTCGGGAATTAAACCGAGCCTCGAGTTTGGTCAGTGTAGTTAGGGGTGTACGCTAGCCACTCGACCAACCTAAAATGTAGATTAAAAACATGGACTAAAGTGTATGTCAAAACTGCGATTATGTCTGTATTATGAAAGAGCTACAATGAGGCCTAGCAATTTTAGTCATACGTCTGATATACATAATACAGTACAGTACATATCTCGATATATATATACTATTTAAATTATGTTCTTCGGCTTTACATTTTTTTTCTCTTTTTAGACTTTATACTTTTATTTTTAAATTGGTTGACCTAATCTAAATTAGAAAAAAAGATAATTATGTAATAACAACTCTTTATAGATGTCTTTAAAAACAATCGGATTTCCGAAGCTTGACGAATATAGCCGAAGCGCATTATTTAATATCTGTAACTACGTAATACAAAACAGTACCTACTAACACGAGATCTGTAGGTACACGAAATATTACAAAAAAAACAATTATCGCTACTGTATACAGAATACATATCCATAGACGAGAGTCATTAAATTTTTGTCAGTTTGTCTATTCCCTTTTCACGCAAAAACTTTTAGAAAAAAAATGTCACTTCATGAATTGAACCCGGATCCTCCGTTTTATGCTGACTCAAACACTCAAAAATATAGCCGTCCTTCTGTCACACTCGCAAAAAACAATAGTTATTATTGACATGAAACCAACTCTTTACACCTAGGTAGCCTGTTTAGTTGATCTTGGCCCGATGACCTAGATATATTGTATTCAATTAAGAATAACTTTTTAACAACAGCTAACAATGACATTGTGTTGTACACCTGTTCCCGCGGTTTTACTGGCTGACAGTGACATAGCATCTAAAAAATATCATGATTAAAAAATCATAAAATATTCTCATAAATTGAACTATCGAGTTTTTGGCGCCATCGAGAGAAAAGATGGTCGAAGTTTTTTCATAATTATTGAATTTTGTGTTAATAATGAATGAAATTAGTCAATTTTGTACCATTTTGCTATAACAAAAAAAAGTATACCGGCTAGCCAACACTCCGGACCAGGGGGCTGATTCAGTATCTTTATAGTGTTGATCACTGGGTAAAGTGTACATTAAATATCTGTCAAATGACGTATTTTATATTTGTTATCTCCATATGTCATTTTTTGCTGACAGTAAGCTGCTTGATGTACACTTTACCCCGTGATCATCAGTAAAAAGATACTGAATAGCCCCGCAGAACGTAACACTGTCATTTGGCGGCAAGAATACGAGTTGCAGCATAGCTTTACTAGGTGATGTTTCCCAGCGACTCGTCCGGATTGGTACCACCGCTTTACCTATTCCTGCCGCCATAACGTCAGTGCTAGCCGTGAGGTAGCCGGTAAAATTAGATACCTATATGACATGGCCATAAACCGCAATTGTATTCGGTAAATAAATGGCTTCTGTACACATTGTGCAAAGGACTTGGTCTAGATTGGCTGTATAGTATAGTATTGTATGTGTAAATAGAGACCACTGGGATTCGAAATGTTGGCCTAACACCTTCGCCCAATGTGTATTGCAGCCATACTATAAAAAATAGGTTTACTAATAGATTCACCCAGCTTTTAAATATCCTTAGGATATCTCAACCCGAATTTCTAGAATAGCAATTAATATGCGCAGTTAACGATATCGCAAAAGTTAAATTGTATTTCTCGACTACAAAATACTATTAATGTTGTAAATATACTTTATCGTAAGAAAACATCTGACGCGATGGTCGCAGATAGACCTCTGACCCATGATTATGGCGACATTGTTCAGGTTAATATGAAGTACGAAAATTGTGCGACAAAAATTATTTGGCGTCCGGAAGGTAAAAGCCAATTACTTCACGGTAAAACATAATATCTTACGTATACTATACGTACTTTAGGTATCTTCACTCCCGTATCGCTGAAAAGATAGCCAGAGGTACGACCGGTGTGTGCAACCACGACTAGCCGAAGATACTTTAGTCCTACAATGTGGTAGGTGGCAAACCTATCGGCAACCGGGCTCTTATGCAAATCTTGGCATTGAATTTTTATTATAAAATTTAAAAAAAAAGACGTATTTATGTTTCCCGACCTAGAAATCAAACCCGGGACCTTATATAGTCAACACCTATAACGGAGCACAAGACAACAGAGACAATTGCATGATAAAGAAAAACACCAATATTAATTTGTTATTATTTTGTTTCAGCCTTGTTTCGAACCAAGAAATTCGATCCGACCAACATTACTAGACGCGAAGCCGGGTAAAGAGGAGAAAAGGAACTTAATCGCCAACATGGAGAACCCAGACGATATATTCTAGTATCCGTACTTTTGTACAAATTAAAAACAAATCCAAAGGTTTACTATTGTGATATTCGATGTAGGACACGATTCCAGGTAAGATTACATTAATCTGACATGGGGTCGCTAGAGTGCGTTCAGATTAGGCTATTTGGAGTTACTTAACCTACTGTGTCAAAATTATAAAGTTTTGTATTTTTAAAATGACCATGTGCATAACTAGTGCATAAAAATGCACTAGTGCATAAAAATCTTATACTTATCATCAGAGTACCTCTTAAAGTCAGGCGAGGTTACTTACTGCAAAAATTTATTTTGGTACAAAGCTACAGAATTTTTTATAAGAATTCGACAGTTTCCAAAAAAATTTTTTTTGGTCTTTAATAATCTCAATTTTTTTTCCTTTATTTTTTTTGTACATTTTCTAATAAGCTATGTTGGTATAGGTGCGTAACTCCACCAAAATTGACTGTTATAAAAGTAACTTAAAATCTGAGTGCAAGGGAACTAGATTTTAAGGCTTTATTTATGTAGATTCTATGTAAACCGCCGCGGATGTAAAAATATATTTTAGTGCCTTTAATAAGTTTATATCTGAATTGGCTGTCCGATTCGCGAGTGTCATGCAGCTGTAAAAACCTTACGTTTCTTCACACTAGTGAAATTTACTGCCAAAATAAGGCATGTTTTTTGCCTTTACATTTATTTTTTAAACAATAAATTCCTTTATTTACATTGGTGTGACAGAATATTGTAAAGGTATCGCAAACCTCTAAAATTAATGTTATCTAACTTATGTATTTTGCATTTTTATATTTAATAGATATGTAATTGGTAGTATAAGCAACGTCGGTTTAGTTTTGCCACTTCAAAATTGTTTCAAGTTTATTTTACAAAATGTGGGTTTTATAATTAAATAATAATCAATCGAAAGTACTGGTTAATCAGTTAAAACATATTTTAAAGTATTTGTGAAATAGCAACCACCGCAAAATGTTTTCTATAAGCATTCGCGTAGCTATTTGTGCTAGAAGAATGCGGGCCCTAACTTTGATTCTTTGACTAGCCCTGTCGTCAATACGTATCTTTCAATTCGGTCGACTTTTTTTTAAAGGTCATAACTCTACAGGTTGGCTAGACCCTTACTCGTGCTACGTGTACCCTTAGAGAACAGAGTTACATAGGTTGCAACATTCTATCTAAGATGTTTTGTGAATTATTGTAAATTACTTGTCCTTTTAAAAGTTGAAAATATTGTCTTGCGGTTTCGATACTTTTCGTTATATAACCTCAATATCATTATTATAAGTATGTGTATATTTAAGTGCGCTTCCACTTAACAATTATTATTTGCCAATGTGCCAAATTTGTTCTTTTTGTTACATGTTTTAAAATCCACAGTGTAAATTGTCTGTATTGCATTCTTGTTTATTGCCAAAAAACTTGTGATTATCAGAACTAAAAAACTATGTTAAATGGCCCAGTTAAATGAGTTGAAGAGAGTCTGGGGTGGACTTATTTTTTATTGTTATGACTTTCATAGTTGTAAAACTTCTAAAACACTTGCCTAATAGTAAATATGTGATGTAATAACTTTTTCTGCACTTAAGATTTCTTGATTTCAACTTACGAGTACTTAATTATATGTTTGTAATGACTTATACACTTTTTTTAAAAAAAAAGAGTTTCGTAATTTTTATTTGTTTGGCAAAGAATATGTTGTTTTTAAACTCTGTAAATCCGTTCATAGTGGATATCTATATGTTTACTTATGTTTTTTTAAACATTCGTGGTATCTTAAGACATCTTTTGTTAATATACGTACGTATTTTCGGACTTGGAGCCAAAAATATTAATTTCTATTCTACTATTAAGTAGAAGTGGCAAACTCAATCCAATTTTTATTTGTGACTGCTTCTAGTATCCAAGTATTTTATTTTGGACTCAGATTTTAATTATTTAATGTTTTATTTATTAACATAATAAAATGCTTAGAATAAATTATTACCGACATTCAATCGTTTATGAAACGGTTTTTACAATTTTGTAGTTGGTCGGATTGTGCTGATTATGTATCTCAGTTGCCAACTCAGACTAAAAAATTTTACATCAAATAGCTGTCAAATGACGTCATTTGTGTTTGCTATCTCTATTGTATTTCAGTTGGTCACTGGAGATAGCAAATATAAAACACGTCATTTGACAGCTATTTGATGTACACTTATTTTGAGTTGACAACTGAGATACGTAATCAGCACCCAGACATATTTTTGTCGTTGTGAGATGATGTATCAAGTAGGATGGTTCCAATATAGTGAATAGTGAAACTGTTTGGCTATTTTAAAATATTACGTTCCTATAGTTTAAGATAAGTACCTCAAAGCTGTGACGCTATGATTACGCGATGTTTTTAGTGTGTTTGAATGTAAGGATGTGACCCATTATAAATCGTAGAATCTCACATCGCGTTGGGGCAATGTCAACTTAGTCCAAATATTTAGGATTATACTTTTGACAGTAAATAAAACTATATAAATTATTTACAAATTAAAGACTAGTCGTAGTACTTGTAATCTAACGGTCCGGCGTTGGACTTGACTTCTCGAGGTCCAGGGTTCGACCCCGGGTCTGGCAACAAAAATTAGAAAATGCATATTTTAAATTTTCTAATAAATTAACGTTGCCCCGGGTTAGATATATGGCCGGTTGGCGATAGGCTTGCCACCTATCACATTGTGGGACCTCGTGTCTTCGGCTAGTCGTGCGTGCCCTAGTTGTGCCACTGCCAACCTACTTTTAAACACACCAATAGTTGTACTTAAGTGCATGAATTTGACAGCTGTCAAAAGTTACATGAATGTTTGGACCAAGTGTACTAATATTAATTTTCCAGCTTATTTAAACATAACGTTACAATAAAACATTAGGGTACTTAAAATGTAAAAAATTGAAATCCAAAGACCTTTCGACAACAAATTTCCGTAATAGGCTAGCCAATCATACCCCTTCTGCTAATGTCACCGGGTTTTTGACACATGTTGAATTTTTATTGGCTAGCCAAGTGCAAAGGGGGATTGAAATTTTTTGTATGAAGGCTGGCTTAGTGTCAGACTGCCATTTTGTGTATTTTTCAAAATGGCGGCGCACGTAGGAATTATCGTTTGCCGCCATTTTGAAAGAAACACAAAATAGCGGCGGTTGACTAAGCCACAAAGGTTGAAAGCCCTTTCTTGCAAACTAAATTATCAAAGTTACCCTTAACTAAGTTTAAAAATATTGGTTGTTTTAGTTTAGGTATTTTAAAATCGCAATAAATTATGCTTGTGCCTTTACAGGACAATTTATCGGTAGCTGTTTAAGCTAAATGTAACAGACGCGTTGAAGTTGATACTTAGTGAAGTTTTGTGTAAAATTTTATTAGATTTAGAACTAGGGTAGTCGTGGATTAATAATATCCACATCAGAAATGTGATATTATTGAGTCTTTGTATAAGCATCCATTATATAGAATAATTTTTATTATAAAATAAATGGCTTTTAAAATGATTTGTTTTTTACTGTAACATTGTATTTTTTATGATATTGGAAGACAAACAA
The DNA here is from genome assembly GCA_002245505.1 of Calephelis nemesis. Taxonomy (NCBI): domain Eukaryota; kingdom Metazoa; phylum Arthropoda; class Insecta; order Lepidoptera; family Riodinidae; genus Calephelis; species Calephelis nemesis. The sequence goes on from NJDD01000748.1 coordinate 218,560, forward strand.
GCAAACGGATTTCCTGATGGTGAGAAATTCACGCTGCCTAGAGACACAAAAGGTGTTAACGGTGCGTTGTCAATCTGAGGCCGGGATGTTATGTTTACCGGCTACCTTATCTCCCAACAGAAACTCGTCAACAAGCGCTGCCGTTATGGCGGCAGGAAAGGGTAAGGCGGTGGTATCAATCCGGGCGAGTCGCTGCGAAATTCTACGACTTAGTAAGTTGTCACGGTGCTAGCGACAGTAAGCCTATGCTCGCCTTTACGAGCTGCCTGTCAGGAAGGTACCACGGGACTTATACATGTTAGGGGGAGTCCAATACAAAAATAAAGAGTTTTTAAACATATCCTGAAATCTCACTTAATTTATTAACCGCCCTAAAGTACTCTTAAGATCTAAACGCCAGTGCGATATTCTGTCCAGTGGTCATTTACATATTTTTTTCTGTTTATTTACCCGGGGTGGCGATAGGCTTGACTTCTATCACATTGTGGGAGATAATGTCTTCAGCTAGTCATGGGTAGAGGTAGGCAGAGGCACAACCAGAGCGGTAGTGCATCTGCCTACCTCTTCGGAAATATGGGCGTGAAGATACTTTTTTTACCCGGGATAAATGTCTTAACTCCTGGACCGCCGTACCAAAATTTTAATACTGGTACATCATAACCGTAATCGTATCATATAGTCATAACCTTAGGACTAATATAAACTGTTACTATTTATATAACTAGCTAACATGGTTAGTACCAGATTCATGTCCTAACACCTGTATTACTGTGACCAAAATTGGAATACCAATACACTATGGCCTGAAGACTATATTTTTATCCCTATAGCTAGCTAACATGGTTTGAATCAGATAATACGAGTATGTAAGTATATAAGTATAATGAGCAAGTAAGTATATAGCCCGAGAGCAGGAAAGTAAGAAGGCTCAGATCACTACGAGAACTATGGCTTAGTAGAATAATAGAAAATAAGGATCGATGAATACATTTCACTTTATGCCCGTGTGCAATAAGGAAACAATGCCATTTGGACTGAGGTGTTAACTTAAGAAATTAGAGCTTACAGAGTTAGAGCCTTAGTGATAAGCTTGGCTATCCATCATTTCTGAAAACTTTTATTTTGCTAGCCATCTTGAAAACATTTTACATTAAATGTTTTGTTTTGTTTTATGGTAGGCAAACAAGCAGACGAATTTCCTGATGGTCAGAAATTCACGCCGCCTGGAGACACCAAAGGTGGTAATGGTACGTTGCCAACCTGAGGCCGAGATGTTAAGCTTCGAGCTAAAGTAAGTTTACCGGCCACCTTACCCTCCAAACAGAAACACGCCCATGGCAAGCATTGACGTTGTGGCGGCAGGAGTAGGTAAGCCGGTGGTACAATCTAGGTAAATCGCTGCAAAGCTTTACCACCTACTACGATTTCACAATGTTAGTGACGGTAAACCTATTGTCGCTTTCGACGCCTACGAGCTGCCTGAAACGAGATACGCAGCTGGCAGAAAGGGAAGCTTTTTTTGCAAAGGAGCCCGGATCAACAAAGAGAGTTGATAGGAGTTTATTTCTTTTGGTAACTACTACATCAACTAGGTGACAGAATTTGCATCCAATCCATAAATCAACGGAAATAAGCCAAAACACGATTGGATTTGCTAACATTTTATTAGTACATTTATCACATTTAAATAAAGCTATTACACATTAGCGATATACCAAAATTGTATACAATATACCATTTCATTATATGAATTAGCAAAATGTGCTTCAAATTCATAATACCTCTGCACAGCATCAAGTTTTCGCGCTTTAATCGCCATGTTAAATATTACGGTACTTAACGCGCATAAACTCAAGCCTAAGAAGAAGTACACTTGATCAGACGCATACAAGATGTAAATAATTCTAACATTTCGTTTTACACGTTTTCCGCACATTACATATATTTAACAGGAAAAACTTGTTCTCTTTCGTTGTCCACTCGAAATCATAACGCATCAATTGTCAAAGAAGATTTTCGACATGTCATGTGAAATGTCAAAATTTCAAAAAAATTAAACGAAAATACAGAATATGTAATAGTGTTAGCGTAGCAAATTTTTCAAGCTAGGGCTACTGAGCTATGAGAAGTTGAAATCAACAGCCAACACTTTCGTCAGTTAATGTCGATGGCCAATAATATAAAACATACATAAGTACAAACACATTTCATCCAGTTTTCGATCGAACAAATAAAATGATTATTTAAAATAAGTAGTATCTGTAAAAAAATCTGTTAAAAATAAATAATGCAAAGCTCACGAGTGGATTATTAGTGTTCAATTATATTAATAAATAAAAAAACGATGGGTTGCACTCCGGGAGTGCCGGCAGAAGTGAAAACTTGGATGTAAACGTTGTGCATTTTTGATATTTTGGAATGGTTAGGGAGTAATTTTGCACGAATTGCTTTTTCAGTATTCTATCATTTATGTGGTAGAATACAATATTCATTTATTGCGCTATTGTACACAAATATGACAACACGATTATTCGCGCAAGCGCCCTGTGCCGTCTTACGAATTTTCGATTCTTTTTCGCAATGTTTTTACGCATTCCAAAAAAAGTGCGCGACGCCCCTAAAGAAGTTTTCACTTTAATATATATTATTCAATCCATCAAATTATTCAGTTTAACTACTAACCGATTAACATTGTCAGTTACATCTTAAATATATATTTTGTAAAAGGTTAAATAACACAGAAAAAACAAAAACAATTAATAATACCCTCTTATAATAAGATACCATTTTAAGTTAAAAAAGTTAACGTTTAATACATTTTAACATAACATAAATAATTATGGTAATTCTGATGGCATAAACTAAACTAAACTAAAATACATTAAAATTTTTAGCGCCTAAATAATATTGCTGTTCTGTAAACGACTATAAAACAGAAGTAAAATAAGTTAGGCTTTCAGGATTTACATTACATTTTCAACATAAATATTACCATGTGCTATTTAGTCAACATTCTAATTTTAGTTAAGTATAGTTGGCGTCAACAGAATTGCTACTAACATCTAACAATCACAGGCATAAGAAATCTGTACACGTAATACAATAACAACATACTGGTAACAGAAACTTCGTACAGATTTACGGATATTTAAAAGAATAGAACCACAAGTTCAAATAACGTCACGTGGAAGACTGTCAACCGTTTTTTTTTAAACTTCCGATTACTAAATTGAACAATTATATTTGCCATATTTTTCAGACCTAGTCAAGAATTAGTTTTTATGATAATCATAATGATAATTAACGATCGGTTTCAAGATACAAAAGGGCCAAAAAATGTGTAAGAACTTATGTGTTTATGTATTTTTTATTTGAAGACTGACTACAGTCTAGAAGACTGCCGTTAGAGACAAGAACATGAAAAGATGAAATTCCATATATAAGTCTGGACCAATCATTGCAAGGCCACAACCTACTTGAACCTAGTTGTTATTAAATTTTAGGTAACTATCTTCACACCTACATCTCCGAAAAGTTAGACAGAGATACAACCAATGCATCCCAAGACTGGCAAATAGTATGTCAATGATAAGGGGTAAAACTATATTTAATTTGGTACTAAATCAATCCCGGACAATGATGTTCTTATTAGGAAATTAAAAAACAGATTTTGAGTTACCAGCCTCGGAATCAAACCCGAGATCTCTTGTAGTCGACATCAATACCAGACCACTGGAACACTGAGGTGGTCTATTAAATTTTATTTCATTAAAATTAAATAATAGCGCTCCTTCGTTTGAAGTACTGAAGTAGAACGTAACTACCATGTAGGTAAAACAGCTGATATTACAAAATGTTGTAATTAGAAGACTGAATAAATTATTTTTGCTGAACCAGCACACTGTCCCCACCCATCGCTTTACCTAAAGTTTTGAATAATTAAGGCCCGTTTTTTTAAATCAGGTAACTTGATGCCATGTTAAAGTTTGACTAATGGCAGACGCTAAATGCTAAACGCTCAATGCGAAAACTTAAAAAAAAGTTGCACAAGTATGTAATTTTTCAGCCCTCTTTTTCCGTTATTGTAATTTATCAACAATTTAAAATTCTAAACAATCTGTATTATGGAATTCATTAAAAAATTAAATCATAGTAAAAATTAGTAAAGCCATTTGTCATTTTATTAATTTCATTAAACTATTTTAAGTTGTGCTTCCGAACACACATATATATTCGCCAAGTATTCATTTTGTTTCTTTTAAAACAAATTAAGAGGGAACTATACATGGGTAAAATAACAATTTATCAACGTTGTTCTATAAACTAATATAACACTTTTATAACAACATAAAAAAACATACCCTTTTGTTTTAGACTTTGGTCAACACAAACAATGAATACTTTTTAAACATCTTTTTTTTCACTTCGTCTTTTGAACCGCTTTAATCGAGATAAGAACAATTTAATAAAAAAAAAATACATACTTCAAGGGTTTGATACCACAAATACAAACTTCAGAAAGTTATATCAGCCACATCATATTGTTTTATGATTAAATACTCAAGTATTACTAATATTTTAAAATAGGTGAAGGGAATATTCACGATTTTATAGAAGCAAGAGTTGCATGGTTGCTTGTATAAGAATCAGACAGGGTCGGACTCAGGTTTCAAAAGTTCAATATTAAACTGAAGCATTTAAAAATAAAATCGTAAGTACCCCTTTTAAATGTCTAAAAGTCCAACCACATTCGACTAGAATATATTATAATATATTTATAATAAAATAAATAGGTGATGCATATTTCTAACAACGGAATCACAGTTCAAATACTTGACAGGTAAAATTTAAGACCATTACTAAACTAAATACAAAAAGTAACCCTGTGTAAAAGTAACAAGAACAAAATACATAAACTTAACCGATATACATTTTGACTACATACATAAGAACTATTTTGGTTCTGGTCAAAACATACCACTGAAGATCCTAATCGATTACCTGAAACAAAACGATATTCAAAAGTAGGTAACCTGGTCGTCGTGTCTCAAGTTCTATTCTTATAAAAATTTACAGACTGTGCGCTGGAGTTAGTAATCTTTTATTAGCAAAAGAGAATACATCTCAAAATGATTAACCCTCCTCCCCTCCCACCTCTATTGGAAACTTATATTCGCAGGTTAGAAACATGTTTATTACAACTTTTTCTTCAATTTTTGATTTTGAATTAGCTTTTATTTGATCGATTTTTGATTAGGAATATATTAAAAATCTGATTCAAATTGGTTCTGTCGCTTTGCCATTATGTGCTATTAGAGAAAAAAATGTCCAGACCCAGAAATTCACACATCTAGATGTTAATCACCTACATGCCCCTCTCGGCAATCAAACTCGAGCCTTTCGGTTGGTAGGTGGAATCAAGCGTGTACCCTACAATAGTGGCATTTGTAAAGTTTGGTCGCATTTTCGCGAAGACTTTAATTATGCACTAGTGTCTCGTTATCGCAATTATATTATCGCAAGAGAAGGAGAGTGAGTGATCGACATAGTTCAGAGAGTACGCAAGCTGAAGTGGCAAATGGCAGACCACATTGCTCGAACCGTTGGGGAAGTTTCCCCTTACCGGAGGACGTAGTGTTGGACCTCCTACCTCCAGGACGACTTCCTAGGACGACCTCCCACCCGGTGGACTGATGACCTGGTCAAAGTCGCGGGGAGTTGCTGGATACAAGTGATTGGTGACCGTAACTTGTGGCGCTCTTTGGGGGAGGCCTATGTTCAGCAGTGGACGTCTTCCGGCCGATGATGATGATGATGATGATGATTGTCTCGTAATACCAAGCTGGATGTTGCATAAAAAATACGAGGTATTTCCCCTATTTCTCATCAAAATAAGATAGTATTTCTTAAAGAGTTCAAGAAGTCTCACCCCAGCAGCGCAGCCAGCTCAGCGAGTCGGTCGCGGTGTGCACGCATGTGTGCGTGCGCCTCCCACAGCATGACGACGAGCCGCTCGTCGCTGCGCTCGTCCATCGCCACCTCGTGCGACATCTGCGGCGAGAACCGGAAGTACGGCACCCCCAGCGCGCCGCACCACGCGCGCGCCCGCTCCACCACGCGCCCGTCCGACTGGGTCGCCTGCACATACATTGCCACCCGCTTACTGACCGTATCGTGAGCGATACATACACATACCGCAATGTTTTATGACCACTGACATTAATGCGCTGTTTAATATTGTTGTGCAGGAGGAATGTTTTTTATATTATTAAACAGCAAACAATATAGACACCGTAAATGTTATAGATGCGTCGCTGTCTTATGTAATTCTATCGGCTGCCCTACCCTCCGGACCGAAACATATGGCTGTCGTTACGGCAAGAATAGATAGGAGAGTGGACCTATTCCGAGGCAAGTTGCTGCACAGCACTCTCATACCTGTGGTCACATTTAATGACCCATGTAACCTACGCGTATGCTCGTCTCTTACAAACTATCTGACAGTAGGGCAAATGGTCTATTACAACACAGAGAACAAGATCCAACACGTGAAAATTAAGCAGTCAAACTTTAGTTTGCCACTAAGTAAACGTGTTTTAAATATAAGTGTTCGCCCGTTGATCGAAATTCGACCATAATAATTAACGCCATCTTTATTTCTCAAGACCAACTACTTGGTTTCTAAACTTTATAGTGCGCCATCAATATATTTGTTTATGTATGTCAAATGCATGGTAGTGTGCGTAATTTTTTACTTATTGATGTAATGTACTTTATAAGCATTATTATTGAAAAATATTACGTACGTTACGTAAATATTACGTTCTGCACTTCTCCTACACATAAACTATAATTGTGCCAAATTTTATGCTCCTACGTCAGCACAATTTTCGTAAAAAAGGGTCCAAAGTTTTTGCATCACGTATTATTATATTATATAGATTATGAATAAAATACCTCAAAGAAATTTTAATATAATATATTTTACAAATTAAATTTGAATTTAGTCTATGCCAATAGAATCACAACCATTAATATCAAATTAAAAAAGGTTACAATGTCTTACCTGATCCACGAGTAGCTTTCCTATGGAAGATATTCCTAGCGCGACACGAGCTGTATCCCATAAACTTTCAGGTTTGTATACGTCAATATCTTTTAAAGGTGTTACTGGGACTAAGCCTGAAAATAAATGACTTTTATAACATTAATGATTTTAAAATTAGCTCATAAGATAGGAATTTTGTGGCATTTGATAGCGAATAAGCACACCGTTTTATTGATGGTTAAATATAACAGTGGTTACATCTAAAACCAGCCACAATGTTAGAAACGGTTCGGAATCAGTAACAATTTCGATCAATGAAAAAAACTAAAAATAATATAAATGTGGCGACGTGGGACACCAGACGGGAACGAAGTTTCTTCGGCTAATGTAGAATCGACACAATTCTTGAGTATCTACTATGCATTGGCGGGGTGGAGTGAGGGAAAAAGAGAAAGGTATTATCCACTACTCGCTTGTGTATACGACTGTCGCGCCTGCGCACGTCTCAATTAACGGTTTTGTTCCGCCCACTTTTTCTTACGCTTTTTATTATCACATTTTTTTTCATTTCGGCTGCGCAGCTAAATCCCTATTTCCTCCAAGCCTGCCGTAAGGAACTTCCAACAAAGGTGTTGGGACTTGATGAATTCAACATATGGAGGACCACGAGAAAAGGTGATTAAAGGAGCTATAAATAGAAAAAGCTAAAACGTTGATAACATTTTTGTTACGAGTAAAACGTATAGTTACCTGTTCCACAAGATACAACAACTTTTAGGTAAGTTTTCTTGGCCAACTCATGCTGTCCCGTTGCTTCCAGCGCTAGACGTACTTCGGCTATCTCTGTCAACGCGTCTAACGTTGGATTATTTCCTATGAGACCACCATCCAGAAATCTGAAATAAATAATTTGATGTTTACCTGAAAACTGTCTCGCAAACAATATAATATAGTTAGATCTATAGTTATAAGACAAAATACAAAAGCCTATATGTCTATGTATGTACCTAGGTGTATACATGTGCGTGTATGTCTATGTATGTGCGTGTGGCTACGAGCGTGCGTTTATACCTACGTGCGTGTGTGGCTACGTACGTGCTTGGCTATATGTGTGCATGTGCCGCTATGAATTTGCGTGTGTGCATTTACACGTGTAGGTGTGCATGTGTGTACCTGCCGGAGGCTCGGAAGTATGAGGGCGCGGCGCCGGAGGCCCGTGCGGCCTGCCACACCAGCTGCTCGGCGGGCGGGGNNNNCTCGCACCAGCCGACTGGTCGCCGCACTCCTTACGGGGACCTACGGTAATATGTTGGGTCATTATACGCCTAACAACGGTGGGCCTTCTAACTATGCCTGTAGAGGGCGCCTGCGCCGGCGCGCGGGCGATTGCTCGCCTGAGCGCCGAATCTGAGAAACCAGTCTCCGTCTATAGCTCGAACAACGCAGCAGCGACATCATATATTTAAAGGAACACAACTACAACGGCTACCGCGCAGCGATTTGTTCACCAGTGAATTACCATCTAACACCAAGCGACCAATAAAATTATAATATACAGTCCACTGAAATAGGTTTTATTCCAACCTACACAAATATATCACATTTATTAAAAAAAAATATATTATACATGTAGTACGCTTTTTGCTTTAACAACATGTATGTTGATAAGTCTACATAATTACAAATGTCCTTGCAATACACACACTAATGTACGACTCACGAAAGTACATATCTATATCGTACACAATACGAAATAAATACGAGTTAAAGTCAATAAGTTTGTCGGTTTGTGTAACGGCCAATTTCAATAATCTATTTAAAATACGTGATTGGTCAACTCTGGATTAAATACCGGGCAACCGCTGTTATTTTTCAATAAATATCTTATCAATAAGCTTCCAGTAGGCTTATTTTTTTTATAATATAGAAAGGCAAACAAGCAAACGGATTTCTTGATGGTAAGAAATTCACGCCGCCTAGAGACACCAACGGTGGTAATGGTGCGCTGCCAACCTGAGGCCGGGATTTTGGGCCTCGAGCAAATGTAAGTTTACCGGCTACCTTACCCTCCGAACCGGAACACATCATGACGTTATGACGGTAGGATTAGGTAAGGCGTTTGTACAAATCCGGACGAGTCGCTGCCAAATTCTACCACCTGACTAGGTTAGATGTCACGATTTTACTGACGGTAAGCCTATGCTCGCCTTTTACGAGCTGCCTGGTAGGAAGGAAGATAGTCTATTCTGCAAAGGAGCCCGGACCAACACACAAAATTTTATTTTCCCCGTGTTATGTCTAACTGCAGATAGATTATTGAAATCGGCCATTAGACTTTAGAGTTGATCTTATGGGCAATTTCAACTTCCTATACAAGATAAGAGATAGGGTTACTTTACATCGGTAACTAGGTAAATATTGTCACTATTCAATTAAGTAGCACAAATATGTAAGCAACTAATCTCTAGTAGGCCTATCTCTAACTGAAGATAGGTTACTGAAATTGTTAGAAAATAGCATTAATATTAATCTGGTAAACTTTTACAATTGAAAAACAAACAGCAAGATGGATTTCCTGACTATTAGAAATGTAGAAATCTATTGTCAAAAAACATTGTAATAATATCTCATACGTTATCAATCTACAAAAATTGTATTTTAAACTTTCGTTAGTTAATCTATCCACTACATGGACATACTTACATTTGGTCCAAATGTTTTTTTAATTAATAAATCTAATAATGGTCTTCAAAATTTAATAACAAATATTAATATAAATGAAAAACGCAAAATGATCAAATAAGTTATTGCTACCATGTGACACTTACTTGAGGTTCCATGATACTCGCACAAAATATCTTGGGCGGACGGATAATTCCTAAATATGTGAAGGTCTACTGGTTTCCTATCTGCTAATACTGCTAATATCATTAAATTTGGATGAGCTATATCCGCCATTACGGTAGTAGTACCTGGAAATATAGAAGAATTCTTTTAAATACCTTCTTATTGTAGTTTTTTTCTATTCAGCAATTTCAAAATTTAATAACGCAGGATATATTCTTAATCACATAGTGCGGCATCCACAGTTCTACAGACGCGTTTTATACTGTGTGTTTAGTAATAGGGGGGGAGGGGGGTTACCGTTTCTTTGTGCGGAGCGGTAGGGTAGCCGGTAGACTTACACAATACGCCTGTCACCCCTACCACTAGCAAAGCATCTATATCATCTCTGGTCTCCCATCATCAGGAGACCCGTGTGAAAGTAGTTCGCAAGTAGTTTGTAGTTTTTACTCAGCAGAATAATTTAAGTGCACTAAAACTACAAACCTACGATTTCAATATTGTGTCATATAAGTACATAGAAATTGAGTATTTTTCTTGACTTTAGGAATACATCATCATATCCAGATTTGCTAATAAAGAGACAATCTGAAAGTATCGATAAAAGCGATACACTAATGATAACATGTACAACTCATTTTATTCTTTTAAACCATTCAAAAGAGGTGAAAATTCAAAGTACAATTATTTGTTACATGAGATAAGATTAACTTACCTAAGATATCCTTGAGAATATTCTCTAAAGGCTCCGATGGATAAGGCCGGAACCCAACAAACGCATGTTCCTTCATTCTAAAGTATACCCTTTGACATTCCCTCAAGCTTTTCCCACTAGCCAGAGCCAAAGCCAGTATTCCACCAGTACTCGTGCCAGCTACCCAATCAAAGCAATGAATAATCGGTTTTCCAGCAATTGCTTCTAAATTGATGAGTAGCTGAACTAATACCAGGCCTCTTATGCCACCGCCATCTAAGCAGAGTAAGCTGAAATTTTGAAGATCGAAATGTAATTAGTTGGCTATAGGCAACTCTTGTGAGAAACGAAATATTCAGTAGAAAACCCATCACCGACATTAACAAAACATTTTAAACAGAAGACTGAATGTTCAGTCAAAGATATGACGGCTGCTGGATTAGATGATTTCCCGAATTGCGACCATAAACTGATGGAATGGAATTGAAGATCAAAAGAATGAAGTGGAAGATGAAATATGAATGAATGAACTCTTTATTGTGCACAATTAAACTTACTACAAAATGGTACAATTAAGTATTAACAAGAGCATAATATTATTATACATAAAAGGCGGTCTTATCGCCTAACAAATACGATCTCTACCAGACAAACCTTTGATAAAATATCACGAGTATAACCAAGTTCCCGCGCTTTCAGATAAATAAGTCTTAATGAATTTGAAATAACAAACATTATCTAAATTTTTATCTAGTTATTATTTATTTATTTATCTTTTTGTTTCAGGAGAAAGAAAAAATAAATAAATAACAAGGTTGACAAAGGAAACGATTTATCGAAAATGAAGTATGAAGTGATATAAATTTATTCCTAAATTCTATTCTAAAGTTATTGTTTAAGAATTTAGGAATACATATAATATATTAAATATAAATTAAAATTGTATTTCTTGCGTATCATATAAAATTAACATACTATGCAAGAAATACAATTATAAATTATATTTAATATTTTTTCCGTTAAAGATTTTCGCAAACTAGCCATATATCATATATGTATAAACATATCGTTTGCATTGCCTTTACGGTTTATCCACAAGGCGTCTTATTAGAAAACATGGACTAAATACTCCAAGGTTAAAGTTTATATTACACTCCATATTACATTGTTTTATAACGACTATAATATCAACTTAAGCCCTGGAGTATGTGTATCATATTTAACAAGACGGAAAAGGTTCTATTGATCGATATTGATTTCGTATTATAAACCTACGTAATCGAAATTAAATTTTCACATCGATACGCGTAGAGTTAATATTTTTAAATAAAGAAACACTTTTACTGTTTTATGAATCACTTATAATTTATTATTATATAAATAGCCCACCGGATTCGCTTATAATAGCATTATCAGGGCTAAAACTTAAACTCCATTGAAAAATAACAAATTATAAGTAATACATAAAACAGTACCAGTGTTTCTTTATTTATATAAATGAATATTTGTAAGTTTTACCAAGCGCCGACGATGGAAAATTTCAAATATATTACGTACAGAGTTCAGCGAAATTTGTCAAAAGTAAGAATAAAATCCCACCTCAAAAGGACAGAGGTCAGGACATCCTTTATCCTTTCGTATAATTTGTACTTAAAAAAAAACTAAAAATCTATGAGCACCGCTTACACATACAAAAACACCTTCAATATTAAATTTATTATAAAAAAATAATTAATATAAATTTTAATAAGTTTATTACTTTCGAAATTTGACTATTTAGGACTTAAACAAGAAGCTAATCATGCCAGTTTCAATAGTATTTCACCTATTTAGTGTTTATAGTAGAGATGAAACTGATATACGGTAACTATCCGGTATCCGGTCTATCCGGCGGCCTTAATACTATCCGACCGAATACCGGATAACTACTATTCGGCCGGATGTCTATCCGGCCGAAATAAAAAAAAGATCTGAATAAAATTGTTTAGTAATTATTTACTTTATTTAGTAAGACTTAAGAAACATAATTAGGTATTGTTTAAAGTAGAAAATTAATTAATTAGTACTCATACTATACTAGGGGCAAATGATGGTGAATAAAAACCATTTTTTCTGGATTGAGAGGCAGCAGGCAGTTTCGCTTCTCTTCATAAATAAGGCCAGCTTCAGAAAAAAGTCTTTCGCTATACACACTACTGCAAGGTGCTGAAAGATAGATTTTGGCAAACTTTGATAAATTTGGGTATTGTTTGGCATTAGCTGCCCACCAAGAATAAGGGTCACGATTGCGATCAATTCGCACTGACTTGAGATAAAAATCCAGCTCACAGGTTATCGCGTTTCTTTCTTCGCGTTGAACCTGGCCAGTATTGTATTCATTTGCTACCTCATCAAAACAATCCCAAAACGTGTCATGAGCTTTGCGAGATACAGCTGACTCTGTCTTCTCTCCTCTACTCTTTTTAACCGGTGTTGAACATGAACTGCTACTTGAGGACTCTTCACAAGACATTTTTAAATATTTCAACAAGATCTCCTGGTGTGCTCTTTCAGCGTCAATCACCCCCAAGTAGTTTGTTTTAAATCTTGGATCTAGGTAAGTTGCAATCAAGTAGTTTGAGTCTTGATTTATGGAGTTAAAACGAACTTCTAATTCAGCTTTTAACGAGGCGCGCATATGTGATAAATCAGGAGTTCTTTGCTCAATTTCAGCTTTATCTAAGTATTTTTTTAAAGCAGTTACGTGTGGAATAACTTCCGACACACAGGATAGTCCAGAACTTGTTATTTTTGTTATTTCTTCGAAGGGCTTTAATAAATTGATACACTGCTCCATTAAACTATACGGTTGAGCTGTCAAATTTACGAGTGTATCGTGATCAGCAACATACAATGATATGGCACGCTTTTGTTCTAACAAACGTTCAATCAAGTAAAAAGTGGAATTAAACCTAGTGCTAATATCTTGCACTAATTGATGATTACTAGCTTTCCGCTCGCGGCTTCGCCCGCGTGGACTACACGACGTCATCCCGCGGGAATGTAATATTGTTCCGGGATAAAAAGTAGCCTATGTCTTTGTCACTTTCCAGCCCCCAAACTATCTCCATGCCCCATACCAAAAATCACGTCGATCCGTTGCTTCGTTTCGACGTGAAAGACGGACAAACAAACAAATAAACAAACTGACTTTCGCATTTATAATATTAGTATGGATAGTATGGAAGTATGGACTATTAGATTTATTAGATACATACCTGCTTTTTTGCCTTCGCCGCCACGTGAAATGTTAACATTGCATAATAAACAAACAGCTAACTTATTATTTTCACTGTTTATGTCAAAGTATTCCCATAAGGGCGACTTTTTCTTCGCCGATGCCATTTCTCGTTGTTAAATCTTTTAAAATTCAACTTGAAATTTTCAAATAACAATAGCACAATGAAATAATAACCTAAAATCACGCACGTGTCTGCACTGCAATCGACACAATAAGTTAATGAATGAAAAAATTGATAACTTCGCTCATCAATGAAAAGACCCGAATCAAACCGAGGCCACCCGATCGTTCGCGCGTCGCCTACGCCAAGTGTGTGTGCGCTGCACCAAACGGCTAAGTTCCGCCGGATATTCGGCGGCCGGATATCCGGCTATCCGGCCAAGTGGTAGGCCGAATAGCCGGTATCTGGTATCCGGCCAAACTGCTATCGGTTTCATCTCTAGTTTATAGGCAATACGTATAGCTTGTTGTCCCTCTTAATAAATAACCGGCATGTTGTCGTGTGTGTAACCGGCATGTGTGTTAAAATATTAATCTAGATAAAATAGGTGCATACCGTCCCTGCTTCTCCCCGGGGTCCATATTAGCCGCCTTGACCATAGTCGATGAATCCAACATCTCATCAACAATCTGCCTAGAAGGCGGCAATATGACACCAGTGGGTGGTATTCCGTTATACTCACCGCGACTAATACACCCACTTTTACATCCTGTCACTCCTATATTGCATCTGAAAAAATTATCTCAATCACTACACAGTATAAAACAAAGTCGCTTCCTCTGTACCTGTCCCTTTGTATGCTTAAATCTTTAAACTACGCAACGGATTTGGATGCGGTTTTTTTAATAGATAAAGTGATTGATCAGGAAGGTTTATATATTATTTCATTACCGCGCGCAGCAGGGGCGAGCCGCTAGTTATACGTAAAGGAAAAAATAACTATCTTAGTTCTCAAAAAATCAAAAATGTTAATACCGACAAAACGTGATTCATCTTGATCACGTCAGCTTTCAACCCAAAAATTCACATCGACATAAATCTATCCAGTTCGACCCCGCGTTTAGTTTTGTTTTGAAAAGACCTCGACACTGATTATGACGACTTGTATAATTATAAAAGTATAGTTTAATTGTGTTTTTGTCTTCTCAATAACGCGCATTCAACTACTGACATAGACTGCCAGTCTGACTTACGGACAGCGTAAGTCAGACTGGCAAAATGGTTCTACTGGCTCATAATAACATTAATGGCAGTTCTTTCACCCATAAAGAAAAGTGTAATCAGAAATTGAATATCAAGATGTTTAATATTCACCCAGACAATAATCTACCAGTATCATCTTTAGTGTTCATAGGCGACGTATATTTATTATCATCGCCTATTATGTTTGTTTCCTTCTAATATTTAATGTGAAGTTAGATTTACCTTTGAGCTCCAACAGCATGCAGCACATATAAGATCTTGTCATACGCGTTGCTCGTCATCTCCGCTGGCACGATATGTCTAGCCGTATGTCCAGCATTATTCTTAGCTTCTAAATCAGCACCAAAAACAACCAACGCTTGGACTATGAATATATTAGTCTGCTTCACTGCTATATGAAGAGGCGTATTACCCTCATTGTCTTTAAGGGAGTGTTCGGCGCCTCTAGAGAGTAACGCTATAGTGCAATCTAGTCGTCCCCTTAATACCATAATATGTAAGGCCGTCCGTTGGTCAAAATTCAAAGCATTAATATCACAGTTCATATCTGCCAACGCCTCTATAACTTCTCTTGATATAGCCCAATGTAATGGTGTACCACCACGTTTCATATCTTGTTGGTATAATTTCGGCTGGTTGTCTTGGAGGAAGTCTCCAACGATACCTGAAAGGCCACGAAATAAAAATTAAATGTGATCAATGTCTAAAATACCTGAATAATTTGTTTAATTAGAATTTGTTTAGATTAATCAATTTGGGACTGGTTTAATTCAAATGTCATGTAACTAAAAAGAAAAGTAGTATCTTCACGCCCATATCCCCGAAAAGGTAGGCAGAGGTACAACCAGGGCACCCAAGATTAGCCGAAGATACTAAGTCCCACAATGTGATAGGTGGCAAGCCTATCGCCATCCGGGCATATATCCAATCCCGAGCAAAGTTTTTTTATTAGAAAATTGGAAAAACCCAATTTTCTTTTTTTTGTTGCCCGACCCTGGATTTGAACCCGGGACCTCATGCAGTCAAGTGCAACAACTGGTTCAGTTGTTGGCTAGACCACAGAGGCGAGACGAAGAAAATTGCTTGTCGCTTGGAACATCCGTTAAAAAATCTATTCTAAACTTAAAGCAAATATGCACAATATTTAGTCAATATTGATAAAACATATTTGCGTTTTAATAATTTTACACGCGTATTTGCCTTAAAAATTTCCTAGACGCTTAATGAAATTCTTTTCTTAAATAACACAAAAAACATTTTTAAAAATACACTTCACGCCCGCCTCCAAAAAAGTCAACCATAATAAGCCGAAGATACTAATAGCCACACTCAAGAGACGTCAGCTATCTTTGACTCCATCATTCAGACGACATTTTCTCTACAAAAATGTGATTTCCATACAATATTAATGATAATTTAAATATTTATTATTATTATTTAACGCCTCTGAGTTCAGCACTTATTCTTATAACGTGATTGGTGGCAAATATATCGCCACATCCAACACATATCACATTGTTTATATAAGAAAATTGTTTGAACAGACACTGAGTTGCCGCCTCCAAAAATGACGACGAAAAACCACTGGACGACAGAAGCTACAAATAAATTTTAAGCACAAAAATTTACCAAGAAAACATTTTGAGCTCATCTTCCGACTTCCACCGCAAAGTTAATATTAACTGATCATAATTAACATTGTCATCAATATATACATGGAACAAAAAGGAATTGCGACAAAATTATGCCTTACGACCTATTGTACTTCATAATCGGTCGGAGACTAAACGGATGAGTGTCATGTTAACATAGATGACGTGTGATTGCATCATCTAATTCAATAATAGTTCAATGCTTGGCTTTGGTTAACGTAGATATTCAAAAGCAAATGTTACACGCACCTATACAAATTTAAATCTTCGCCTAATAACATTTTTTTTTCGCCGACTTCGAAATAAAGGAGGTTATACGTGCGACTCATATTTATTGTGTATGTTAATTTGTTCTTCGTCAATTGTAAATCGATTTCATAAAATATTTTTCCATTTGAAAGTACTATTTGAATTATGCGCTTCGGCTTTACCCGTTTTACTTTTTTTAAAACTTTATAAGTTTATTTTTAAATTGGCTGACCTAATCTTAAATTAAGCGAAATGATTAATTATATGTAATAACAACTCTATATAGATATCTTTAAAATACATTCGGATTTCCGAAACTTGACGAATATAGCCGAAGCGCTTTATTTAAATAGTACTACTGCGCTTTCGAGGTGGTCCCGTTGTCGGACGTTAGAATATCCTAAGAAAACAGACGAAAATACTCAATTTTGTATACTTAAACCAGTCCCCAGCTACTCGGCCGTACCTACAGCGATAAATGCCTACAAATTCGTGTGGAGCCGCATCCACTCTGACAGAATGTGTCGCCGCTTACGCGGAGAGCTCACGCGTGCGTTTATTAAAAGTTTTATAATACGGTTAAAATTTAATTGCTCATTTGACAGATGTCGAAAAAAGGACAAGTGACCGCCATTTAAAAAAATGTTTGGTTGTTCGTGTTTTTCACAAATAAAAGTTGCCTCAAGTAGGCACTTCAGTACTTATTATTATGTGCCTAAAAACTAAAGCTTTGTTTTCTTTTGTTATTTCATATTATGAAAGACTAGTTATCACATTCATTGCAATATATTCTAGCTACCTAAGTGACAGAGTAATCATACGCATCTAACGTAAGATACAATAAGTCGTCAAGTTTCTCCTCCGATTCTCAGACCTACTCAATATGCTCACAAAACTTCATGAAAATCGGTCAAGCCGTTTCGGAGGACTACGGTTACTAATATTGTGACACGAGAATATTGTAGGTATATAAGATAGTAGACAGCAGCGCTGCCGCGGCCGCAAACCGACGACCCTAGCACCATAGGTATCGCGTCACTCTACGCTAGACAGCGACAGAATTATGTGTTAAAAGAGAGCGGGAATAGTTAGGTATATATCTCGTGAGGTACGGAGCGTTTCTACGAACTGAATTGAACTTTGTTGCTTAGTTACAAGAGTCGCTATTTGTATGAATTGTTACAACGAAGAGATGGTTCTGTACGATAGTACATAATATTCTGTGCTTAAACGACGTATTTTTTTTAGTTTTAATGCACTTAATTTATTAAGGAAAGATAATTATAATTTGCTTGCATGTTGTTTCATTAAGGAAAAAAGGTACTCAGTTGTGCAGTTCTTTTGTGGTATTAGACAGCGAACAAGCACACGTCTACACCGTGGCCTATAGTCACCATGAATGTTATAGGTGCGTCATTCTGAAGCCAAGATGTAGCCTGTAGCCGACTGTAAGAGACCGACACTGTGATTTTGGCGGAGGATCACGACTCGGGCAAGTTGCTGCACAGCACTTGAACTCCTGTAGTGGTATTGTCAATAATTATTTTTAATCCTATGCTCGCCTCTTACAAGTTGTCTGGTAAGAAGACAGATGGTATATTCTAGACAGTAGACAGACAAGGAACAGCACGGGCAGCTGATTTTAAAATTTCACCAAATAATTTCGATATATTCATATCACAACGAAAACTACATGATTTTGAAACTCCCACACTGGCTCTGTTATATATTACACAAAACTATTGTAATTCCATTTAATAAAAAATATTTATCATTAACAAAATAGCTCAGTGGTATTTAAAAAATATTACTGTCCAGAAAAAGCTCCAGCGTTGATAGTTAGTGATTTTATGACATATCTATAAGGTCAGCTAGGCTTAAAAATACTCTCATTCCTGTTAATCCGCGTGAGGGAGAGAGAAAGATTTAGATTGTAAAATTTCAAAACTATGTCATACTGTTTACGATGTTTTCCTACAACACTACTGCACATTGCACAAGCAAAAACATATTAAATATTGATTTCGAAAATACTTGAACTTAGAAGTACGTTACAAGATGTAATGTGTTTTCCCCGTGTTGGTCTGGGCTCCTTTGTAGAATAGACGATCTGCCTTCCTGTGCCAGGCAGCTCGTAAAAGGCGAGCATAGGCTTGCCGTCACTAATACCGTGATATCTGACTAGGTGGTAGAGTTTCGCAGCGACTCTCCCGGATTGGTACCACCGCCTTACCTATTCCTGCCGCCATAACGTCATGACGTGTTCCGGTTCGGGGGGGAAAGGTAGCCGGTAAACTTACTTTTAATTAAAAAAAAAAACATTTACCTGGAATTGATCTGATTGTTACATTAGGTCCGCTGGCCACTGGAAGGTTAACATCAGCTCCAGCCAGTAGCAGAGCACGCACACACTCTGGTGCATCAGCCAGGCAGGCCACATGCACAGGGGTATAGCCTTGCTTGTTATATTTGTTTAACGAAGACACCATCTCTTTTACAAGCATCTACAAAATGATGTGTCATTAGCATTGTGTAGATTTATCATAAGCCATGGGACAAGTGCTAAAATTAAAATATCTTGCATACATATCTTCACGCCAAGTCCCTAGCGACGTAGGCAGAGAGTATCGAGTACCGAATGCCACGATCCTTGCTGCCCTGCCTGGCTTCCTCCTCATCCATTACCCTTTTCATGCAAACATGCCAGGTTTGGGGACTCTTTACACCACCCTTGGATAAAACCCAAGTAATTTGACGGTAGAATGTCAGCCTAGATCTCCCCGGGTACCTACATCCATCTACATGCACATTGTATATCTGCTTTGTCAATCTTTAATCTATTATTTTTCCAAATGACCAAACCAGCCATATAATATCTTAATATCACATTGAGTTTTGTTTCTAAGGGTTAGCTATATGAATTTAGTACACACTAAGTTTAATAAAGCAATTAACAATTACTGTCAGATATAGCTATATTAACCCATCTTATTAATAAACATTGATTAAAGTACTCCAAGGTTCGATCTGGTATTTATTACAATGTGGTATTTATTATAATAGGTCTTTATTACAATGTAATTGAGTATAATATCAAATTAACTTTCATAAACACCTAATAACAAAATTAAAACTTTCAATACTGAATAATGACTTTTGTAGATATCTATGGATTTATTCCATGCCTCTATCAACTTCAAAAAAAAGAAGTTTAAAAGAATCACTCAAATCTCAGAGGAGTTTAAAATCTAAAATATTACGAGTTTGAAATTTGAATGTGTGTACAATGTAGATTTTAAAAGCTTCTAACATTTAGACAGATCAAGGATGTCTTTGATGTGTTGTTGTTCCATTATCGAGATTTAGACTAACATGCGAGTCTACTGGCTTCAAAACCGGAACATGGTAACACAGAAAAACCACTACCATTTCTAATCAGCGATTCTTATTTATTGTGTTGTTGATGTCCTATTTAACCTATGATCACCTCTTACGAGCTGTCAGGCAGGGAGGCAGGTGTGATTCTTCTTTTCACATTCTTTGACACAGCATGTGGAAACCAAATTATTATCATAAAATTATTAATATAAAAACAAAATTCAGTATAATAAAAAACAAAAATACTACAAACTGTAACTTACATTAATAATTTCCTTATTACTATTTGCAGCATAATGAAAAACTGTGTTTCCTTCAAGATCTGCTATCTCTAAAGAACATTTCAGTGTAATTAAACTTTGAACCATACGAACATTTGCTGTTTTTATAGCCACCTGCAAAAAACAAGGATAACTTAATTGACCAATACACAAACACAATATCAATAAAGGAAAGAAACTAACTAAATCAAAACTCATTATCTTAATAGGCTTAAGCAAAAAACCAATAGAAACTATGTCTCTTAACATGTCTGGACCAAACCAACATGTCTAAAATGTTCCATTTCTTTTCGTTTAGTTTCATTGGAAAAAGATAACACACATCTATAAATAGTATTGTTGGTGCACAGCAGAATTACCACCAATGTATTATTTTAAAATAAAATGTATTCTTATAAAATTCAATATTTGTATATTCTTTTAATGTTCAATATTTCTATAATAAAATTAAATACACTTATAAATTAAAAAGTTTATACATTATAATTAGTTAAGGCATTATTTTTTGACTCAAGCCCAAATGATGTTACCATGTTAAAATGTACTTTAAACAAATAGTTTATATTTCATTAATCTTCTTCAGAGTACTGTAACACTTTCTACAATATAGCGCACTCAATTAATTTCCCTGATCACTAATGGAAGGATATTAATTGCTAATTTAAAAGCTAAAATCTATAACTACAAAATGAATCTCAAACCGTCTTATTAATAAACACGGCGTAAATTACGCTAAGGTTGTAACCTGGGGGCTGATTATATATCTCAGTTGCCAACTCAAAATGGAAAAGTGTACATCAAATAGCTGTCAAATGACGTGTTTTATATTTGCTATCTCCAGTGACCCACAGAAATACAGTAGAGATGGCAAACACAAATGACATCATTTGATGTACACTTTTGCAGTTTGAGTTGCCAACTGAGACACATAATCACCCCCCTGGTATTATAGATTTTATTACACTGTGATAGAGACTATAATATCAACTTAATTTTACAGTCCACATTTATTAATAAGACGGAAGAGGTTTAGTTCTAATATGCAAGGTCTTAGTCTTAACCATACCATTATTGGTGTAGCTCCTGTGACAGGATCAATGTCATTGATTTGTTGTTGTATTTCCGGCTCATTAAATAGTTCATACAGGCCAAAATGAGCAAATAAGTGTGCTGATGTCCATGATGGGTGCTCAGATAGTGCATCACAAAGTTTTTGTAGACTGGCCACTGAACACTATAAAATTGAAAGAAATTGTAAACATAAAGAAGTAAGAACCAACTAATGTCTATTGACACAATATACATTACAGGTTTATGACTGTCTTCACAGGGGTGGGCAAATTCTTTTGACCGCGGGCTGGTAAGTTAAAAAAAAATCTAGTGGCGGGCCAGTAAATTATAATTAATTTTGAGGCAGACCGGTTTATTAAAACACCTAAAAATAGGAGTAAATATTACGATTGTAAAACGTTGTATAAAGATAACATAAGGCAATTTTTATTTTTATTTTACAAATCATAAAAATAAAATCTATATATGAATTTTAACATTTGTAATATGCAATATACTATTATTATTATAAATGCGAAAGTTTGTATGTATGGATGTATGGATGTTTGTTACTCTTTCACGCAAAAACTACAAAGCCGATTACGATGAAATTTGGTATGTAGGTAGCTGAAGACCCAGAATAACATATAGGCTACTTTTTATCCCGGAGTTCCAGCGGAATTGGGACTTACGCGGGTGAAACCGCGGGGCGCAGCTAGTAAGTATATATTTAAAATATCGATTTAGTATCTTAATTGTTCAAATTTCAATAGTCTTTTAACATTTCAACCATTAATTTTTTAAGGAGGTTCATATTTTTTCTAAAAAAAACCCTTGGTGGGCCGGATTAAAACCTCTCAAGGGCCGGATCTGGCCCCCGGGCCGTAATTTGCCCACCACTTACTGAAAATCATAGGAAAAGCAAGATTGCTCAAATTCTTCCTGTTAACAGTCTACTCATACTCATTATTTATTAGACACACATGTCGTCTTTATGATGTAAGAAATACTGGTGACATATATATTATACCTACTCAGATACAAAGTTTTACAAAAGTTATACCTATTACAGTTTAATAGGTATAACTTTTGTAATATAACTATTTATCTACTATATAGGTATAACTATTTATCCATCTTTCATCTGTCATTCTTTCCACATGACCGAACCAACAGAGCAAGCCCTTTCGCATTTTAACACCAACACTTTTTTTCAATTCCACTCATTCTCGGATCTTACTGTTACGAATGTGGTCAGCAAGCGTTACACCACAGATTTTCTGCAGCCCTATTTTCATGCTTTTTCTGACATACCCAACTCACACTTCCATACAATAACCTTGGGATAAGCACAGATCAAAAAAATTTCAAATCAAAACCTCTCTCATTGAAACAATATTCTATTAGAACTAGAATTTATTCAAACAATTTTATGGATGTTATTTATATGAATTTTATAACCTTCAGTCTTATCTAAACATAAATAATTGGTTTATAGATATTATTATATATATATCGGAGACTTTAGGGTTAGATCAATTTGAGTAATGAGTTCAAGGATTTTTTTACTTATCAGTGCAACATAAATATTCCATGTGATCAAAACTTTTAATTAAAATTGAAAGGCAATACTGTCGTAAAACGGTAATATATACTGTTTTATTTTTTTGTTTTGACTAAAATATTCTTTCTCCAAATTGACAACATTACATTTGTAAATAACTTTACGTATTCCAAACATTACACATACATAGTAAAAAAGAGTATTTTTCAGTACGAGACTTTTTAACTGAAACAAACATAAAGAATATGTTTCACATGCAATATTTTTCCTGCTTTCATAACACGGGAGTTAAGGGAGTTTCATGATTTTTTTTTTAATATTTATATAAAAAATTATATATATAGGTAATATAAATAAACATACACACTTTTTCAGCAAATCAATAATAAAAACGTTAATGAAGTCAAGATTTATGAATGAGAATCACAATACTTAAATTACTATAAGCTCTTATTAAAAAAACTTACCTCTTTAGTTAATCTTATATAAACCGGTATTCTTTCTTTAAAAACGATAAACTTTTCCTCGCACCTGTCACGATTTTCGGATCGATATAAACTACAACAATATAAGTTTTGGTATAAAAAACATAAACAGCATGTACTATCATATAAAAATAAGTAATAATAAACATTCACTAAAATAATTTTTAAAAAGATTTTAAAAAGTACCTGTACATTTGATGTAAACTCTCAGTAAATGGCTTTTGCAGCACTATTTCGTAATATTTATCTTTAGAATTCTTTTTCTCAGGATTGGGTGCATAAACTTGCATAGACTCTTCTCTCCAATGAATATTTCTGGAGACATAATTATCAGTTCGGACCTCTAAGACTTTGGTCGGTGATTCTTCAGTTCCAAGTAATGTGCGAAACACTAAGGAAATTTTATTTTAATTATAATGCTTAAATGTATCTATGAACAATTAATTACCATAAAGGAAAGACTACTTACATGAATTAAGCATTTTTTTGTTTTATTTTGAATTATATTAGCACTGAAAATATTTCATCATAATAATATAATTCCGGAAACTATGTATGTAATATTTCCTATTAAATCGATTCATAAATCGTGTTCATGAATCTATTTTGCTGTTGACGTATTGTCTCTGAAGTCTGAAGTGTGAACTGTCAAGTGTCAACTGTCAATTACAAACAGTAATACCACCTCACAGAATAAAAATCACTAGATTTGTGTCTTAACATTTCCTAGATTTCAAGGTTTTAACTAAAATAGTAATAAGAATTCCATAAGAAAGTATGTAGATACATACAACGCGCTTGATACATTTTTTTTATTTAATAAGTCTGCAAACTAGCTCACGGGTCTCTTAATGATAAGAGACAATCGTAGCCTATAGTCTATAGATACTATAGATGTTACACGTACGTTGCCGTCCTGTGGGCAGGAATTTTAGGCCTACTTTACAAATCTACCAAATACCCCATCCTCCGGACTGCAACACGACGCTAGAGTTTGGCGTCAGAAAAAGGTAAATCGGTGGATCCCTAACCGGGCAAGTTGCTGCACAGCGCTCTACCGTCAGTGATTTTGTCGACATTAACCGATATTTTAACCGGTACTCACTTCTTACGAGCTGCCTGGATAAATGGCAGATGTTCTATTATAATAGGTCAACAATAACTACATCTTAAAAGAGTTGCACTACTGGTTGAAATCTTATAGATAACAGTGGAACAATTTTTTTTAAATACATTATTAATAACAAGGATTATATACGTATTTGTAATTGATTACTACGGCAAAAACTATTTTGTATTTCCTATTAAATAATTCAGATTTCAGGTATACCTATTATTTAACGAATTAATTGATATGATTACAGAACTGCATCAAACTTCAAAGTTAGGTTTATCGCAATCGGACGAAATCAATGTAAGGTACAAATGTAATACAATCATATGCTTATACCTATTCACAAATATTTTGAAACATGTAGTTACTGTTTACTTCTTATATTTGTTTATATGTGTATATTTATCGAAAAAACATTAAATAATTAATTACACTTTGACGATACCTCCAAATTGGGTAAAATGGCATTGATTACAAACGTTGCTTATATAATTTTTGTGAGAGAAGATCCAATGTTATTTTAATATTATTTTGGCATCAACTTGTGAAGTCAGAGAATTATTTATGTAAGAAAGCACTGCTAATCGAACTTTTCAAATTTTATTATATATTAGGAAAACATCATCAAAAATCACTAAATATTTTCTAGTATTTATTTTCAGAATGTCACATATATTAAAAATTCACTAAATCTAGTGAAAATATCAGTATGGTGGCAATACTGAATATTAAGTGTCAACTTTAAAAATATTAGTGCCTATAAGTGGCTAGTAGTCACAGAACGACTATGTATAGTACTCCGACCTAGTAGTGGACTATTTTGAGATAGGTACCTATACTTACTAAAACCTGCTAAGCTATTAATTCGATCATAAACATGTCTAGTAATATCTCGATTTTATGCGTGAGTAGTTACAGATGGTGTTAACTAAAATGAAATGCCCTGCCATCGCTAGGTACATGCTGAGAGTACCTATTGATAGTATGCGCGCAAAACACATACCTACCTAACAACACTAATTCTTTATTGGACTACCATTTTCGCATTTCTAATTATATCTTAAGCTATGTAAATAGTTAGTTAATTTAGTGTCTCTACAGTTTTATTTGTACCGACTCCTGTGATCCCCGTGAAACTCAACTGTACCAATATACGAAGGTTGATCCAAAAGTCAGTGGCTTAACTAAGAAAATAAAATATAAGTAAGGTCACATGAGGTAATTGCGTACCATTTTTGTGGCGTGTTGTGTAAAGGAATGGTACATGTTTTCCCCGTGTTGGTCCGGGCTTCTTTGCAGTAAAGACCATCTGACTTCCTGCCAGGCAGCTCGTAAAAGGCGAGCATAGGCTCACCGTCACTAACACCGTGACATCTGACGAGGTGGTAGAGTTTCGCAGCGACTCGTCCGGATTGGTACCACCGCCTTACCTATTCCTGCCGCCATAACATCAGATTCGGAGGGTAAGGTAGCGGTAAACTTACTTTTTTGCTTGGGGCCTAACATCCCGGCCTCAGGTTGGCAACGCACCATTTTGGTGTCACCTTTGGTGTCTCTAGGCGGCGTGAATTTCTTAACATCAGGAAATCCGTCTGCTTGTTGGCTTTCCAATATCATTACAAAAATTACTATTTAAACACACTTATAGCAGTAGTATTTAAATTATGCGCTTCGGCTATATTCGTCAAGCTTCGGAAATTAGAATGTATTTTAAAGACATCTACCTATACAGAGTTATGTTATTACACATAATTAATCAGATTAGGCCAGCCAATTTAAAAATAAAAGTATAAAAAGTGTAATTTAAATAGTAGTACCGTATGTTCAAACTTTAAACGGTATCTTACGATAGGTATTTTCATTTTATAGATAACAAATTACATAGGCAGGTACTTTATTTTTTACAAACTCAAACTTATTATTATTATTCCTGCTGCCATAACGTCAGTGCTTGCCGTTGACGTGTACAGATTCGGAGGGTAAGGTAGTGGGTAAACTTACTTTTGCTCTAGGCCCAACATCTCGGTCTCGGGTTGGCAGCGTTGTTTACTCGTATTTTAAGAGTATTTTCTTCTCGATCTGCTGCTTTCTCTTCGTTTTCATCCTTTAATTTTTTAATTTGTTTTTTCTTGCTTTCTTCTGTTTAAACAACTTACTTGAATTCATGAATTGTTCCTAAGTATTCATAATTTGTGCCTGAATTTTAAAATTTATGAGAATAGTGATTTTATTTTATTTTTCGAATGAACTTCCGTTGTTTAAGGAGTATCTTTCAAAGGAGTAAAAATATAACAACAATAATTAGGAGATGCAATGAGATTAAAGAAAGCAAGTGATAATATTAACTAAGTATGTTAAATAAAACCTGGCTGTTTTGTGGTTGTGGATAAAGCAATATTTGTAAACTTGAAAAAAACTTAAATGAAAAATATTTATCTAAAAGTTATCATGTCCTGAATTCGACCCTGTGTAACATGTTGGTATCAATGTTGGTTACGTCCTGGTTTTTTGGTATCAAACTTGGTTTGTTCAGTGTTTGGGAACCAATGTGGTTATTTCCGACAGATATTTAACATTCGGATATAGAAAGAACGAGTGCAGTGGTATGAATTAAATCAGCTATTTATTTTCTATTTATTTAATCTAAATAAGTAGCACTACTGCTGACGTAACTTAAATGAAATAGTATTTTTACATACTGTAAAATTATTCTCGGAGGACATAACCAAAGTTGATTCTATACCCCTAAATTATTCTACTACGAAAATCATTCGAACAAGTCGACTGCGTTTTAAATTATCGGAGCCGAATGACGATCCGTTCGGGGCGACTCGAATTTTGTTTGGGCGAGATCGTTAGTCGCGAAGGAGAAAGAAAGACTGAAGCATTACGACTTACAATAAAATATGCAACCATTGGTAAACAAAGTCCGTTGTTACCTTTTTAAACCGACTTTTTAAGAAGGAGGAGGTTATCTGTTGTCGTTATTCGAATACAGAAATTACTATACTACTAATTTGCTATTCGAACAGGAAAATTATAAGTTACTAACTAGTCGAAAAGTGAAATCATTCGAAGTCACGCATCGCTTAAGTTAAGGTAAGCACAAAGCACATAAAACGTCATATTATGTTCCACGACATCTAGCCAACGTTTCTTGACCCTCGTCGTTTGTCGGTGCATATGGGTTTTACGGCATAGGCATTTGTACTTTTTACCCACGTCTGTTAGGTTACATAGCGGAAATGCCAAAACAGACCAGTTAATTGAGCACATGCAATTGGCTTCCGATTTTGTGTTAGAACAGATAACATTTGTAGAGATTGTGATTCGATCGAAGACGATTTTAACGCCCACCGAGCGATTGGCTCTATTCACGTTCCACTCATTACACGAGAAATTCTGTTCATAACTTTGTCTTGGCCTATGATTTCAAGCAACTGATATCTTCGCCCACATGAGTTCTGGATGTAGGTGTATGTGTACGTAGCCTTCACTGTTAGACCTTCTGCTGACTTCTTATTCAAAGTGACTACGAGGTCATTGTCGATGCCCTACTTGTCTCTTCTGACCACTGCTTACTCCGGAGGGCAATTTCCGTTACGTACCTATGGCTACAATCATCTGGCTGATGTTGAGTGTGGAATTATAGGTCAGCAGATTCGGTGCACATACGCCTGAGACGGCCTGTTGACATCCCTCCGGTCGTTGTCAAAGTAAGTGCTGACGAGTTGACACCGGTTCTAATGTCACTTTTCCGGTATTATTCATTAAGTTGTAGCAAAAACATAAAATGCTGCTTTAGTGCAATTATCCCTAAAACAGAGGCCGCTCAGAGACACTACCAGCGCCTAACCAAAACTTTTTTGCTTTTTAAAGTTATGGAATCCATAAATAACACTAGCTGTTACTGTTACATGTGTAGGTTTACATTCTCATTTATTATTCGATCGGTTAAGGCATGGAATTATTTGTCTTTCCTTCTGGCTTATTGCAATCCAACCTCAACCCCTTCTTTAATTTCTATTAGGTCATGTAAGGATCATAACGCTATAACTATTACTACTTAATAAGAAAACATTAAAAGTACCTACGGCTTTCGCACGGTCGTTCAGCAAGACCTTCTAGTTTACTTGGCTACCGATCGGCCAACACTCTGGACACAAGCAGTTGTGTGCAAGAGTTAAGCAATTTGGACTCTCAAGCTCTTAGTTTGGACATAGCGAAGGCCTTTTCATGTATAACATCTTGCAAATTATTAAAACTCATTGCTATGCAGATGCTATTGAATAAATGATTTGAAGTAGCTGGGTTCTGGGAGGCTTATGGTGGTTTTAGATCTGAAAGAGGATAAGCTACGTACGCAACGAAAACGGAATTAAGTCGAAAAGATTTTAGCGCGATGATTTTTTAATGTTTTTAAAAGTTTCTTCGCAAGACTGTGCCGCTCTTCTTCAAAATGCTTTTGGGAGAGAAGCACCTTGTTTGAGCACCGTGAGGCGAAGGTTTGCTGAAGTTGAATTTTTGAACGGGACCATTTTGGAAGAACGATTAAATAAAAAAAATCAGCTCAGTATAGCATCTAGCGAGTTTTTCAAGCTCTCTCACAACTCGGCCTGCAGGATCGCTAGCTTGATTATATACCGGCCGCCGAAACAAAAACCACGCAGAACGCGGTATAAGATTAGCCGACAACATACAGTGTTTTTAATAGAGCGTAACTACGGGTCAATGAGCATACAAGAGAAATTTGAAAACAAATTTCTCTTATACTTCAATAAAGAAGTATAATTTCAAATATATTAAATTAGAAACACAAATATATCTAATACATCAATTTATTTATATTTTATTGGGACTAACATAAAACTTAAAAACACAGAATAAATGAAGGCTTTCGTACAAAATAACGCACATTGATTTATAAAGTTATACATATAAATTTGGACTAGACAATCTTTGGTACATAGGTACAATATCACATAACATATTAAGAAAATTACCTATACCTTATAACAAATAAATTTATTTAGGTATAAATGCGTATATAGTGAGATACTATTGTTTCCATCAAACGACTTTATTGTCAATAATCAATTGATTTTTTTGTATTAACCGCAATTAAATGTAAGAAATATTTTAGGAGGAATGATCGCGAATACTTTTGACCAATGAAAACGTTTTGCTCTCCGCTATCATTGGTCGCCCTTGTAGCCTACGCTTATTTATATAATCGTGTACATATCGAAATAATAAAAGGTATTTTTTTAAATCACCATAAGCAAGACATTGTTTCCAAAATGAAACAGTATTATATGGAATCACGATATCAATTTACTCCTTCAGGAACTGTGGTGTACCTGATGTTTTCCCGATTCACACTTGACCAAAAGGCGTTTGGTATGTAGTTGGCTAAACATTTATACTTCATGTGAAAATCGAATTTGCGTCATTAAATACTATAAAAGATATCTTTCCTAAAATCATTGTAGACAAGTATTATTACGATTACAAAAAAACTTTAGCACTAGGTATCTCTGCATAGTCGGTTTATGTACCGTTTAACCGTTTTAACAGTTAGATGAAATTCCCGAGGGATGGAATTTTATTAATCAGCGTTGTGAAAATAAAAATTATATATTAAAATTATATTAATAAAAAAAAAGTATCTTCACGCCCATATCCCCGAAGAGGTAGGCAGAGGCACAACCAGGGCACCCACGACAAGCCGAAGATACTAAGTCCCATAATGTGATAGGTGGCAAGCCTATCGCCAACCGGGCACGTTTCCAATCCTGACCAACATTTTTTTTTTATTAGAAAATTGGAAAAATCAAATTTTCTTTTTGTTGGCCGACCCGGGATTCGAACCCGAGACCTCATGCAGTCAAGTCCAACACCCGGACCGCTCGACCACAGAGGCGACCACAGAGGAGATTAATGAACAAGTTCAAAATAGGAATGTAGGGCATTTTGTCAAGAGTAAGGTCAAGTAATTTGATTTAAATAAATAAATTCGGAACTATAGTACCTTTTTATATTATTTGACCTATTACGTATTTATGTTTTTGTACCTGTGTAAGGTTGTAAGTTCAGCAATCTGCAACGTTAGTGGTACTTTTAGCCTGGACTAAATAACAGGGTAACATACCATATCACTTCATATATCGTGAAGTGTGAATCGGGGGAAAACAAGCGAATGCGAATTCCTTCTGGTCTGGTGGAAATGAAATAGAAAATAGACTCGATCGCAAACAAGCTGTTTATCACATACTTAAATACATATCTTCACGCCAAGTCCCTTACGGGTTAGGCAGAGAGTATCGAGTGCCAGACCTCACGATCCTGACAAACCTGTCTTGATTCCTTCACATTCATTACCCTTTCCATACAAACACGCCGGTTTCGGAGACTCTTGACTTTCTTGACAAAGTCGACATTGTGAAAATACCCTAAAACTCATTTTATAGTTTTTTTTCAAAATTAACTACTGCAAAAAGCACACAATAAATAATGGAATGTCTTACAAGACTTTGGACCTCTATTTTATTGTTGCTATGAAGTTTTGAATAATTTGAGTTTGTATGGAGCTTATTTTACCTACCTACATCTGTTATAATGGATTTCCGTAGCAACTGCCACTTTTTTTCAATATTAAATTTATAAACCATCTGATGAATATTTATCATACACATATTATAACTACTAGGGCTTATAAAATAAAACGTAATAATAATATCCGCCTGTATCTGAAAGGCCTATCAAATCAGCCAAGCCAAGCAAAACTGATCAGCTGTTTAACATGTCTCGGGTTTCTAAAAGGTTTGTTCAAAATCAATTAACGAATTAATGATCAAAGATTTTGAGTGTTATAATTTTACGTCCGCAATGTTGTTTTTCTCTCTTTATCATATAGCTTTGTCTCTTTTCAAAAGTAAGTAAAATGCCATCGTCCTGTAGGTATAACTGTCAGAGTCGACCAGAGTATGAAAATACTACTAAAATAAAAAATTATATACGAGCCTCCCTTAATTTACCTTCCGTCTTTATTTTTCTATTCATTCTTTTTTTTTAATTACCGAGGTTATTGTTATCATAAAAATTATGAAATTTGCAAGTATGTTGTTTTTGAAATATCATATAAAAAATACTTTTGATTTTTTTCAAATCAGTGTGTTCCTAGTTTACATATATATGTACATATCATCACGCCAAGTCCCTTACGGTTTAGGCACATGGTCCTTTACAGGTTAGTTGGGCTTCGTCCACATTCATCACCCTTTTCATCAATCAGCGTATAAAAAGTGACATTTTATTTAGGCGTCATAGAAACCAAGCTCATGTTGAACAGCTGCTGTCATGATGAGGTAAAATGCAAATTAAAATTGACTGGCATTTCGGAAACTGGCTGTTGTCTATTTTTATACAAACCGTATTTATTATTAATGACGTAAAAGCTAACCTCGTGCAGGTAGGCCACCCGTTCAACAATAGTTAAAGAAATACCAGTCAAAATAGGGATGCAACGACTCCATCGCCAACTAGTGGAATAACTTAATAATTAAGAGTACTGGTGCAATCAGACAGACTTGTTCTAATTTAAGAGTCTGAGTTTGTATACTCAAGTCTGCAAAACACATCTTTGGTATACAGTCTGCTTATTTTCTTTATTCGCTTATAAATTGGATTAATGAGAGAATATGAAATGAACTTGAAAATAATCTAATATAATTTTAAGCATTCACAGATCTTGCCACCATTTTTTACATAGGTATATAAATCGACACCATATGATATAATAAAATTAATAGTCATTTTATCTCAAGGAGAGGGACAATAATTAATGTAGGTACTTAGACATTAGAAAAAAACATAAACTTACTTCGTATTAAGTAAAGAAGAAAGTTGAAAGTGTCAATACAACGCAGCTTTAGCATATAAAGCAAAATTTTACAGACTGTAAGGACTATTTGCAAATCTATTCCCTGTATATGCAAATCGGTACCCTAGCACAAAGCGGTTTCCGCGGTTGGCTTTCGACATTATACGGAGAACGAATGGGATAAATGTCAAATGAAAGAATGACGTTTTATGCTAAATGTCAAAAAACGATTGGCTATTTCTTCGTAACGATTTCAAGTAGAAAGAGAACACAAAACCTTCCATTACGTATATACAACGAAAGAGAATGACTTATGCACACATACACGAAGTTCGTTTGCAAAAAGCATTAATTGTTTACTTTACTTTTTTTTTATGATATTGGAAATTCCTGATGGTAAGAAATTTACGCCGCCTAGAGACACCAATTATGTTAAAGTAACGCGTTTCAAAAACACGAAAAGTCCATACTAGGGTATCGATATTTTCTCAAAAATTTAAATAAACATATTAAGCAGCGTGACTTTGGTTTGAATTTGATCCCAGCAAGTTATCAGGATTAGCAAGAGGGTCCAATTCAGCAAACAGTTTGAACCAAGCAGCTTTGTCATCTTTCTTTGGAACAGTAGTTGGTTTGGGTTGCTTCGAGGTGGATGGCGAATTTGTATTGTTTGTACTTATAGGCTGTAGTGGTCCTCCGAGGGTTTTTTCTAAGAGGCTGGTATTTTGATCCTGAAAAAGTATGTTTAATTGCATTAAATATTATAAAATATATAATATAAAACAAAGTCTATCTGATGTCTATACCTATATATGATAATACATTTAAAACTAAGCAGATGATTTTGATGTTTTTAAAATACATAGTGCGATTAAACAGAAAGGTTTTTTGTATAATAATATTATAGAAAATTTAACACCTAAATTAAACAGATCACATTTCATTCTTACCTACCCTACTCCTACTAAGTAGCTACTAACTACCCTACATAGCGAAGTAACCTGCTTTCAAAATAACTTAGCTTGAAAATGTAGCTTATACTATTCTAATTGATATAGACAAATTTCCCCCAATCTTGGTCCGGATCCTCTGTGTAGAACAGACCTTCAGTCGTCTCAAGTGTCGATAGAGGCGCGCAAAGGCGAAACGGGTCATTACCAACAAGATTACCACCAGTGGGTGGTAGAGTGCTGCGCAGCAACTTGCCCGAGTACAACAAGCATACGGTTCTACTGACAGTAGAAGATAACCGTGGCCAGATACCATAGATGCTGAAGATGCGTCGCTGTCTTGAGGCAGATGTGTTGGCTAATAGTATGGTGCAAGTATAGTTGGTACTCACCATCCGGACCGGAAACTGATACTGACATTATGGCGGCAGAAATAGTAAGGCGGTGGATCCCTACCTAGATGAGTTGTAGCATGACAATCTATCACTAGTAACCTACCTATGTGTATGTGGCTGATCCATTTAACCTACGCTTGCCTCTTACAAACTGCTTGGTAGGAAGGTAAATGATCTATTCTACATAGGGGACCTTGACCAACACAGAGGAATTAATTGAAAGTGGTGACATCATTCTCCAGCACACTTACTTAAATAGTCTTTAGTAACAAAGAAAGTAACAGAAAGAGAAAAAACGTTTAGTGCTGTGAGATAAGTTTGCTTGCGATATTTCCCCGTGTTGGTCCGGGATTCTTTGCAGAATAGATCACCTGACTTTCTGCCAGACAGCTCGTAAATGGTGAGCATAGGATTTCCATCAGCAACACCGTGATATCCTATTAGGTGGTAGAGTTTCGCAGCGACTCGTCCGTATTGGTACAACCGCTTTACCTATTCCTGCCGCCATATCGTCAATACTTGCCGTTGACGTGTTCCGGTTCGGAGGATATCGTAGGCGGTAAACTTAACTTTGCACTAGGCCTAAGATCCCGGCATCAGGTTTTCAACTCCTTTGGTGTTTCTACGCGGCGTAAATTTCTCACCATCAGGAAATCCATCTTCTTATTTGCCTTCCATTATCATAAAAAACCTTTTAATCTATAAATTTGATATGTACCAAATGTTCCATTTCTATTGTTTTTGTTTTGTTAAAAATACAGCATACATCTAAAATAAGTTTAGTTGCTTTTCAGCAGAATCACCACTATTATCAAACAAATCTCTAAAAGTAGATATAATTTGTTTTTTTTTATTAATGTAGGTAATAAAATGTCTTATAATTTGTGACATTATACAAATTTTCAGATTGTGAAGTTTAATTTCTAAAGTCGGTTTTATTTTCACTGCTCATCAACCTACTACATCATAAAAACTGTTTTCAATCAACTATAAGCTTTATTCTCTATAATTTAGAGTAGACAATTAGTATTTCAGCTGTATTATTCTATTGGCACAACTATTATCAACAGTTTGTAAGTAGAAACAGATAATTGAGATGCCAAATATGTTATTTAGCACACATAGTATAGTGTCAAACATATGACATTAAGGGGTTATTGTTCAAGTCTAATACTGCCTAATATTTGGCTAGGCATTTAAAATAACTGTTGATCAAACATTGGTCAAAATTCAACCATAATAAATTTTAATTATAACTTATTCAATATAAGGTATTAAAATATAATGTTCAAATATTATTAAATTTCTATTCCTAATTAGTTTGTGGACCATCTGTGATCCATGTGTGTCAAATGCATGATAGTCTGAATATGATATGATAATGATAGTCTAATATTTTTGGATTTAATGCAATTTATATGTTTTATTATTAACTTATATTACTGATCTGCACCTCTTCTACTTTTAAACTATAAGTGTGCCAAATTTCATACTCCTCCGTCTGCGCAGTTTTCGTAAAAAGGGGTCAAGTTTTCCCTTTTCGTAAAAAGATTATTTAATTTACAAACACAACTTTACTTCAATAGGCATTCAATAACATGAAAAGTTAAAGCTTCTTAAAGGTCAAACTGATAGTACGAACCTGCAACAATTGTGATGGCATGAAAGATGCAAAATTAGCAGGAATATCCTGACAATCCAGGTGCAAACCAGCTAAATCTGAATTAACATCTGTATTCTCAGTGGATTTTACATCTGTATCAATTAAGTTTGTTGATATAGTTGGTTCTTGAATATCTAATTTGGACGGCTGTTCTTTATCTTTAGTGATTTCATTTTCAGTTTCACCTTTTTTTGGACTTTCGTCTTTATATTCATCCTGAAAAAAAATTTTTGTTGGGATAATAATTAAAACAAATATCAAGATATCTTTAAGCCAGGGTTTCCAGTTGCAGTCAAATAAGACATAGTCAATTTCAATTCTGAATAAATATTACCGAAATTGTGATATGTCCGTTAAGGAGGAATAGGTACACCGTACAGAATAGATTATGGTTTCCAACATTGCTTACCTGGAAGAATAACATTTTATCTTTGTCTTGAGCAATACCATCCTCCTGCACCGCTTCTACTTCTCCTAAGCTCTTTAAAATACAAAATTCATATTGAGGAGCATCATTCATCGTATCTGCAGTAGCTTGCAGTGTTTGTGCTACTTTTGTTGAGAAGTTAAGGAAAGTATTTTGATAAGTTGATAATACATGGGAGAACATATTACATCGAGCTGCAGCTAATAAGTCAATCTGAAAGTAAAATGTTTATTATTAATTCACAATTTTGTGAACTACTTTTTTGAGGAAACATGTAGCAAATTTTAATCACTTTTCAACGGGTTAATACATATGCCTAATACTCACAGTGTTCATGTTTTATTGTTTACACAGACAGGCATTTGTGTGAAGGACATTATATCTATATTTCTATTTGCTATGTTTACATATTTCATATATTAATAGCATTGCTTAAGACATAATATGTTTTAGTTATTTGGTTACTCACACAGTTTACTTATTTTAGTGTTTACAGGGGGACTTTACTATTTTCGGATTGTTTAGTCATGGAATTGTTCATGACATATTCATTTTAGTAAGAAATTAAAATTTTAAAACATTACCAATATTTTTTTTATTGGCATGTGAAGTTTTTGCTTTTGGTGTATTGCTATATAAGTTCTTAGTTTTGACAGATAAACAAAGAGCATCAATAATTTAAATTTGCATGTAACTGGCCCCTATGTTAAATGAGATGATTTATTATTTTCATATTACATATCAATCTAATTGGATCATTTTAACATGTAACGGAATAACTGCTTAGGACTTTATTTATACTCAACTAAAAGAAATTATAAAAAATATTAAACTTCTGCACTAGAACTAAATTAGCACCAAAATGTAACTCAAACTGTCTTTCTACTTACTACGTAATACTAAGTTTATTGTTTACCCATGCCACATGGGTTAAATTTACGGTGTTTTAATAGATTTTCAAATACACATAATGCAATTTTTTAAGAATTGTAATGTGTATTTTCAATTTTCTAAACAAAAATTATACCAGGGATTGGATATGTGCCTGGTTGACTACAGGTTTTCCATCTATTACATTGTGGCAATTAGTGGCTTCTGCTAGTCGTGGGTGCCCTGGTTGTGCCTCTGTCTACATCTTCAGGGATATAGGCGTGAAGATACTACTTTGTAATAAAGTAATGTGAATATGGATGATTCAACTGGCAAAAAATAGTGTAATCTAGTGTAAAATATATTGCTTCCAAATAAACAGACTAACATTACCTTTTGCAATACATCCAAAGTGAGTTTATCAAAGATTTTTTTACTTTCCCGTACTTGTCGCTGCGCTTTTCGAAAATTGTCGAGACCACGTCCGGTATCAGGATCCAGTTGAGCGCTCGTTGACTTCATCCAGCTTAGAGCCGCTCGATATTCGATTCGGGCCTTTTCCATTGCAGACACAGTAACCCGCATATCTTTTACAGCACGACATCTAAATGTTTCAACTTCATGATAAAGTCGCAACAGTGGCGGTCTAATTGATAATCGTTGCTGGCCGGAATAAGAAATAGCTTTGCCGGCTGATACCATATGTTTTCCAGAGGCGTCACTATTTTTTCCTGCATCTTTGAGAAATTTTCCCAAAGAATTTTCCTCTTGAGCTAATATACATAAACGCTCCTGATATTGATCTAACACACGTTGTAATTGCAAACAACTATCTGATATCGATCGAAACAATTCCAATTTAGCATCGAGTTCAGCATCAGAAGCGACAACGCATTCATCTTCTTTGGTTCCTAATTTCTTCAGTACAGTCTTTTTTGTCACCCAATATTGGTGTTGCATCATTTTAAATGCCTTTTCTTAGTAAAAAAATAATGCTGAATTTGTTATGAATCTGATTCCCTTACGATCTAAAGTCAAAACACAGTTATACTGCAGTTCTCACTGAAAAACTGAAAAGTGAAAATTTGAAAACCTCAAAAATAATTTCACTGACATTTGACAATGACAACTACAAATACAATTATTATGATATGACAGATGTCAGAAAAATCTAGTCTATGACCAGAGCTAAGTTTAGTGATGTGCTAGCAGAAAGTGAGTGCAGGATTTTCCCCGTGTTGGTCCGGGCTCCTTTGTAGAATAGACCATCTGCCTTCCTTGCCAGGCAGCTCGTAAAAGGCGAGCAAAGGCTCACCGTCACTAACACCTTGAATTCTGACTAGGTGGTAGAGTTTAGCAGCGACTCGCCCGGATTGGTACCACCGCCTTACCTATTCCTACCGCCATAACGTCATAACGTGTTCCGGTTCGGAGGGTAAGGTAGCCGGTAAACTTACTTTTGCTAGAGGCCTAACATCCCGGCCCCAGGTTGGCAGCGCACCATTACCACCTTTGGTGTCTCTAGGCGGCGTGAATTTCTTACCATCAGGAAATCCGTCTGCTTGTTTGCCTTCCAATATCATAAAAAAAAGGAACACTACTAATAATTAGTACTTACAACTAATATGTGGCCGAGCACAGTTACGAAATGTGTTCATTTTCTATTAAAACCTAAATTGCTTAATACAATGTAGTTTTATATAGCATTGATTGTCATTTGTCTTGTCTATAATTCTAGATAGATCATGCAAATAATAAATAATGAAAACGATTTATAATAAGTTTTAAAATATTATAACAATGTAAGAGTATAAAAAATTTTGAGTTTTATTTATTTCATTAAACTCATTTAATGTCCGGTACATACATTCGGAGTTCCTTCATGAAATTATGTTTCATATATACATACATATCTTCACGCCAAGTCCCTTACGGGGTAGGCAGAAAGTATCGAATGCCAGACCTCACGATCCTGACAAACCTGTTTTACTTCCTTCACATTCATTACCCTTTTCATACAAACAGGCTGGTTTCAGAGACTCTTGACACCACCATGTCAGCCTCGGTCTCCCCGGGTACCTACATCCATCCACATTCGCCATGTATTTCTGCTTTGTCAATCTTTCATCTGTCATTCTTTCCACATGACCGAACCAGCGAATTATGCAAAGTGAGTTTAAGTGTTTGACTCAAAACCTCGCTTTGGAATAACTTACCCAACGCTCCATTCACACTATTCCCTGCACTCACTCTCCTCTCTACATCCTCGGTGTACCTTCCATCCCTGCTAAAAGCACAACCAAGATATACAATTTCATTCACGTCTTGTTCCAGTACTACATCCTCAACCAAAACTCTTACATCCGTTCTAGCTACGTCTCTTTCAAACACCATTATTTCGGTTTTCATCGCATTCAAATGTAAAACCCTTTCTTATCAATCTCCTTCTATAACTGTGACCAGTGTTTGCAGCTCAGATTATGTAGAGCCCAAAAGTACGGCATCATCTGCAGTAAGCAGGCAGTTCACCATTTGGTCACCCATACGCATTCCCACATGCAATTCTGTTTCAAAATTTCAAAACAAAGTGGATACCATGCCAATCCAATTTTTGACATTTCTAAATTTCTGATGTGTCTGACAGGTCCATACATTTGTTAGATTTATCGCGTTCGAAATTTCTTCATAACAGAATTACGTACAACAATTATTCCGTATGTATGTGGTGGACCTAAAATAGTGAGTACTAGCCTTAATACTCTTTTGTCTATACGCCATATTTACAATCGGAAATCTGAATGTTGAATGGCTGCCGCGTATCATTAATGTGCAATTATAATGTGCTAATAGTTAAATTTTAAGATAATGTGAAAACTTTTTAAGTGGAAATATTAAATGGTATCAATATAGACTCAATATAATGTATTGTGCAAGTGATAAAACTATCCCCCGAGTGTCATCTTCACAATCATCGAAGAATGTCAAAGATGGTAAGTTTATGGTTGTCAAGTACTGCTATTTCTAAATAAATAAAGTTGAAAAACTGTTGATAAGTCCTCAAAAACACAGAAAAAGTTAAAATAAATAGTACTTTGAGGGTCTCAAAGTCAAAGGGCTTATTAAAAAAAGTAATAGAATGCTTAACCAAGATTGCTACGATTTCGTTAAAGTTGTAGACTGAGTAATAGTTTAAAAATATTATTGGTAAAATGACGATAAATCTCGACATAAAACTGTCTAGTATTAACAAACCGCTATAATAATATCTTTTCATGTTGTAAATGAAATACCTAAATTTATTTGTAACCAAATAATCTCTTTAATGTTTTGCATTCGCGTTATACTAATTATATCTGTAAACGTCTTAAACTTGTGTAAATATTGTGAACTATAAATATTTTACACTTATTACTTAACACTGGCATGAGTGGTTAAGCAAACATTCTTTCAAACTTTACTGCTAACTGAATAAGACTAATGACCATTAGATTTGTTCAGGTTTTTGGAGTTAAAAAACAAGTATTTTTTTATTTGGAGCCATTCCTCTAGGTTTGATTGTTACCCGTGGTCTGAATGTTGTAACTTGATGTTTTGAATAGCCTAAAATCTCAGTTATTGTATGATTCCTAATGAAAAGATTTCTTTAATCAAATGGTTATCTACACCATATTTTGAAACTACTACTACTAATATTTAATAAGGTTTTCTATAAGAATTTTGTCGAATAGTTTTTTTTGGCGAATAGATCATCTGCCTTACTGCCAGGCAGTTCGTAAAAGGCGAGCATAGGCTTACTGTGACTAACACCATGATATCCTATTAGGTGGTAGAGTTTCCCAGCGACTCACACGGATTGGTACCACTGCTTTACCTGTTTCTGCCACCTAAGCGTCCAATGCGTGCCTTTGACGTGTTTCGGTTCAGAGGGTAAGGTAGCCGGTAAACTTACTTTTGCCCGAAGCCTTACATCTCGACACTTGGCAACACTCCATTATCACCTTTGGTGCCTCTAGGCTGCATGAATTTGTTACCATCAGGAAATCCGTCTGCATTTGTCTTTCATTAGTTATCATAAAAAGAAGGTATTGGAATGTAGTGTTAAGTAGTGAAATATGTTATATGAAGGAGTTCAATGTAAATGTAGGTAGGATTTACTTATTCTAATAACTTAATTTCTTCCCAGGGGTTAGCGAAAATGATGATGTTGGCAAAAGCTCAAGTTGTGTTAAATATTACATAGTACAATTAAGCTGCTTTTTAAATATTATAGAACCTTCATAAATTAAGCTTGAATCTCCTTCAGATACCATGTGCCTGTTTAATTTTTGATTTCATGTGTAATTGAAAAAAAATCTCCCACTGTTCACAATGTACATACAAATTTTCCCACAACAATTGTTTTAACTATATTTTTGCAGAGAAAATATCTAATTAGTAGATAAAACCTATTGTAAATCCTACCATGAAACATGTTTCTTGTTTAATTTCGTGAAAAACAATGTTATCTGACTATATCAGAAATGCATCAATGTCCTTACATTCACATTGAAATGTTTTTTATTACTTAATTGTAGATATTGGGAGATTTAAAAAAAATAATATTGTTGATAGAATTTCCACTGAGTTACAATTATTGCAATATTTTAGTTGTTGCTGTAGACTGTAGTACATTCTGTTGAGTAACCAGGACTTAAGTGGCAAATGACATAATAATGTCATTATCTGGGGCTTAGACTATCTGTTGTGATCAGTTCAAGTACTGAGGTGTGAATGACACTTAGACACCATAGCTCTTAAAAATGATTTTTTTTCCTTACATTTTGGACTGGAAAACGACACTGTCATTTTACTACGACAACTGTGACATAACATAGATATATTCTAGTTTTTTAAAAGTCCATGCCTTTTTCAATTTAAGGGTAAGGTTTAAGCTTATCTTTGTTTTAATTGTTGGTCCAGAATTTTACCTTGACAGGCAAACAAAAAACAAAAACAAATATGTTCACAAGTGGCAGAATAGCCTTAGATGCCAATTTTATTTTGTTTTTATTTAGTAATACAACTTTAGTATTTCTTTCATGTTTTATATTATGTACGTTTTCTGAATCTCCAAAGCAGCTTCCAACAAATTTCATCAAATTTAGTATGGAGGGGGTTTGATGCTAGGTTTCATATTCAGACAACATTGTTGTATAAAAAATGACAAACAAATCTCAGTCTTCTGGGTACCGATTTTATTGAATAAATAAATGTAGAAACAGCATTCAGTAAGCAGTGTTAAGTGGATAAGTGTAAAGTAGGTTTGAAGGTTTCAATGTATGCTATTTTAGTGTATGTAAGCTTGTTACAATAAGAATACTTTTGTGTATTCAACACTATTCTTCGTGAGTTTTGTCAGACATCAAACTGAAACATGTACCTAGTGATGGACATAGGTTACTTTTTATTCTGATAGCTCACACAGAAGAGTGAAAATTTTAAGCTTCTAGTAGAACCTGTAATTATGTAGAGGAAAAAAATTTCTGACAAAATTATATGAGATTTAACTTTAAAATTATTATATATAATGTATGTAATAATGTATAAATTATTATACATCTCTATTATTGCTTTGTACATGTAAATTGAATTTCTGCATCAACAACAACATGACAACAAACCTTCACGCCAAGTCCCTTAAGGTGTAGGCAGAGAGTACTGATATTCTCTGTTTCAATGGAATGCTTAAAAGCCGTTCCTTTTAGTGACACACTCAGAAACTAATTGAAAACCACTGATCTATGTGAATGATCTTCTCTCTTCTTAATGCGGATCCGATTTTGACTACTACTTAACTAAATAGATAATGTTTGATTCACACCAGTTTTGAATTTTAAAAAAAATTAGTAGTAAATTTTGGAAAAAAAATGGAATAAAAAGTCAGAATTTTAAATTTAACATTGTCAAAAAGTTGTCAAATGCCGAAGATCTTTATTTAACCAAGCAAAGGCTTTTTCTGTTGATTGCATTTAAATGTCATCAAAAAGAATGAGAGCTGCTTTTGACTTTGTAAAGATTTTTTAGCATCCAAAGTAAATTGCCACTAATATCCCACTTTCACAGCAATATCCCAATCTCTTTAGTCAATAGTTGATACATTAATGTTTTTACAATTAAATAAAATTATATGATGGCTAATTTTTAATAATCCTTACAATCGACTAGAATTATGTCTGTCTATAGCTTTAGCTTTAGCTCGGATTTATTTTAAAGAAATGCGTAATATTTTTAATTTTTAATTGTGTTGCTGTGTTTCACGATATTTATTAGGTACCTACTGAATAAATATTTATATAGTTTCCTACAATTTCCTATATAAAATGGTTGTCTGGTAGAGATCGCTTTGTTTTTTTTGGGATAAGACCGCTTTTGTGTACTATTAACTGAAAAGTTACTTAGATGATAATGATTGTTTATATTTACTTTTGTATGCGTTTGATTTTGCATATTAAAGAGTTCATGCAATATTTTTAATTCAAGACAAGAAGAATCTCAGAATAT
Source organism: Calephelis nemesis (assembly GCA_002245505.1). Classification (NCBI taxonomy): domain Eukaryota; kingdom Metazoa; phylum Arthropoda; class Insecta; order Lepidoptera; family Riodinidae; genus Calephelis; species Calephelis nemesis. Next base: position 262,130 of record NJDD01000748.1, read on the forward strand.
AGAGTAGCCTCGAATTATACTATTTAACTACGTTTTCGAAAAAAACTGGTATTTTCTGAACTCCCCTCCCTAATGTAAGGTGAAGTAAGATTTGCCCGCAATCGCCCCCGCTCCCATTTGGGGACTTTTAAACGTCAAACACAATGGATATACGCCTTTTAACACTATTCACTGATAGACATACCCCAATCGTCATTTATTATGCCGTTTAATCGTTAAAGTTAAATCGTTTATTAATTATTTAAGTAAATAATTTAATTACATCGTTGAATATGAGACTCGTGTATATTTATATAGTGTGAAATATCCGGTCTCTTGAGTTTTTTGTGTAATAATCTTAGAACATTAAATAATCTTAGTACATAAGTTAAACTTAACGTATATATTTTATTACCCTGTGTTGGCCTTGACTTTTGGACTTCTATGGAGAATGAAAGCTAAAGGTCTCAGTCTCAGGCAGCTCGTAAAAGAACTCAGGTACCCGATGTTCCATAGCGAAACGTCCGTATCCTCTAACAGAGAAGTAGAGGTATAGACAACCACACGGGGAGAGGAACAGAAAGTAATAGGTAGTAAACCTATCACCAACAGGACACAGAACCAAGCTCGGGTAACATTGCCTTTATTTAATAATAATATAATAATAAATAAATACTCCTGGACAAGTCACACAAATTGAATCTAACCCCAAATTAAGCAGTTTATATGCTTGTGTTATGGGTGTTAGTCAACGATACTAATACGTAGAAATACTTAAATAGATACCAGAATAAATTTAATAAACACCCAGACCCGGAAATACAGACCTCTAAATGTTTATCACACAAATGCCTGCCCCTGTCGGGAATCGAACCCGAGCCTCGCGGTCGGTCGGATGTAGTTAGGCGTGTACGGCTGTGAGTGTACGGCCAATGAGGCTGTCTCAAAATGCAATGAAGAATTCTTAAATGCATTTTGAGTTGCTTGACCCGGGAATCACGGGACCCGGGATAGAGAAGTAGACACCAACAACGAAACATTGGACCATAGAGGCGATAATAAGATCTTGTGTGTACTAGTTTTTTTTCAATATCTCCCCTCCCCTCGTCTAAAATTCGTTTCCCTACTAATATTGTAAATGTGAAAGTTTGTATGTTTATTACTCATTTACGCAACAACTGCGTAACCAATTTTCATAAAATTTGGCACACACATGGAAGGTAATTTGGATTAACACATAGGATAGTTTTTATCCCGAAAAAAAATTTCATGTGGGTCTATTAACCACGCGAGCAACGCCGTGGGCAACAGCAAGTATTTAATAAAAACCCCTCCCTCACGTTTTATGTCATTTATGAAAGGTTTAACTTGGTGGTAGAGTTTCGTAGCGCCTCGTCCAGATTGGTACCACCGCCTTACCTATTCCTGCCGCCATAACGTCAGTGCTTGCTGTTGACGTATACCGTTTTTAGGATAAGGTAGCCGGTAAGCTTACTGTTGCTCGAGGCCTAACATCCCAACCTCAAATTGGCAATGTACTAAAACATCTTGGGTGTCTCTAGACGTCGTGATTTTTTTACCATCAAGAAATTCGTTTCCAATATTATAAAAAAAGATCCCTAAAAGCCAATGGATGAAACCAAAGGGGTTTGTATCAACAATAATTTTCCTGTTACATATTAAGCGAACAAAACATCACCATCGTAATAAATTCACCAAAGGAGTTCGTTTATCGTTGGAGTTCACCACAATGGTATTTCGTGCTAAGGCACGGAATTGTATTAAATGCATTGTCAGGTCAAGGGCAATATGACTTACCACTAGTTTGCGGTTTGTTTCAGTCATACGGCGTTCTCCAACATTTGCATGTTTGCAAAATTCTGTCGTTATCAGTTTTAAAGAAAGAAAATTGTTCACTTTAGGCAGGATTAAAACCTGCACGATTTCGTCCCTCGCTGAGGAATGCTTTAACACTACGACAAATAGAAAGGTAACATTGCCGGTCGCAGTGTCTTAGCTGGTCGTGGCTGCCATGGTAATACTGTGGTAATAATACCTTTGGCTACTTCATCAGGGATATTACTTTCAGATACTTTATGTATTTATGTAGAACAGATACTTTACCTTTACATACTTTATGTACCTACATTTCTTCTGAAAAAATATATATAAAGTAAATTCACGTCCGTGTCCCCCAAGAGGTAGCCAGAGGTATAACTAGGGCACCCACGGCTAGTTCAAGACAATACGTCTTACAACGTGACAGGTGGCAGGCCTATCGCCAACAAAAAGATGTTTGCCCGAGATTATCTATGTGCCCGACATAGATAATGCCGGGCAATACTTTTTTATTAGAAATTTCTAAACCTTTACATATGTTATCCGACCCGGCGCCGAACTCTTATTACGTCAAGTCCAACAATGGTCCGCTAGACTATAGAGACGTTAGCATATATGTTGACGTGGATGACTGTAGGTATCCGTAGAGACCTAACCGTCGTGTTTGTATGAAAATAGTAATAATTGTGCAGGAAGTTCAGCAGGTCTGAATTTGGAATCGTAATACTAGACACTCTGCTCCCTCCGCACAAGGACTAGGCGTAAAGATATGTGTGTATTAAAAAATGTATAGAAGTCATAACAATGCTAACGTGTCTGAATTTCCCTGAAGATATTATATTGAAAGTAACGATAACTGCATTGATATTTCGAACTGAAGCACGAAATCGTATACATCATTAGGTCAAGGGCGTTATACGTCTGCGGCTGGCATGCGGTATGCTTAGCTTTCTTTATGTTATTAACCGACTCGGAAAAGTAGGAAGGTTTCAAATTGGCTGTGTAAAATTTTAGTGGAAGTCGCTACATGAAAAAAACACATACTACATAAAAATTAAGTATAAAAAACGAATCGCCTTTCCACAAAGAAATAGACGCGTTTGTAATTAAACACTCTTAAATTGACATTCAATCAATAATTTGCAATACCTGAATGAAGTTGCATCATGTTATTGGCTGAGAATTCAATTTTAGAGTGTCAAAACATGTGTTCAACAAGTGTTTAATTTTTTTTCTAGTATGACTATATTTTAACGATTGTTGTGTTTTTTTTTCCAAAAAGCACAAAGCTTAAGCTAATTAAAATCTAAGGATCGGATGTAGCCAGAGCTACGGATAAATAAAACTGTGTCAGTGTGATTGAATCCGCGGGAAGTTATTACCGTATCATACAATTCGAATCATTGACGGGCATTTGCTGAAATCTTTACTTAAAAGATTTTGTGTTTAAAACTTTTCATAATTTGTAACAGTGAGATCCGAGAAAGAGTGGGATTGAAAGAAAGTGCTGTTAAAATGGAAAGGGCATGCGCCGCTGGTTCGGTCATGTGGAAAGAATGACAGATGAAAGATTGACAAAGCAGATACATAGTGCGAATGTGGATGGATGTAAGTACCCGGGGAGACCAAGGTTGACATTTCACGATTAAATCACTCAGGTATTATCCGAGGGTAGTGTCAAGAGTCTCCGAAACAGGCGTGTTTGTATGAAAAGGGTAATGAATGTGAAGGAAGCCAGACAGGTTTTTCAGGATCGTGAGGTCTGGCACTCGATACTCTCTGCCTACCCCGTAAGGAACTTGGCGTGAAGATATGTGTGTATGAACTTTTCATAATTTTTGGATGAGATTTTATTTACGAGTTAACTAGTTGCATTTTTGCAACTCTGTGGTTGTTATGTATCTTAACCAACTTTGAAAGCAGGAGGAGGTTATATGTTCGAGTTCTATATATTTTTATGCAGGTGAATCTATTTCTCCGTGATATCTGTAGTAATTTTATTTATTTTTATTTGGCAGAGCGTACTTCTTCATTCCCCGTGATGGTCCGCGCCTTTGTTCCCTGTGATGGTCCGGGCTCCTTTGTAGAATAGACCATGTGCCTTCCTGTACCACGCAGATCCTAAATGGCATGCATAGGCGTAATGTCGCTAACACCGTGACATCTGTCTAGGTGGTAGAGTTTCGCAGCGACTCGCCCGGATTGGTACCACCGCCTTACCTTCTACTGCCGTCATAACGTCAGCCCTTGCCGTTGACGTGTTCCGGTTTTAAGGGTAGGGTAGCCGGTAAATTTACTTTTGCGCGAGACCTAATATCTTGGCTTCAGATTGGTAACGCACCATGACCACTTTTGGTGTCTTTAGGTGGCGTGAATTTTTTACCATCAGGAAATCGGTCTACTTGTTTGCCTTCTATTATCATAAAAAAAACTTCTGACGTTTTTCAGTTTCTGGTCCCATTACGCCAAGTCTGAATCCTATGATGGAAAAAACGTTTTATTGGTTTGCCTCATTGGTCGAGTGGCTAGCATAAACGCCTAACTACGCTGACCAAACGCGAGGCTCGGGTTCGATTCCTGACAGTCATTTGTGTGATGAACATTTAGTTGTCAGCATTTCCGGATTTCGGTGTTTTAGTTTGTAGCTTTGTATTAGAAACGTTGGCTAACACCCATAACACAATCATATAATTTGCTTACTTTGGGGTTAGATTCAATTTGTAACATGTCCAGAGATATTTATTTATTTATATATTGTTTTATGTATTTGCACAACATAATTCTTGCAATTGAAACGTTTTTTTTTGCAGTTCTACTGCGCTCAAACTATTATTTTATTCTTAGTATTTCACTACAATCTACGAAACTACGTTCTGAGCTAAAAATGAAAATGAAGTCGCACGAAAAGAACTGAACTAGGTCAAGTTTTGTAGGGCCTTGAAAAATATACCTGCGAACACTAAACCTGAATAATAAACCTAGAATAGCTTTGTACTAGTTTTTCCTGAATTCGGTAATACTAGTGAAATAAACGGCAAAAAGTCTAGGTGTTGCGATTTTACAACAAGAAGCAAGACCTTGATTGAGATTTAGATGTTTCAGTGTTATTTTGCTTCAATATAACTATGTCCTAGTATTAAGGTAATAGTGTAAGGGTACTTGAACATTTTTCATGTTGGTCAGATCCTCTGTGCAGAATAGACCATCTGCCTTCCTGCCAGGCTGGTCGTAGGAGGCGAGCAAATATAGGTAGATCATTATTACCAAGACCACTAGTGGCAGTGTCTTACGCAGTAGCTTACCCGAGTAGGGATCCACGCCCTATTTATTCCTACTTATTCCTGCCGCCAGCTATGCCGCCCTTGTTGTGCTGTTGCGAAAGAGCGACGCTCTTAAAACCTGCGGTGTGGTATGGATCAGTGAGTGAGTGAGTGAATGAGTGGCCGTGGTTGTCCCTGAAAATCAGGAAAACCTTATTCATATTATTCGTTGTCTAATGTAATCAAAATGTCATTTTCATGTATAGAAATGGTACTAACACTTTGTATCCTTAGCACTTTGAAACTCTTTTTGTATTTTTTTGTATAAGGACAGGTACACACGCATTATTTTATATTTTTAATTCTGTTAATTTAGCTAATCTGTTTCGTTTAAAAAAAAAACATTTTCATGTATAAAAATTGTATACTCTGTATCCTTGACGCTTTGTGAAACCCCATTTCTTGTTTTATATAAGGACAGGTATACATCCACTGTTCCATATTTTTATTTATTATTGTTTTTAGCTAACCTTTTTTATTTTTAATAGCTTTTAAATGCCATAACACTGCTTATTGTAAAAGCGAAACCGGCTGGCAGCTTCTTTAGCAGCCGTTTCATAATGATCAAAATCATTGCGTGCGTTATTGATATAACTGATCAGAGATTCGTAAAGTTTTGTCACAACGTCCATAGTCATAGTGCTATTCTGTAAACTTAGACTTGTTTTATTCATAATTCCCAAAATATCATTCCATATTTCCGTCAGTAGAGCAGTCTCAAATTTTTCCATTTTTTTACTTAACTTTGGGCTTCGTTTCTAGTGTCTCCTGGTTGATTGATGTCACTTGCGATGAAGGATAATGCTTCAGAAATATTTAAATAACCATTTTGCAAAGCATTAATAGCATTGGCATGTGCGGACCATCTGCTCTCCCCGACTAATTTGTTTCTTCCACATTCCACATTCATTTGATGCGTTCAGAAATACTTTTAAATTACTGAATAACGGAATAAAAAATCTAATGATATGTAACTTGAAAATAGACATTTTAGACTCTAGATTATAAAATTTATAAACTTAAGTAAATGTCTGTCAAACTCAATTTTAAATAAAACGGCGCTAATTTCTTTTTCAAATTGTAATTTCTACAAAATGAAAATCGATGAATATTTATGAATTGAGTTTACCAGAGATATTAAGGATGCGAAGGAGTCAGTGACAAGCAGCATTATTTCGGATAGAACAGCTCCAAAGTCCACACTCGGTACGCGTGTCAGTCGTGTTGGTCAGTAGGTCAAACCTACCCAGAAACCTAGGCCACAGAACAGCGACTGTATATAATATAAATCTCCAGTTGAATCAATCTAGAAACCAGATTTAAATTGGTATAGTATTTATTTAGAAAGACGGTAGAAATAAAATTGATTTTGATTCAGGATCTTCCCAGTAACCAAAGAAAATTTATTTCTGAAATATTTCCAATATGCTCACGATTTTGTTACTGTTAGCGTGTAAAGAGGTTAGCATGATATACAAATGACCGAAGTGTAACAATTGCATTCACTGATTATGCGGCTATTACGAGAGTTTGCATATGTTAACGAATGTATTGATGCGTCAAAGAGAAAGGTGTGTATGAAAGGTCGGGTAGCTATGGGGTGTATGACATAGTTCCAGGCGCCGGCGCGACGGCTGTGAGTCTGCTGCCCAGCCAGACGACACGCGGTCCCCTTGACGGCAACTCCTGCCCGCTCGAGCTCTACAAACCCGTAAAGTTCGGTTGCGGTTATTGGATTTCAACGGGACAAAGCCTTTGCGTTGGTGCGTTCGACGTAATCACCGATCTATTGAGTCGATTGTGTTGTCTCATTTAGATTTTCGCCGAAAATTAATATTAGTGAGAGTGGCGATTTTTTGACTGTGTTTGTGTTTAAAGTTGAAAGACTTAAAACTGAAGATAAAAGCCTAAAGTTTTAGTTACATTGTAAGAGTTAATTTGAAAGCTGCAAAAAAGCTTGAAGGTTGCTTGAAGTCAACATAAAGTTGAAGCCACAAATAGCTTGATATAAAAATAGGATAAAAGCCTAAATAAGTTAGCGAAGGCCGTGGTATATATAAAGTACAAAAAAGCCGCCAAACTGTATTCCTTTGACAGTTTCAAGGTTTACGAGTACGATGATGATAGAATGTACAATTACGAAGACGAGGATACCTTTGGGAGCCATAAAAAGAGTAAGTGGAATATTTATTAAAGCCATTTTATGTATATATCTTTCGTTTAACAAATTTACTTTCGTTTTTTTGTGATAATGGGGCTTAGTCCACAAGAAGATAATTTTATTGATGGATAGGGATATTGACGGCCAATATTCCCATAGACATTTTGGATTAACTATTAAGCCAAATGAATGGAAGTGATGGAGTTCGAGATGTCATAGTGATGAATACAAGTAATCCTATCCTATTAATATTAAGTAGTATATAGGGCAACAGCTAGTTAATATTATAAATGCTAAACTTTGTCTGTTTGTTTGTACTCCTTCACGCAAAAACTGTTATACCGATTTTCATGAAATGCAGCATACACGTAGAGGGTAACTTTGATTAACACATAGGTTAGTTTTTATCCCGAAAAAATGTTCCTGTGGGAATATTAACCACGCGTTTAACGCCGTGGGCAACAGCTAGTGTCATATAAGGGTTTGAATCTATAAGGATCAGTAGGGTTACTATTAAAGCTAGATTTCATGGAAATTGGACTCGGATATGTCATTTTAGGCACTCTTTAACACAGTTATACCTGCTTGTAACATTTAGTTTTAAAAGAATTCAACGAATCCGATAAAATCATTTATTGTTTACTAGCTTTCCCGGAGAACTTCGTTCCACCCGTTCTATTTGTATGGAAAAACTTTAAAAGTTGTTTGTCCTAGTTTCCTCGCGGTTTTCCCCTTTTCCTTCCCTTTTAAACCTTACCTGGACTTCTACATATAATTTAAGACCAAAATTAGCTAAATCGGTCGTATTGTTCTGTAATTTTAGTGCGACTAACGAACAGCAATTTATTTTTATATAAGACTAGCTGTCCCGGCGAACTTCGTTCCACCCGTTCAGTTTGTATTGGCAAGAGTAAAATGTTGTTTTTCTTAGTTTTCTCGCAAGTTTTTTCCTTTTTCTTATCTTTTAAACCTTCCCTGGACTTGAACGAATAATTCAAAACCAAAATTAGCGAAATCGGTTCAGCCGTTCTCGAGTTTTAGCAAGACTAACAGCAATTGATTTTAATATATTTAATAGTATTAGTATAGTACATATTATTAGTAATTAGTAATAAGCAACTATATGTCAGTTATTCGCTAGTATTGTGTTCAATCTTTTGCCTCTGCGGTCTAGCGGTCCGGCTTCGGATTTGACTTTTTGAGGGGAAGGTTCGGTCTCCGGGTCGGGCAACAAAAATAATTAGAATATGTATATTTTCAATTTTCTAATACGAATAACGTTGCCCAGGATTGGATATGTGCCCGGGTGGCGTTAGGCTTGCTACCTATCACATCATAGGACTTAGTGTCTCTGCCTAGTCAAAAATGCCCTGATTATGCCTCTGCCTACTCCATCGGGAATATAGGCGTGAAGATACTTATTGTGTTCAAGAGTATCTGAAATGACATATCTAGAGCAACCCTACAGATTATCCTGCGTAATCTGGTTGTGATAGTTATTTCATACATAGATAATGTATGAAATAACGTAGTACGTAACATAGGCGTATAACGTATCCTTATGATGTAATAGAATAGGAATTACTGCACCGTGATAGAACTAATCTTGTATTTTATTGATATAGGATTAGCAAAGACTTATGTGCAGTGGATTGTATTAATCATCTGTGATTAAATGATGATGAAATTGATATAATTACGATAACTGATAGGGTAATTAACATTCTAAATGACAAGAGATAAAAATGATAATTATAATTTATAATAACTTATTCAGATATGCAACGAACACGATTTTATGTAGGTTTGGAAAGCAAGCAAGCCTTTACCGATGGCAAAGAACACACGTCACCCATAAACACCAAAGAGGCCAATGAAGCGTTGCCTACTTAAGGCTGATTTGTTAAACTTCTTGATTAGACAGTTAGGTAATATACTTGTATATGGAACTTGAACGTATGTGTTTTTGTTATTAGCCGAGTATTCGCGTAGCAAACACACAAAAAAACGATATGCAGTCGAATTGAGAACCTCCTTCTTTTAGATCGGTTAAAAATTAAAGTAGATGCTTACAGCTACAATTTAGAAGTGCAACTATTTAACAAGCACAGCCTTTTCTAATGCAAAATTACAAGAACAATATCTTCACGCCCATGTCCCGGTAGGTTAACGTAGGCAGAGGCATAACTAACGCACCCACAACTAGCCGAAGACACTTATTCCCACAATGTGATTGGTAGCAAGCCTATCGCCAACCGGGCACGTATTCCATCCCGAGGAATATTAGATTTTATTAAAAATTTGTAAAAAACACTTTTTTTAGCCCGACCCGGGGTTCGAACCTAGGGCTAGGGCCTCTTTAGATTCGATTGTATAAGGCTACATAACAATGTGAATTATAAGAATATCTTATAAATTAAAGCCTTATAATTCTTTACACATTAAAAAAGCAATTAAAAATATTCACAGGAAAATTCAAGTTTTAAATAAGACTCTTGTATAAGAAATCTCAACAAATTGAAGTAAACAAGTCTTTGTTCCTTTGTAAATAATACGAGAGATCACAAGACAGACTCGTGAGCGAGAAATGACATTAAAATTAGTGATATAAATATCATAGTACGTTCTATAAATCTCACGTGAGGTGACAATTAAAGTTTAAACACCCGTTCTAACTCTAATTGATTTCAAAATGATGATTAAACATAGATATTATCACTTTAATATTTTCTAAATTCTAGTCTAATTAAATTTAAACATAAAAGCAATAGACAATTCACAAGAAAATTCAAGTTTAAAGTAGTATAAATGTAGTAACTAAGTTATTGTTCGTCTATACATCAATGAAAAAAGTTTCTTTACGCCCATAATATAGGCAATGGTAGGCAGATTCACAACCAAGGCTAATCAAGGTACATAAATATCAATAAATAAAATTGGAGTGTCTGTTTGGAATATTAAAGTAACCGCTATTTACTGCATGCATATTAACGTATGCGGTATATATACCAATTTTTTTTTTACAATTTTGTCTGTCTGTTTGTTCCGGCTAATCTTCCGATCCGTTCTGAAACGGCTAGACTGATGTTGATAGGACGTTTATTGGAAGGTAGCTGTTTTAAAGAGTATCTCGGGTTAATTTTTTTTGTTTAATTCCACTCGAAAGAAGTTGTGGGCTCAGCTAATTCGTAAATAATACGAGAGATCACAAGACAGACTCGTGAGCGAGAAATGACACTAAAATTAGTGATATAAATATCACAGTACGTTCTATAAATCTCACGTAAGGGACTATTGAAGTTTACTCTCGTCTCGAACACTCGTTTTAACTCTAATTGATTTCAAAATGATGATTAAACATAGATATTATCACTTTAATATTTTCGAAATTCTAGTCTAAATTAACTTTTACAAATAAAAGAAATAGACAATTCACAAGAAAATTCAAGTTTAAAGTCGCACAGTGTAAACCTCGTAAAATGCAGTAAACAAATCATTGTTCGTCTATACATCAATATAAATAATTAAAATTAGAGTGTCTGTAATATTATAGTAACCGCTCTTTACTGCCTGCATATGAATGTATACGGTATATACACGAATTAAACCTTTTTTTTACAATTTTGTCTGTCTGTTTGTTTCGGATAACCTTTGAAACGGCTGGACTGATGTTGACCGGACTTTTACTGGAAGGTAGCTGTTGTTTTAAAACAGGCTTTCCCAAAGTGGGCAATAACGCCCCCTTGTGGGCGCTGGAAGCCTAGAGGGGGGCGATAGGAATCCCGAAAAAATGATTTTTTTTTAACTCCAGGCGAAACAAATAATTTATTGGGGTCATTGACGAGAAAGAAACGGGGTAGGAGGTGGCACAAAATAATTGATTTTCAAGTGGGTGTTAAATAAAATAAGTTTGGGAACCTCTGTTTTAAAGACTAACTAAGGCTATTTATTTATTTTTTGTTAAATTCCACTCGAACGAAGTTGTGGGCTTAGCTAATTCGTAAATAATACGAGAGATCACAAGACAGACTCGTGAGTAATAAATGACATTAAAATTAGTGATATTAATATCATAATACGTTCTATAAATCTCACGTGAGGTGACAATTGAAGTTTAAACACCCGTTCTAACTCTAATTGATTTTAAAAAGCTAATTCAACATATTATCACTTCAATGTTCTGATCAATATTTGCGTTCACGTGATGCTGTGACTTTAACCTCAGATAAGATGTTTCCAACAACAATGGATCTGTTTACACGACGGTAAACAGATTTAAATATAATTCAATGGCATACTAGCTATCTATCGCCTGTGGTCTAGCGGTCTAAATGTTGGACTTGACTTCATGAGGTCTCAGGTTCGATTAACAAAGAGAAAATGCATTTTTTTCCAATTTTCTAATAAAAAAATGTTGCTCTAGATTGGATGTGTGCCCGGTTGGCGATAGGCTTGCCACCTATCACGTAAGACTTAGTGTCTTCGGCTAGTCGTGGGTGCCCTGGTTATGCCTCAGCCTACGTCTTGGGGGATATGGGCGTGACGATACTTTTTACTTTTATACTAGCTATAAACCGTGGTTTCTTTTTAAAAAAGTACAAAACATCATCTGTTCTCAACTTCTAAGCCTATATGGAGTGTCATCATCATCATCATCAGCCGGAAGACGTGCACTGCTGGACATAGTCCTCCCCCAAAGAGCGCCACAAGTCACGATCACCAGCCGCGGAGTGTAGTCGAAGGTAATTTAAGAACAGTGAAACTGCATTAAATATCTAAGTCATCTACCGTACACAAAAAAATAGCTTTTTTCCTATATTTCCCTTGGATTTCATCATCAGATCAGGACTTGGTATCAATGACGACATTGGAAGTACGCTCTTTTAATTAATTTTTTTTTTGGAAGCAGTCGTTTTTTTAACGTTTACTGCGCTTTATTGGTCTACACGCTTAAGTTTAATATCAATGAGATGATATGATAAATGGCGCTAATATGATGAAGGCGAAAGTTGCTCATAGGAATTTCTTTTATTACATTGGAAGGTAATCAAGCAGACGGATATCCTGATGGTAAGAAATTCACGCCGCCTAGATACACTAGTATACGCCTAGGTAGCAATGGTGCGTTGCCAACCTGAGGCCGGGATGTTAGGCCTCGAGCAAAAGTAAGTTTACCTTCTACCTTACTTTCCGAACCGGAACACGTCATGACGTTATGGCTGCAGGAATAGGCAAAGGCGGCGGTACCAAACCGGGTGAGTCGCTACGAAACTCTACCACCTAGTCAGATGTCACGGTATTAGTGATGGTAAGCCTATGTTTGCCTTTAACGACCTGCCTGGCCGGAAGGCAGATGGTCTATTCTGCAAAGGAGCGCGGATCAACACGCGAAAAAAACTCCAAGATTCCCAACATTATCCTATCGTGTTTGAGCTTAATACATCAAATCTTGAATAGTATGTACTTACAATTAAAAGCTCGGCACAAAAATATGTTTTTTGAATACAATATTTCATATGAAAAAAATTTTTTTTGTAACTTATGTAAATATTATAAAAAGAATACTGCCACTTAAGTGATGTGTGTAATTTTATTGTTTATTTAAGCTTCACATAGTAATAGGTATAGCATTAGCAAGTAATGACGTTTAGCTGCAAAACTGTAATAAAAACCGGTTCAATAACAATAAAAAATAACTGTGAAGTAGTTTATTAGGTATTTAATTAAAGTTTTTAATTCATGAATTGTATTCAGGAAATGCTGCTTGTATTTTTTGTAAAATAACTTAATTTTTTTGAAATAACTCGTGCTTGGATGTTTCTAACAAATGTACTTGTCTTAAGTTTTAAAAATCTATTGATAAAAGTACATATAAATTCATTTTCATTATTATTATTAACTCTTGATTGTATACGTCAGACATTACATTATGAACATGCGAGCGAGCTTATCTCTACTGAAAGAAATATCTTCCATTCAACCCGTAGAAAGGAAAATAATAAAAGAAACTTTGTGTATAATCATAATGAAATAACTTCATTTTATGACACATAATACAGATAGGAAACAAGACTAGTAGGGTTACTCTTGAAACTCGATTGTATGCAAATTGAAAATTGGATTAGGATATGTCATTTTGGATACTCCTTAACACAGTGCTCGCTTACTATTAACATTTAGTTCCAAATTAAAGGATTTAATGGATTCCAAATAAAGGATAAAGAAGATTATTTTAAACTAATTTTTAATGATTTTCCCGGTGCTGGTCCGGGCTCCTTTGCAGAAAACACCATCTGCCTTTCCGCCAGGCAGCTCGTAAAAGGCGAGCATTGGCTTACCGTCACTAATACTGTGGCATCTAAGTGGTAGAGTTTTGCAGCGACTCTATTTTCTGTCAATTTCTAAATTGCATGAAATTGTGATTCAAGAGTAACCCTCCAGTATTCAAATGGAATTAATTGAGGTTGTGAGTGTTGCTGGGGCAGAAGTAAAAGTAGAAAAGCGGATAAGCGCGTAAGCCGCAATCAGGATTACGCTGAGATGATGATGATGACGATAAGAGTTAGGCAAACGACAAACCAATGCTAGCTCATATTACCAGAAATATTAACATACTACATATCTCTCATATTTCGACACAATACTAGCCGTGAAGTTATGTATGAATGAAAATCGTAACAGTGCTTGTTATTAAGGTTGTAATGATTTAGTTGAGTTTAGCTTAAATGAATCGCCTAAGAAATAGAAGAAATAATAAAATTAAATCTGTATCAAAATTCTCCTTTGTGGTCTTGTGGTCCGGTTTTGGCATTGAGTACATGAGGTCCCAAGTTCGATTCCCTTTCAGGCAACTCCAAATAGTGTTTTTTTAAATTCTATCAAACTTTTTTAAATTATATGGAAACGCTGCTCGGAGTTGGATAAGTGTCCGATTGGCGATAGGTTTGCAACTTTTCACTTTGTGTGACTAATCGTACCTCCGTCCTCTGCCTTCCCATTCGTGGATAAGGGCGTGAAGATATTTGCTTATTTTTTCATCCTTGGAAACAATATCCAATTAAAAATACCATAAATTACTACGATCTTGCCACCGTTTCCCATCACATACACGCCATTCTCAGATACGACGGTACGAACAAAGAATTTAAATTAATATTAAACTTTTGAATTTTCGCAAGTGACGGCTTATTTTATAAATTTACATAAACTAAGCATAAAATTCGAATACGTCGTAAATCTGGCAATCACGCAACCATCTTTTTATTTTTAACATTTATTATTGAAGTGTGGAGAATAATTTAAAAAAACATTCTTAGCTTATCACTTGACACTTTTTTTTGAGGTTGTTTTTGAATTTTCATAATTATTTTATTTGTGAACTTTAAAGAATATACCTTTGCTTTGGGCCTAATAATGGGTACTAGTGTATTTTTGAAATGTAGAAGATAGTGAACAATCAGTCAACCTCCTAATTTTAAGCATTAACATTTGAAGTAAACAGTAAAGAGTAATTGCAATAAAACAATTTATTTGCAATAGTTTATAAATGTAAGCAGTTTCTATATTAACTATTTTCTCGGATTTCCTTCTTTAAATTCCCCATTCACGCTTGGTAATTCAAATAGACATCGACAGCAGACAAAAAATTTAGTACAGTATATTATATAACATACCTA
>NJDD01000748.1:281490-297925 GCA_002245505.1 Calephelis nemesis
AAAAAATATTTTTTTCTTTATTACAATATTTATGGCAAGACTAGGTATCTTCTTATCTTCTTGGATCTTAATGGATGCCAAGTTCTATGCAAAATCCAAATATGTGCTTATTTAGAGGAACAAAATAACATTATGATCAAGTACGAAACTCTATTTCTTTGCTTTATTCGATACCTATAACAAATACTGTTATTTCAAAATAAGAGATCTAATAGTAGGTTAGATTTGACTTGGCCAGTTTTTATCAGTTTTTATAATATATATGTTGAATATTGTTATGAAATAACTGATTTAATGAAAATAGTAAATTAGGATAACTTACAGCAACGGACCTTAATCTAACACATTTTTTTGGTATTGACTGATCACGAAAAAAATTCGTATTGATTTAACTTTATTGGGGGTTGGAAAAAAGAAAGTTTATGCGAAATATTTGGTATTTGTTTGAAAATAGTTAGCAACAGGATGCTTTTATTTTTTCAAAGAAATTAACAAAATATGAGATTTTTGAGATTTATTTAATTGTATTTATTTAAGTTATATGTGGCTACAATAATTAAACAAAAAGTAATACACCAGTAAAACACTTTACATTAAAATTATCAGTCTTGACTGACCGTATCGGTTATTTAAAAATATCTGTTGCAATATTATTATGTACGTATCGCATCCTTGTCAGTAACAGATTTTTAAGGAATCACTAAAAGCCATTTATCAAAACAAAGGCTCAGCGCACACCGTACTCACGACAGTCTTGAGACTTTTTTGTCGTTGATTTTCGCGCCGGCAGTACAAATACAAAAGTAGGCAATCGTTAATCAGACTTTTCGGTGCAGTTTTTGTGGGTATTAGATAATTTTGTTTATAAGACTTTTTTTTCGATGTGTGTACAGAGCTCTTACCATGAATTGGTAAAGATTGCGTTCGGTAAGTTACTTGTCGAAATTTATTACACTTTTGGTCTAAAAATGTTCAAAATTTTCATATAAATAATTTACAGAGACGGTAGCGAGTATAGTAAAGTATAGTAAAGTCATGGTGAGGGCTCAGTTCTCCGTGGATTTTTAAACGCAAAAGTCTGTCGTAAGACTGTCGTGACTACGGTATGCGCTCGGTCTTAAGACCTCGTTTCATAGCTTATAGTCAAAGTGACAGTTCTTAAATATCCCTTACTCACTGATATTTCCCCTGTACTCACTCGGTTGAAAAAGAGGGTAGATAATTCATGTTTACCGCGTCATATCTTGTGACTGATACGATGTTTATTTATAAAATACGAACGTGAAAGTGTTTGTATTAATAACAATGTATTTGCAATCATTTGATGCCCTTTATTTTTGGCACCGTGTCAAAAATGCTAAAATGCCCACGGATCATATTTTTGTAACGCATGAGGAAAGGTTAGTGAAAATGTGATTGAAACACGTATAACTATTTGAATATGTGCATTAATACGTGATGCCAAAACTTTGGACCCCTTTTTACGAAAATTGCGGTGACAGGAGCATGAAATTTGGCACACTTATAGTTTATCTATAGGAGAAGTGCAGAACGCTAATGTTTTTCAATAATAATGCTTATAAAGTACATTAAATCAATAAATAAAACATTACCTACAACCATGCATTTGACACACACAAACAAATATATTGATGATAACGATAAAAGATGGCGCACTAAAAAGTTTGGAAACAATGTAGTTGGTCTTGAGAAATGAAGATGGCGTTCTTATCAAAAAGATATTAAAATTTATGGCGTATAATATGGGTAATTTATTTATACCAATGGGCTAGCACTAGTAAAAATAAAATCCTCTGTGGTCTAGCGGTCCAGGTTTTGGATTTGACTTCATGAGGTCCCGGGTTCGATTCCCGGGTCGGGCAAAAAAGGGCGAACACTAGTTTAATTAAATTTATTTTATATGAATATAATAAATTAAATATCTATAAACATATAAAATGAGTATCTTTACTCTCGCAACCCCGAAGAGGTAAGCAGAGGTGCAATCATGGCATACCACGATTGGCTTGAAAAATTTAATTCCACAATGTGAGAGGAGGCAAACTTATTATCTACCTGGTAGGTATCTAATCGCAGGCCACTGTGTTTTTACCCAAACCGGGAATCGATCATGAGACCTCATGAATTTACGTCCAACACCGGATTGCTAGATTTTAAAGGCGATAAAATACATTATGATTTAATTTTGGCAATATACCATTAGTTTTTATTCCATCTCGTGTCCAGATTACCTTTGGTGTTTACGTTAATTGTGTTTCGTGGCATTAGAAATCAAGTTTGTTTGTCTTTCATTTTCACTCTGTATTCCGATCTCATGAAAATACCGGATAATCCGGCCCTCAGTTATATGAATTCACTGTTATCCGGATAGACAGCGATCAAACAAATCTCTAATCCGAAACATTCGTGTTGGTTTTAGAATGTTATGCATGCATCCATGATTCCCAGCTCGTACAAAGATCGATTTATGCTCGACAATCTACATGTTTCGGTTATTTATTTGATTAATACATTGTTATATAATATATCTGTACGTTAACTGTGGGGTAGGCAGTGTGTTGTTTGTTTGCGTCTGTAGTATCGTAGCTCTTTAGCGGATGGATGGATTTCGATGCGATTTTTTAATTTGAAACACGTTTATACATGTAGTAGGTGCGATCATTTTAATTAATGTATGTAGTAACTATATATAAAATTACAAATGTTGGTATATTTTTGTGTATATTTTGAGAAGTATGTTATAAAATATTGACACATTGTTTGTGTGGCTTTTAATTTCATTCTCTGTTGGCCCAAAAGTTAACTGGTGGAGAATTCATTGCTCTCGTCTCTCATGACTTCGACGATCATAACAAGATCTGACTAATGCTTCTCGTCATCTCGTTCAGGTACATGCAAAATTGCATTGACTTTGTATGACTCACGAACAACTTCTCAGATCTTGATCAAATTTATCTGGGACCATCTCGGAATTTGAACCTACCTATCGAAAAAGAACTATCAAAATCTGTTCCTCACTGACCGAGTAATAACAACAAACATAAAAACATAGAGTCGAATTGAGTCAGTTAAAAATATAACTCGTAGATCTTGGTAACCATAATATTAAGGTAAGAAAATGTTTTCTCATATTGCATCGGAGATTGCTCCGTAGACAATCCTATTAGTTTGGAAGAGGGGAGATTGATGAGGACCGATAAACAATAATCGGAAATGAGTATTGACATTGTAAGTCCATAGGAACGTTACCAATTTGGGATAGTTCAACTGTTTACGCGACTTTGGACGAAGAGTTATGTTTTTCATGACAAAGAAGGTTTTCCCCGTGTTGGTCTGGGCTCCTTTGCAGAATAGACCGTCTGCCTTCCTATGCCAGGCAGCTCGTGAAAGGCGAGCACAGGCTTACCGTCACTAACACCGTCACATCTGACTAGGTGGTAGAGTCTCGTAGGGACTCGCCCGGATTGGTACCACGGCCTTACCTATTCCAGCCGCCATCCGGTTCGAAGGGTAAGGTAACTGGTAAACTTATTTCACTCGAGGCATAACATCCCGACCTAAGGTTGGCAACGTACCATTACCACCTTTGGTGTCTCTAGGCGGCACGGGCGTGAATTTCTTACCATTAGGAAATCTGTCTGCTTATTTGCAATCCAATATCATAAAAATAAATAAATAAAGTATCGATCTCTTGATGACAACTACAAAATTTGGTTTTACCATGGTAACTTTATACCATTAACATATTTAGTACCTACTGGTATAAAGTCAAGTTTAATGTATAAAGTCAACTTAACACTGGAATGTAAAGCTTCTTACGTGCATAAAGTTTAGCAGCGAGAACTTACACTAAAATAATGGGAGAAGTTATGGGAATACTAATACGGACCAGTTGTAGTATTCTTTCACCTAATAGGGGTTCTAGACGATTGTAAACATTGGTTTGCATCGTCTGGACTGTAGATTTAATATAAATTTAATAACGATCGGAAGATGGAAACTAAGTTTCATACATGGTTACATTTTTGAGAGGCGTGTTTGCAACCGTCTGGAACGTTTTTAATTTGTTTGCCGGTACTAGTGGAATACTTTAGCGTACTAAATTATTAGTAGTATAATATAGCAATCAAAATTGCTAGTTTATTTCGTTAGTGGGTGATGGGGTCGTTACACCCGTACCCCGAAAACGTAACGCCTAATATCCATGCACTTTGTTAAATCAAGTAAACATTAACCGAAGATTATTGAACAGGGCGAATGCGCTGCGGAGAGATAAGAGGTAGAGTGAACGGGCGTCTACCGACTCGTTTCATTCGTTCGTCGTTTGTCTACTAGTAGGCCCCTGCATTTCGACGCGAAAGCACGGCGCGCGCGCATGCTTTACGATCTGGGTCGTTCATGTGATCCACACGAGAAGTGTTCCAGTGTCCGCAGCGGTCACCACGCGTCACTTATGTTAAGTGCCGAAATATAGCGGTCTACCTGTATGTGATTGTGCAGTGTTACAGTTGATATCCATGTTTAACTTGTGCGTTGAATAAGTTCTGTGAATGAGTCAGATCACCAACGTCGGGATTGTTAACTTCGTCAACGTGCTGCCCACGATCTCTGAAGGTAATGTTCGTTCTTTGTTTCAAATTCGATGTTATCATTCGTTCCGTCTTGGCTATGATTAGTCTGTTGAATCTTAGTCTATTTCATGTGAATGGTATCGGCATTTTTATTCAAAACATATGAAACTTAATTGTTTAATAGACGTATTTTTAATAAACAGTTTATTACAATATTTACGATAGTATTAGGGAAAACTAAACTTACTGCATCTAAAAGTATATGCATATATTTTGTATTTATCTCCTACTAGGCGTTTATCTGCGACTTCTTCAGCAGATTAGACTTTGATGTAATTTTTCATCCCTTACAACAGTCCCTAGGGGATTGATTTAAAAAAAATAGCCTATATTGAACTCGGGTTATTTGCTATATATCATTACAATCGGTTCAGCGGTTCAAAGAGCAACAGACAGACAAACTTTCGCCTTTATATAATTAGGTATAAATTTAAATGAAAATATAAGTTTAGAAGTGAAATCCGAAATCTACAAGGTTACTGTGCTTTTATATTAGTCAAATCGAAAGCGTGTTATGATATAGTTAGTTTGTTTTTCTCAGTGTTTAATTACATACATATCCCTTATGTGATATCGTACTTATATATATCGTACTTACCTTTGAGTGATATCATATTATTATATTAGTTGTTTGTTTAAAGTTAACTATTATGTCAATTAATATCTCATTAAAGTGGATATTTTCAAGAGCTGCATAGATTTATGCGGAAGTATTCTGGTCGTTGATGTGCGGAAGTTTTTTCTCTATTATTTATCTTATACTCGCAGCGTTCTATAACCTCGCCAGAAGGCATGGGTCCCTTGTAATCAAGTTTTTAAAACATTACCTTTTTAATATGGTGGTTTATTATCATTTAACGTTGAAATATATTCATTGATTTCGATGTTTGACAAGAACAAATATTGCTTTCTCTTTTTTATATCTTTGAAATTAGTGATGACTTGAATGCATATTATTATTGTAGCATAACTAAAGATTACTTATCGATGTAAAATTATTTCCTCGTGTTGGTACGGGCTTCTTTGCAGAATAGACCATGTGCCTTTCTGTCTGTCAGCTCGTAAAAGGCGTGCATAGGCTTATCGTCATTAACACAGTGACCTCTGACTAGGTGGTAGACTTTCGCAGCAAGTAGCGACCTCCGCCTTACCTATTCCTGCTGTCATAACATCATGACGTGTTCCGGTTTGGAGGGTATCAGGAAATTCGTCTGCTTGTTTGCCTTCCAAATTCATAAAAAAAATCTTAGAGATCTTTTAAATGATTAATACTCATATTGGTTTGAAAGGCTGTGTTTAGAATGTAAAATGCCATAAGTGACCTAACAGATTTTTTATTTGTAATTTTACTTCGGGACTTAACAAACTTCCATCTTTAAAAACATTTCGTTTCATTGAAACCAATTAGGTTAAAACAACGCCCTAGCCGTAACAATAATAAAGTGATTCATAAGTCATAGCACGATGTTCGTCGGAACATAAACAAGTGTAAAGTGTACAAAGGAAATTTTTGTAAGTGTCTTCTAAGATAAAATATGAACTTAATTTTTAATTTGAAGTTAATCTTTATAGTTTCTGTGCAGGGGTTCGGTATATTTGATTCTACGAGGTTCTGGTTTCGATTCCCTGGCTGGGCAACAAAAAGAAATGTGGTTTTTCAATTTTTCGAATAAAAAACAACGCTGTTCGCGATTGGATGTGTGCCCGATGGTGATAGGCTTACCAGTTGCCACCTATCACACTGTTGGACTTCGTGTCTTCGGTTAGTCACAGGCTGTAGTTGTGCCGTCATCAACCTTTTTCAATTACAAGCGTGAAGATACTTTTTTATATGAGAAAAAAGAAACTGCTAAAATCTTATAACAGTATGACAATATTTGATTTTTTTATTTTACTTAATGTTTATTTCAATAAAAACATGTAGTTGATAGCCTCGATGGACGAGTTTATGCGCTATCTGTGATCTTTTATCGTTATCAATAGTTATATTTAGTTGTGTGTGTCAAATGCATGGTAGTATGTGTAATGTTTTATTTTTTGATTTATTGCGCTTTATAAGCATTACTTTTGAAAATATTAGCGTTCTGCACTTCTCCTATACATAAACTATAAATGTGCCAAATTTCATAATCCTCCGTCCGCGCAATTTTCTCAAAAACGGGTCCTAAGTTTTTGCTTCACGTGTTAATGTTATGATTAGAATCCTTGACTAACAGCCATAACAAAAAGATATAATAATTTGTTTACTTTGCGGTTAGATTCAATTTGTGTAACTTGTTCAGTTCTAAAAAAATATGTTGAAAGACGTCATTTTAAATTACTATATAGTAATACTATTTAAATTACTCGCTTCGGCTTTACACTTTTTACTCTCTATACTTTTATTTTTAAATTGGCTGACTTAATCTAAATTTAGGAGAAATGATTAATTATGTAACAACAATTCTATATATCTTTAAAATACATCCGGATTTTCGAAGCTTGACGAATATAGCTGAAGCTCATAATTTAAATAGTACTACTATACTTCCAACTAACACCTTTATTTTGGCTTGTACACACGAGAGAAGTAATAATCTCTCTGTAGGGACTATGATGTATACAGTTCTCATATTCATTGGTTGTTTGTATGCTGATTGCTAAACTCAAACGGTATCGTGAGAGTTATTTATTATTTCGAGGAACCTTTCATTCTACTAGCTTACTTGGTTCATGTGATTTCATATTTCTTACAATTAGTAATTGTGTCTCTGTGGTCTAGCGGTTCAGTTGTAGGACTTGACTGCATGAGGTCTGGGGTTCGAATCCCGGGTCGGGCAACAAAAAGAAAATTGGGTTTATCCAATTTTCTAATAAAAAAATGTTGCTCGGGATTAGATATGTGCGCAGTTGGCGATAGGCTTGCCACCTATCACATTGTTTGACTTAGTGTGTCCGGAAAGTCTTAGGTGTCTTGGTTGTGCCTCTGCCTATCTCTTCGGGGATATGAGCGTGAAGATACTTACGTACTTAGTAGGGTTACTCTTGAAGCTTGATTCATGCACTATTGGAAATTGGAATCGAGTCATTTTAGGTATACGATACTGGCGAATTGTTAACATTTAAAGTAAGTAAGTAGGTATCTTCACGCCCATATCATCGAAGTGGTAGGCAGAGGCACAACCAGGGCATCCACGACTAGCCGAAGACACTTAGTCCTACAATGAGATAGGTGACAAGCCTATCACAAACCGGGCACATATCCAATCCCGAGCAACGTTTTTTTATTAGAAAATTGGAATAAACCAAATTATCTTTTTGTTGCCCTGCAATCGAACCCGGGACCTCATGAAGTCAAATACAACACCTGGACCGCTAGACCACAGAGGCTCCATTATGCTACATTAATGGTGTTACTGGAAATATTAATCACTATTAATAACATGAATAATGTAAATTCTTAATAGCCTTGAAAGCACTCCGTTTTTTGTTTGAATGAACGGTGATTTGAATTTTAACGATTTTAATGCAAATGCCAGCAAAGCTCCTCTGATTTAAATTTAGACAGTCAAATAGCTAAATGGTATATGACAGTGGACAAGGGCACGGCCTAACGGTAAGACAACCGTGGCTTTTTAAAAACCGTAGATGTTAAGGGTGCGTTGGTGCCATACCAGGGTGTTAGGCTTATCGTGCAAGTGGACCGGCTACCTTACCCTTTGGGCCGGTACATTACAGTGTCATGACGGCGGCGGGAGTAGGTAAGGGGGCGTCCATAAATTACGTGAGGTGTTTTTTTACATTTTCTGAAGCTCCTTCCCCCCCTGGTGAGATGTCGTGAGATTTTATTCAACCCCCTCCCCCATCCCCCAATCTCATGTAAGATTTTTCAAAATTTGGATTTCTTATTTAAACGTATTGGATTGTTACAGCAAAAATTAGTGAAATTATTTTCTTTTGAAGGAATAAGCGAATGGTCTTCATCGTATTATGATTATGCTTAAGATTAAATCTTGAACATGTACAGTATGGATGAAATGGACCAAAATAGCATATTTTGTGATTGAAGCAAAAAAATTGCGTGATATTTGCCGAGACCCCCCTCTCCCCAACGACACTGACACTGGACAAATTAACCAGTGTTTTTAGTAATGAATTAGATAACTTATGCTCGACTCTTACGAACTGCTAGACAGAGGAGCAGGTGGTAATAATTTCTCATACCGCATATCTCGGACCTACACGTTTAATTTTTTTTATTGTGATCTTATATAAAGACTAGCTCTTGCCCGCGGCGTTGCCCGCGTGATCCCTCAGGAATGTGATTTCAGGATAAAAACTACCCTATGTGTTAATCCATTTTATCCTCTATGTGTTTACCAAATTTCATGAAAATCGGTTCAGCAGTTTTTACGTGAAGAAGTAACAAACAAAGAGTCAAACTTTCGCATTTATAATATTAATAGCCTTATTTGAGCCTTACAAACTGCAAATATATAAATAAGAATCAGATCATAGAACATGAATCGGTTCAGCAGTTTTTGCGTGAAGTAGTAACAAACAAACAGACAAACTTTCGCATTTATAATATTAATAGGATATTTTAGATCTACTAACCGCAAGTATATAAATAAGAATCGGTTCGTATAACATAATACAATATGTTGTCCACTTGTTGATCAGATTTCAAATTGGATCTATGACATACTCGGACGGTTGAGCATAAGCCCTTTGACGGACAATCAAGACGAAATTATATCTGATCGGCTTTTCCTATATCAAACCTTATTTATCTTTAAGCGAACCCTCTTCACTTAGTAAAAAAGAGGCTAGTAGTTGATGTAAAAACTTTGTTTCCTCTATTTTTGTTGCTACGAAGATCCTGACCCATAGGCACAATGACTAGAACTCAAAGCTTTTTTAAGCTTCAAGATTTTACCAATACGTTAACAACTCAAATAGTTAAATAGTATAGTAGTTAGTTAGTTAGTAGTATAGTATAGTAATAACTTACTTTTGCTCGAAGCCTAACATCAGGGCCTCAGGTTGGCAACGTACAATTACCACCTTTGGTGTCTCTAGGCGCCGTAAATTTTTTACCATCAGGAAATCCGTTTGCTTGTTTGTCTTCCGATATTATAATTGTTGTTGGTCCGGGCTCCTTTGCAGAATAGACCGCCTGTCTTCCTCTCAGGCAGCTCGTAACATCCGACTAGCGGTCGAGCTTCGCAGCGACCAGATTGGTACCACTGTCTTACCTATTTCTGCCGCCATAACGTCAGTGCTTCTCGTTGACGTGTTCCGGTTCGGAGGATAAGGTAGCCGGATAAATTACTTTTGCTCGAGGCCTATCATATACGACCTTTGGTGTCTCTAGGCGGCGTGAATTTCTTACTATCAGGAAATCGGTCTGCTTGTTTATCTGGCAACGCACCAATACCACCATTATTGTGTATCAGGAAATCCGTCTGCTTGTTTGCCCTTCAGTATCATAAAAAAAAGGTGATAATGAAGTAACGTACAAACGTAGGAAAATCACAGCCACGAGAATAAGTGCAATGTCCTACTAATACATTTGGCGAACGACTTATTAGGTTCGTTGTCGTTTTTTACTGTCCTAAATTTAGATAGATACAGACTGATATAAAAAATACCTTCACGCCTATATCACCGAAGGCAAAGGCAGATGTGCAACCAGGGCACCACATTTGGCGAACGACTTATCAGGTTCGTTGTCGTTTTTTACTGTCCCAAATTTAGACGGATACAGACTGATATAAAAAAATTATCTTCACGATCATATACCCGAAGATACGAGGCAAAGGCGCAACCAGGACACCCACGACTAGCCGAAAACACTAAGTCCCACAATGTGATAGGTGGCAAGCCTATCGCCAACCAGGCCCATATCCATTTTTTAATTAGAAAATTGGAAATATCAAATTTTTGTTTTTGTTGGCCGACCCGGAAGTCAAATCCGAGACCTCATGTAGTCATGTCCAACACCTGGACCGCTAGACCACAGAGGTGATTACTTAGACTGTGATATAGTTTGGTTAATTGCAATATCTTGTTCTATTCGGAACTAATTGTAGAATTAGCATTAGATTCTTTAATTTGAAATTGTCTTTTGAAAGTTATTTAACATTTAATTTCGTAGAAATCTGAGCTAAGTTTGTTCTTCAAATGTAATTGAAACCAGTTTTCCCTTCGGCAAGAGCGTTTAAATTTGATACTTCTGTCATTATCTCGGATGTTCTAAAAATAATGTATATTATATTTCGTATTTCTGTACATCTTAGTCTTTCTATTTTGATACCACTTGAAAGTGATATTTAATAATTTTACTCGCAGTAAAACTTAATAACCAGCTATACCACCAATGACCATAACATACATGAGTATTTTCCTTGGTTTCCCTGGGATTCAGTGTCAGAGTTGGTGGTATAGAGACCAGCTCTGAAATAGGCTCTTCCAAATACAAAAAAAATTAAATTGGTTAAGAAAGGACGGAACAACAATAAATATAGGAGCCGAACATATAACCCCCTACCCTTTTTAGAAGTCGGTTATTAATGTACAGGTAAGTGCAACTATATTTTATTTATGTCTGTTATATTTTGTTTTATCTCTATGTTGTTACAAATGCTATTACTTTTAAGTTTTTTTTACTTGTTTCAAGTGGACAACTTACATTCCTAATAAAGATAATATGGGTTGAGTAATTAACTAATTATGTTATAGTATAATTATTAATTTGGTTGAAAGTTGTTTAAGTTTTTGAAACGTTGTATTAAACGAAGAATGGAAAGATAATTTATGCAATTTATTTAGAAACACTTGTACTGTCCACAAAATATTTTATTATTTTTTATTTTTATGATTTAGCCAACCGGTTTCTATAGTATATATAACAACTCTATAGTTGCTATATAGCCCTGATGATGCTTATATAGCGAAACCGGTGGGCTAAATAATAAAAATAATAAAATATATTGTGGAAAGTACAAGTGTTTCTAAATAAATTGCATCAAGAATTGAATTCCACCAAGCACCAAGGATAAGAGGTATAGAATCTGGAAAGGTAATTATTTTCATCTTCAAAAAGATCTGTTTTAAAATGTATTTTGTGTGTAGTGACTGTAGTCTCTATGAGAGTTTGAGTTCAATTATAATCTAATATATAAAATTCTCGTGTCACGGTGTGCGAAATTGAACTCCTCTGAAACCGCTCGACCGATTCTCTTGAAATTTTGTGAGCATATTGAACAGGTTTGAGGATCGGCCAACATCTATTTTTCATACCCCTAAGTGATAAGGGTGACCCACCCCAATTTTTTTGCTAAAATCACAATAAACGTATAGCAGAACAACATCTGTTGGGTCAGCTAGTAATATTATAATATAACCTACGTACCTGACCGACGTTGTCCTATCTTAACTATGAATATTGATTCCTTAAAGTTAGCTTAAAGCTAAATTTGCTTTACTAAACTTTTTATTTTTTAATAAGAATCTTGAATTAAAGAATTTTTCCATTCTAAGATTTATAAACTTGCTGACCCGGTAGACGTTGTCCTGTTCTTTTTTTCAGATAAACCTAGTCTTTAATTACTTACACGATAAAAAAAAATCAAAATTCGTCTACCACTTCACACTTGGTAAATATTGATTTAGTTTTTAACCGACTCCAAAAAAGTATGTGGTTCTCAATTCGACTATGTGTTTTTTTATGTTTTTGTGTCTTTCTTAGTTAATAGCCAACCAATTTTGATTGTTCTTTTTTAGAAAGTCATGACTCCGGGGTGGTCCCATATTCGTTATGTCATGATCTAACTAGTGGTGAGGATGAGGTCGTCAAGATAAATTAAATTATTAAGTGTAACTCAAAAATTACTTATGGGATGTTGATATCACTTATGTGGCACCATTTCGGAACCAGTTGCTATCGTTCGAAAAAAAATATCAAATCGCAACGTGGTACGCGATGAAATAGTTTGAGTCGATTTTTTCAGTTTTAATGCGCTGAATTATATTTACTAGTGGTCGCCCGTTGGTCGAAATTCGACCATAATCAATTTTAATATCTTGTTGATAAGAACGCCATGTTCATTTCTCATTTCTCAATACCAACTACTTTGTTTTCAAACTTTTTGTGCGCCATCTGTGATCTTTTATCTCTATCATCAATATATTTGTTTGTGTGTGTGTAAAATGCATGGTAGTGTGTTTAATGTTTTATTTATTGATTTAATGTACTTTATAAGCATTATTATTGAAAAATATTAGCGTTCTGCACTTTTCCTACACATAAACTATAAGTGTGCCAAATTTTATGCTCCTGCGTCCGTGCAATTTTCGTAAAAAGAGGTACAAAGTTTTTGCATCACGTATTAATGTATAGATGAGAGCTGTGAGACCTGTTTGAGGAATATTAGCGCCTGATTTGAATGTAAACCTGTCTTATACATCACCAATATATATAGAATACGGAACTCGAGCGTTTCTCTGTACCGCTTTACGGCTTTTTTATCAATTTAAATGAGGTCTGTTCCCCCACAAGAGCGTGACTCACATAGGAAGTAATGATTTGATTAGTAAATCTGTTATTGTCGCCGCACCAAATGTCACTCGACCGGCCTTGGCGCTGTATCTGCCAAGCACGAGGTGTTTGTTCAGGTCGATGACCGCACCAAAGATTTTTTGTTTTATGGTATTGAAAGGCAAACAAGCAGATGGATTTTCTGATGGTAAGAAATTCACGCCGCCTAGAAACACCAAACGTTTAAATGGTGCGTTGCCAACCTGAGGCCGATATGTTAGGTCTCCAGCAAAAGTAAGTTTATTTACCTAATTCTCTTAATCGAAACACGTCAACGGCAAACATTATCACCTAGTCAGTTTGCCTTTACGAGCTGTCTGGCAGGAATGCAGATGATCTGTTCTTCAAAAGAGTCCGGATCAACTCGGGGGAAGTTTCTATAATTTTGTTCTCATGTCTGTTTCTTTGTTGTTTTATATTCATGCCCATGTCCTCGAAGAGGTAGACAGAGGCACGACTAGGGACTAAAGATAAAGTAAAAGCAGAGGGAATCGAATTTGGGACCTCATGCACTCAAGTCCAACACCTAGACCACAGAGGCTACGTTTTTTTGTGTTGTTGTTGGTCTATTTATTATGATTCCGTTACTTCCGGATACGTCGTGTGAAATTCACTAAACCAAAGGTGTATTTAACGGTGACTACGTTGGTCGACGGATGTCGTTCAGTATGTTGGCTGAGTCATTCCTAAGGCCGGTTGTTTTCGAATGGTTTTGTTTTGTAAGTTACCATACCCAGACAGATAAACATAACATAATTTTTTTTATGTTATAGGAAGGTAAACAAGCAGACGGATTTCCTGATGGTAAGAAATTCACGCCGCCTAGAGACACCAAAGATGGTAATGGTGCGTTGCCAACCTGAGGTCAGGATGTTAGGCCTCGAGCAAAAGTAAGTTTACCGGCTACCTTACTCTCCGAACCGGAACACGTCATGACGTGATGGCGGCAGGAATAGGTAAGGCGGTGGTACCAATCCGGGCGAGTCGCTGCGAAACTCTACCACCTAGTCAGATGTCACGGTGTTAGTGATGATAAGCTTATGCTCGCCTTTTACGAGCTGCCTGGCAAGAAAGGCAGATGGTCTATTCTGCAAAGGAGCTCGGACCAACACGGGGAAAACAATATAGATATACAATCAAAATACGCGTTTAATAAATTATACCTTTGAATTTTTCTGGAGTTAAGAAGTATAGAGCTGATCCTAGTTTCGGGTCCGATCGACGCTTTAAAAATTATAAAGTCCTAAAAAGTTGTATATGCTTACTTTTTGTGACATGGTGGGAAAATTTGTATCTTTATAAATGTGTAGATCTTAGTTGCTATGTGTATATAGTAATAAAGTCCTAAAAAGTTATATGCTTACTTTTTGTAACATGGTGGGAAAATTTGTATCTTTATAAATGTGTAGATCTTAGTCGCTATGTGAATATACATAGTAATAAAGTCCTAAAAAGTTATATGCTTACTTTTTGTAACATTTTGGAAAATATGTATCTTTATAAATGTGTAGATCTTACACATTGTTGCTATGTGTAGATAAAGTTTATTCAAAACTAGATGGGTAAAAGTGGTAATGAGACAGATGTTTTTGGATGTTTCAAATATTTCTGCTAAATTTACCTGCATTAAAGGGCGTATCGAAATTCTTGACCTTACAAATGTTGTAATTATTCAAACCTGATTTTTTAAAACTTTATCGTGTAGCAGAAGCTAGTAACCTTAGTGACTACAAAAAGCATAAAAAAATGCAAATAGAAAAGTCGAGAATAAAATACGAAAAACCGATGTAACGAATCTTAAGTATCTTGCAAGAAAGCCTGACCTTTCAAAGTGACCTCACAGGCGAGCTTTGGAATTTTGCGCACCGCTGTTTTAATCCAGGGGTACTCAAAGTGAGGCTCCTCACTTATGCTACCTAAAATTAGGTTTAAATGTGTTTGCAAATGTTTAGTTAATGTTTTTTTCACACCCTATTTAATTATTCTTTAAAATCAAGTTAGGTTGATTGGTAGAGAATACCATGTAAGTCCACCTATGTACACTATAGTGTATGAATTTTACATAAATAAAAAGTTCGTGGTAAAGTTTTTTGCTTTTTGCAATATATGCGAGAGTAGTTCTTGGATCTTGTGTATGTTTGTTTGTTTAAACAATCAATAATCAAGACCTATCAATGTCGATTTTAAAAACCTTGTCTAAGAGACTTATTGGAGCTCCTTTTAAATTTACCAGAAGCAGAAAAACTGGTCGCAAGTTTTTCGTAGTTTATGAATTTTTTATACGTTTTGAGTGAAATGAATAATTCGTTGTGGCATTCTGTACAACTTTATCCAGTTAAAGTGCACAAGTGTTGATGAAGAAACCAGTGTATCGTGTATTTTCTCGTTGCCGCCTTATCTCACTAGATGAGCTTGGATATAGACTAGATCCCACAGTTTTATCTAAAACCCTGACATGACTTACTACGATGACTTCTTATTACTTAAAAAGAAACTGAAACAAAAATATGAAATAACCTAAAATGTTTATTACGAAAGAAAAGGCAGCACGGCCAAAGGCCTATCCCAAAAAGACAATTTAATTAAAAAGAAGACACCAAGTTTGAATAGCCCTGTATTAATCAAATCCATGGAGTTCGAGAACCGTGCTCGGTAATACAAGACCGTATTCCAGATTTATTTTCCACTTCGCTCGGTGTTTGCAGACTTGTTTTCTGATTAACGAGGTGTTGTACAGAGAAACGGGGACTTGTTGAATAATGGTATAAATATTTCCTGTGTCTTTGTTACTCGGTGTCTATAAATAGCTATAGATTTGTACGTTAATGTAACAGTTAACATAAAAATAACGACGTAAATAACGTAACAGTCAACATAAAAATAACCACGTAAATAACGTATCAGTCAACATAAAATAACCACGTAAATAATGTAACAGTTGACATCAAAATAACTACGTAAATAATGTAACAGTCAACATAAAAATAACCAAGTAAATAATGTAACAATAAAAATAACTACGTAAATAATGTAACAGTCAACATAAAAATAACTACGTAAATAATGTAACAGTTAACATAAAGATAACTACGCAAATAAAAACCGACTTCAAAACTAAAAACTTAATTATGTACTACCTATTATTTATATACGTAATATTTACTAATAGGTTTGAAGTCCGTGCGAAGTCAATTTAATACTT
>NJDD01000748.1:305439-318205 GCA_002245505.1 Calephelis nemesis
TACTCAATATTATTGGTAGAGTTCTATTTTCAAAATTTAAACTTATTTTTTTAATATAATGCTTTTAAGTTGCCAGTTCTAAAAACTTTCAGTTTGGCCCTCGTAGAATGTAGTAATTAGATATTTTTGAAGTGAAACTTCTTTAGGATCGTTGTGATTTCAAAACGGGGGCAACGGAAAAATGACAGGTAAGAGACACAAATATGTATTCATCTCATTCTTTAAAGCAAATATACAAACAAAGCAGATATACAATGCGAATGTGGATGGATGTAGGTACCCGGGGAGACCAAGGCTGACATTTCACGATCAGATCAATCGGATATTATCCGAGGGTGGTGTCAAGAGTCTCCGAAACCGGCGTGTTTGTATGAAAAGGGTAATGAATGTGAAGGAAGCAAGACAGGTTTGTCATGATCGTGAGGTCTAGCACTCGATACTCTCTGCCTACCCCAAGGGACTTGGCGTGAAGATATGTATGTATGTATCTCATTCTTTTGCAGGTCAGAGATATAAATATATATTCATCTCATTCTTTTGTCGATTTACTGAAGATTCACTTCTATCGTGTGTGAATCGCACACACACCTTTTTTATGTGAGAGGTCAGCGAAAAGTAAACGTTTCTTAATGGTAAGAGTTGACGGTGGATAGAGACACCATAGATGTTATAAGTGCGTCACTGTTCTGAACCCGGTATGGAATTATTGCGCTAGTATATTTAGTATTTATAATATTAGAGACATTGATTGAGAGTATGATTAGAGAAGGCTTTATCATGCGTAGACTGTTGTCGACTTGATCAAAACGTTGATCGCGTGTGTAGTGTTATTTGGGAGTGTTATGGCGGGTGTTAGGTTCCTGGGATATCTCGGACCGCGTTAATTGTATTTATTAGACTTGAAATATCCTTATATTTAAGGTCCAACGACATTTAATGCTAACTGTAGCTTATGGCTGAGCACGCGTATTACAATTATTTTTATACAAAAGGAGGCAAACGAGCTAGTGGGTCACCTGATGGAAAGTGATCACCGCCGCCCACGGACATCTACAACACCAGGAGTATCACAGATGCGTTGCCGACCTTTAAGTTTAACTCCTTTAACTTTCGGAAACCTGTTGAGATATCAGGATAAGTGTAGTCTATGTATATGGTTCAAAGACGACCGTGGCCTATAGACACCATAAATGTTGTAGGTGTTTCGCTGTCCTGTGGCCAGTATGTAAGGCAAAGCCTACCGGCTACCCTACCTTTTAGACAGAACAATGACAGTGTCATTATGGCGGCAGGTATAGGTAAGGCGGTGAATCATTGCCCTGACAATTCGCTGCACTGACCAAATTTTACCTAGTGCCGACAATGGAAAATCTATATATATAAAAATGAAACCCGTTTTTCTTGATCACGGCATCACGCTTGAATGGCTGGACCGATTTCACTAATTTTTTTTTTTGTTGTATTTGTTATTATTAGGAGAAGGTTCTTATGGAAAAAAAATATTAAGAGAATCTAGAAATATTGAAAAACATACATTTAATTTTGCATATTTAAAAAAACGCGCGTAACGAATGTTAATGTCATTCACAGCAATAGACTATAGCACAGGTTAGATATTAGTAGGACTATATTGAAAGAGAATCGTTTGTTCGGAAACGTAATAACATTTTATTTTTTCTCATACAAACTGAGCGGGTTGTACGATGTTCGCCGGGACAGCTAGTATCAAATATAAATAAACAATAAACCCAAACTCTTTAAGGCTATTTAAAAATAAACAATATTCGAATATTCAAAACGTGTTTTCCTTTCACGCTTGAGATATTTTTTTCTTATCTGCTTTTATGAATAGGTATTGTTTCCTTGTTGTCCTCAATAGTCCGTCACAGATTTATGAATGGCGTTCCTAGAGTTGGCACTGATTTATTTCTTTGAACTCTGTTGTCGATCAGCTCACTTTAGTGATGAATTTCAGTCTTTTGATGGATCTTTTGTGAAATGTTGAGACATAGTTCAGATGTTTTTGATGTTTGTATCTTATCTTTTTTTGCATTCACCGACTACCAGTTAATTGTTAATTTTCCATGTTCGATATTGTTGTGTTCCGATTTGGAGGATAGGATAGCCGGTAAATTCACGCGAGAAGCTCGGTTCCTCATTGTTTTTCCTTGACTTCATGAGGTCCCGGGTTCGATTCCTTGGTCGGGCTACAAAAAAAAATGTGGTATTTCCAATTTTCTTATAGTTATAAGCAATAACATTGCCCACGATTTGGATATGAGCGAGGTTTGCGATAGGGTTGCCACCTATCTGTTATTTTAGTTTGTGGTTTTAGTGGTTCTTTTTTCTGTTATTCAGAACTTATCCAAAATTTGACCAAGGTTTCTCAAAAAAAAATAGTAAAACATGTACATTTTCGAGGAAATCAAATTTGCGATGACAATTAAAAGAACAAGAAATAAACTCAAAGCCCCAATATAATTACAAAATTCATTTACAAACTAAGATTTAATTACTTTCGAAATAAATTTCCGTAAACAAAAGATAATTTCACGCCATTTAAAAATTCTTTATA
The DNA here is from genome assembly GCA_002245505.1 of Calephelis nemesis. Taxonomy (NCBI): domain Eukaryota; kingdom Metazoa; phylum Arthropoda; class Insecta; order Lepidoptera; family Riodinidae; genus Calephelis; species Calephelis nemesis. The sequence goes on from NJDD01000748.1 coordinate 308,015, forward strand.
AACGATTTATAAGGCCTTGGTATGATGATTGTTATATGACTGTTACAACCTAACTTTAGGGCTTTTGCACATCGGCGATATTTATATAGCGATAGCAATTTATGTGTGACCGAAATGCTCACACATATGGGCTTGAAGATACTTTTTATCAATTTACTACAAGTAGTGTTTGAGTAACATTCATATGTAAAATATATAGTATAATTACATTTTTACATAAATACGTGAAAAAATTATGCACTGTTAAGAATAACTTAAAAACCACTAGTCGGATCGTGAAGAAGTTAATATGGGACTACCTTGGAATTGTGACCTATCATTCTAAAAAGAACCATAAAAAACATACAGTCGTGTTGGGAACCTCCTCCTTCTTGTTAGGTTAGTCGGTTAAAAAAATAAATAACCAAATAATTGTTGCATTCGTTTACGCGTGATACTAACAATGGAAATAGATATTAACTTTTTTATTATGGATACTAGTATCTTCACGCACATTTCTCCGAAGAGCTTTTGCCTCACCCACGACTAGCCGAAGACTATAACTCCCACAATGTGATAGTGGCAAGCCTATTGCCCACCGGGCACATATCCAATCCCGGACAACGTTATTTTTTAATAGGAAAATTGAAAATATTTTCTATTATTTTCGTTGCCCGACCCGGGAATCGAACCCGGGACCTCAAGAGGTCAAGTCCGCCGCCGGACCGCTAAACCACAGAGGCTATAAAAATAAACCTATTTTTTCGTATTCGTATTAATTACGAAGTGGATAAATACGTTTATTCTTAGATAGATATAACGACGCCACTGCTAAAAAAATTCTTGAAAGACGAAGTGTCCTACTAAACTTAAAATATCAGTAATAATTATATTACAATACACTATCACTGTAGAAAGTCTGAAAGTGTGAAGTCTAAATATATGATTACAAAGTTTCAGATATGTGTCAGTTTGTGTTTATGTTTACTTTTAGCACGTAGTCTGTATGAGTAACTCATAAACCTATGATGGAATTCGGCCTGCGAATCGGAAGAGTAAACAAATGAATCTAGTATAGATACAGGTACAGGATGTTTATAAATACGATTGTTTTATACATACAAGATTGTCTTAAAAAAAAAGAAATCCTAACATGATTTTTTACACCATTTATTATTAGTTAATACCAATTGAACCTGACCTCAAAGTCAGAAAATGATATACGTTTTGTGGGTGCTAGTCAACGATACTAATACATGCATAGAAATCCTTAAATAGATAACAGAATGATAATAAATTTCATAAATACAGCTAGACCCAGGAATGAAGACATCTAGATATTCAGCACACAAATGCCCAAGAATTGAACTCGAGCATCGGAGTAAGTTAGGCGTGTACGAAAACCGCACGACTAGCGAGGCGGTTAAAATGATAGTAAAATATTAAAAGAAGATTTCCATAGGCTATGTTAAGAGCTTTTACAAATTAATACTTTGTCAGGATCGTTTGCATGATATACTCACTGCCTACCACGTAAGGGACTCGGCGTTAAGGCATGTATTTTTTTAATGTTATTGAAAGGCAAACAAGCAGATAGATTTTCTGATGGTTAGAAATTCACGCCGCCTATAGACACCCAAGGTGATAATGGTGAGTTGCCAACCTGAGGTCGGTAGGTTAGGCCTGGAGCAAAAGTAAGTTTACTGGATACCGTACCAGCTACCTAATATCCCGAACTGGAACACGTCAACGGCAATCACTGACGTTATAGCGACAAAAATAGGTAAGACGGTGATACCAATCCGGGCGAAACGATTCAAAACTCTACCACCTAGTAGGATGTCAAGGTGTAAGTGACTTTAGGCTTATTACGATCTGCCTGGTAGATAGGCAGATGGTCTATTCTGCAAAGTAACTCGGACCAACACGTTGAAATTGTATGTATGTATGTATATGTAAGGCTTGTGTTAAACTTACGAAACCTACTTTTTATTATCGTAATATAAGTGAAGTAAGTTATAATGAGAAAGGGCATGCTCCGCTGGTTTAGACACGTAGAAAGAATGACAGATGAAAGATGTAGATACCCGGGGAAACCAAGGTTGACATTCCACGATTAGATCACTCGGATATTATCCGAGGGTAGTGTCAAGAGTCTCCGAAACCGGCGTGTTTGGATGAAAAGGGTAATTAATGTGAAGGAAGCTAATCAGATATATCAGGTCCGTGAGGTTTGGCACTCGATACACTCTGCCTAACCCGATAGGGATTTCGCGTGAAGATATGTATGTATATGTATAATAAGCTGTGAGTTATGTCGAAGTTATACAGAATTATTCATTTATCAGCTTATCAAAAAATGTGATAGGTGTGTCAGAGATTCAGGAAAGTAAACTAATGAATCTCCACAGTTATAGGATGTTTGTTTACAAGATTGTGTTATGTAAGACAATCGTAAAGATAAAAATGAATTTACTAGGGCTATTTTCGGTAACGTTGAATAAAAATCTACGTAAAGACGTAGTATGTATAAATAGGTTTGTTCTTATTGCATAATCATATTAGACTCTATGGTCTGGTGGTTCGGTATTGGTATTGACTACATGAGGTCTTGAATTCGATTCCTATTTCATATAAAAGTATGTATTATAAAATTCTCGTGTCAGAATGTTTGTTCCCATACTCCTCTTAAACGGCTTGACTGATTTTCATGAAATTTTATGAGCACATTGAGTAGGTCTGAGAATCGGCCAACATCTATTTTTTATAACCCTAAGTGATGAAGGTGAACCTTTTTCATACCCCTTGGTGATAAGGGTGACTCACCCCAATTTTTTCATAGCAGAACAACGTTTGCCGGGCCAGCTAGTACTCATATAAAAGTGTTATTTTTATAAAATTAAAAACGTTGCCCGGAATTAGGTACGTGCCCAGTTGGTTATATGTTTGCCACCTATTACTCTGTGCGACTGAAAAACCATCGGCCAATCGTGGGTGCCCTATTTGCGCCTCTGCCCACCATTTCGAGGATACGTGTGACAATACTTTTTACATGTAGTAAACTGGTCAGTGTCTCCGCCAACATCTCCGAGTGTCAGGATGACGAATGCTTGTGTTTAATTGCTTCTGATGAGGAGCAATACATACTAAATATTGTATGTCCTGCCAATTGAATAATAACTCGACGATTACTAATTTTATTTTATCATGTTAATTAACGTCAGTGCTTGCAACTGTCATGTTGCGTGTTGGGGTGGTCGGTAGCCTTGCACATGTGGCCCGGTTTCCCAATCAAAAGATCTTGAAGATTCTATTCTCAAACAGTATTTTTTAAAGTTTGAAAGAGTTTAAATTACTACCTACGGAACATAAGTAGCAATTTACCTCTTTCAAACTTTAAAAAATACAGAATGTTGAGAATGGGCCATCTTAAGAACTGGGCTATTTTAGGTGCAAGTACTTTATTTCTAATACGTACAGTTAATCAATATTTTCTTTTCCTTGTCGCCCTAATCCTAACTATCGTAAGAAATGTTTGTTTTCAACACATTTGCTAGTAAATGATTCACGCATGAATTATGTATTGATAGCATTATGATTATTGTACTATCAGTTCCAAAAAAGTTTTAATTTATTTTTTTTTTTGATAAGACATCGATTAAGCACACGGTTCTTTTAAAGGTATGACACAACTATAGACGTCATAGATGTTATAGGTGTGTCGCGGTCCTTTGGCTAGGTCACCCAGGCATAGTAGTGTCAACGTGTTTGTAAGAATAGGCAAGGCGGTGGATTTTTAATTAATGAAAAGCAAAAAAAAACACATTTCAACAAGTGCCAAAGATGGAAACACAGCAATCCACCGCCTGTGGTTACGGTGTTAGTGACCCAATTAACCTGTGCACGCGTTTTACGAGTTAAAAGTTTAAAGAGTAAATAAGTAAGAAATGCACGTCTCTTGTAGATACTAAATGGTGTAATGTAACCGGAGGCGGTGATAAAAAGCCACTATTGGTGTGTTGCCAACCGGAGGAATGTTGCCACTAAAGAGCATAACTGCAGGGTCGAGCACTGACATGTACAGATTTAACGATTTTTTTTGTAAAAAAAAAACACTTTTGTAAGTGATAGTACCTTGGTACGTCATCAAATTCTCGTGATCGTTAGCACAATCTGTCAGGTACGAGTATGTACAGTATTTTGTAACGGGACTTCATACTTGTGTTGCGTCCCCAATTGTGATATCACTTGCAGTTCCCATCAGCTTCACCTGTGCCCGTATGTTGAATTTCATTACAATCAGCCTAGGAAGTGTAGTTTGATATGCGAGCGACAGACGGACAAAAATATATCATTTGTATGTAATATTTGTAAAAAAGTCTTGCTTTATCTTTTTTTATTTTGCTTTGATCTAGTTTTTTTCGATATGTATTCAGAATTCACTTTTTTATAGTTATGTATCTAGGATTTTCTAGGATCGTTATTATATGTTTAGACCATTTGCCTCTGTCAAGTAGCTCATAAGAAGCGAGCACAGGTTTAAATTTGTAGGTCATTACCAACAAGACCATTGGTGGTAGAGTTCTGCTCAGCTAATTGCCCGGGTAAGGATCCACCGCTTAACCTATTCTTCCCGCCATGTTCCAGTCTGGAGGGGTAGGGTAGGCGGTAGACTTTGCCTAACATACTGGCCACAAGTCAGCGGCACACCTATAACAACTATTGTGTCTATAGGCCACGGCCGTCTTTGAGCCATATACATAGACTAGACTTATCCCGATATCTCAGCAGGTTTCCGAGAGAAAATAATTGTAATACGCGTGTTCAGCCCCGGGCTACGGCTAGTATTAAATGTCGTTGGTCCTTAAATATAAGGATATTTCAAGTCTAATAAACTCAATTACCGCGGTCCGAGATATCCCGGGATCCTAACACCCGCCATAACACTACACACGCGATTAACGTTTTAATCAACTTCACAACAGCCTACGCATGATAAAGCCTTCTCTAACCATCCTCTCAGCTATGTCTCTAATACTATAAATGCTAAAGTGGGTTTGTCTATTGACAGTCAGGTTTAAGAATTGTTTTCTTTTGAAATAAACTTGAATGAATGTTGCAAGTTCAAGGCTCGTAAAAAAAGGAAATCTTCAAAGACTTGTCTTTAATGGAAGCTATCTTATCAAGGGCATAGTCTACTTGAGGAGTGGCTTATGTGAAGTTGAAATCAATAGGTCAAGGTCAATAGTCTACCTAGAGACTATATATCCAAGTACCTACTTAAGGTTAAGTCTGATTCTTTACTTTGTTTCTACAGTTTTTTAGATGGCAGATATTAGGGATTGCGCTTTATTTTGTACAATATATACACACAAGATGTAAAAACTAATTGAGGAAAAAAATCACCAGGGGTGGTTTATATCGCCTAAAACAGTTGCTAGACAAGTAGTAAGACAAGAAATTTATGACAAAAATAAATAAAAAAATCAACACTTTGTTACGTAAATACGCTTTTTTCACCAATTTGTAATTAATCAAGTTTTTTATTTGGCAACACTTTGTGACGTTTTATTTTTTAGGTCAGTAGTTTCTTGCGAATAAAAGACACGAAGTTACGGTGACAAAAAGACAAGAATTGTAAAAATAGGAGTTAAGATTAGAATAGAATAAGACTTGGGAATCGAGTCCCAGAACGTCTCTGTTTTATTTGAATATCTTCAATGTGTTTGTTATTGACATTACTATTTATTGGGCCAATGTATACGCTTTTACAATAAACCGAGTATGTAGAAGATCTAAAATAAATTTAAAAATGTCTCAAGGTGAATTGTATAAAAAAAGGTTGCTGAATGAATATATATCGGATAAGAGTGCTTGGGATTTATTGCGCCATATACCAATAACTTATTAATAACAATGTATGATGTATTACTAATTGATTTGTATAGAATATTGAAAAAAAGACAAACCCGCTAAGCTCCTATAAGATAAATGTGAAGAAAAATATATTCTTATATGACGTGTACTGTATGGACATCAATAGAATGAAATGTCTAGAAATCCAGAAAAAAAAGCTATGTCCCTCTCGGGATTTATACAGTGTACCCGGGTACGAAATTTATTCATGACCGGTCCAGGTGAATTCCGCAAATTGGAGTGATGCCTGAATCCCGGACATAGCATATTGGTGTAGTGTGATAAAAATATTTTTATGTACAAAATTATTTAAATGCAGTATAACTAAAAAAAACCAATTTCAGTTTTATTTCCACGTCATAGAGGTATTCAAAAAAGACATTGTTGAAAGTAACTCGAACAAAAAAAAGATCCAGTGGTTATCTTGACCAAATTTCTATGGGATCACTTCTAAACCGATTATTCAAAAAAAAACACCATCAAAATCTATTCACTTTACAAATTTGTGATCTTCCTTTTTTACTTCGGTAGTAATTAATTTAATTTGTTATGTAGAGTCGGAGAGAAAAAAAGTTAACCTGTTTCTTAATTTCTGGAAATGCGACATCATATTCTTTGATGTGGCAGTTTTATTATCGTCTGGATTCTAGAGGTTTGTCACAGGTTTTTACAAGGAATATTTATTTTAGTAAAACACTGAGGTAAGATTTTATTTAAAAATAATTTATTCGTATGTTAGTAGTGCGAAAGAGGGATAATAAATTTCAACAAAATAATTGTTGTTTTTGGTAGTAGATATCTTTTTTTCGCGAATTTGACCGATGAGAATTAAAAACTTTTTTATGCAATACCTATTAAAATTAAAAAGATTGTAAAATATGAAAAGGTTTTTTTGTTATATTTTTAAACATAGTTTCAATTGGTTTTTAGGTTTCCAATTTTAAGTGTTATGAATTGATAGTGATTACTTTGTAAAAAAATCTTATTTTCACGGCTTAATGACTTTCGAAAAATATAGCTTGTTATTAAATTTTGTACTTTTATTTCAATTTTTAAATTATTTCAAAATGTCGTCTAGATACCATACAAATATAGACATTCTAATTATTAAACAGACATAGAGTTAAATTTGAAAAGATCTATAAATGCTTGATGAATTCCTTTCAAGCAGTAATTCCAGTGTATGGCATTTTCTAAGTAAATGCTCAGTTTATATACCGACGTGAGGTTTAAGATCTATACCCCTACCATGGAAATCTTTCAACTTTAAACAGTACTTCAATCCTATTTTTACTACTTTTCCTGCTTATGATACCTTGTGTTACTCTAGTATTGCAAGTTACATCTGACCCACTTAAGCTAGGACTAGTTTTAGTTGAAATTTTGCACACCTATCTGGTTCTCGATAATTCGAGATGAGTAAAATATCGTCATTTTCAACTAAATATGAAATACGTGCTCTAAGAGTGACAGTTTTTTTCCTGCTTATTATAATATTATAATTTGTATTTAAGTATTGTAAGTACTAGTATTGTAAGTTAAATCGGATCCACTGAAGCTAGGGTGAGTTCTTTAAGTTGAAATTTTTCACATATCTTCTCGGTTCTCGATAATCTACTATGAGTAAAATATCGTCATTTTAAACTCAATATGATATATTGGCGCCAAAAGTTATTTTTATATTTTTAAAGTTATACTAATATGAGCATCAAATAATGGTAATAAGAAAGCGTTTAGTTTTTTTTTTGCTGTTTAGGATCCGGATTCTAAATAATTAATACGTTTTTAAACAAATTTCAACGTACCTATTCGATTTCGAAAGATGTTCATGCTGACGCTAAAAGGTTACAGTTTCATATTTTCAAATTTATGATAATATGGGTATCAAATAAAAGTAATAAGAAAGCGTTTAGTTTTTTGTAAATATTTAAGATTCGGATACAAAACAATAAATTCGTTTCTAAACAAGACTTGATATAACTATTCGATTTCTATAGATGTTCATAGCGGCGCTAAAAAGTTACAGTTTTATAATTTCTAAGTTATGATAATATGGATATCCAAGTAATATTAATAAGTGAGAGTTTGTTTTTTTTGTTAATTTTTAAGATCTGGATACAAAATAATGAATAAGTTTCTAAACAAGACCCGACGTTACTATTCGAGTTCGAAAGATGTTCATACTGGCGCTAAAAAGTTAGTTTCATATTTTCAAAGTTATGATATTATGGGTATCAAATAAAAGTAATAAGAAAGCGTTTAGTTTTTTGTTAATGTTTAAAATCCGGATACAAAATAAAAAAATACGTTTCTAACAAGACTCGACGTATCTTTTCGAATTCGATAGACGTTTGTGGTAGGGGCCCGGACTAGTTTGTTTATCTTACCGTCTCGAGTGTCGAGCGGTGTTCAGTGGTGGGTGGAATGGCACGCGATCGCTAGCCGCAAGGTCGACGAACGACTTTCGCAGGTCTGTACCCAGTTCCGGCGAAGTGGCTCATGCAACTCGATGCTGTTTCTTCGGTTACGTTATATTTATATTACAGAATGTTGTTTGTTTAGTTTGATCCTTGTCTTACATATTATGTATTATGAACATACGTCTAAATGTTTAAAAAATGCAGGTTATTGACAACCTTTTATTTTTTAGGGCTGCTGGGAATAAGCAACAGTCTTGAATATTATTATTTAAAACCTACCAAATATGCCTAAGTACGGTATGATAATGTTGAGATTTTGAGTTTTTAGTAAAAAAATGGGGGTCCATTTTTTTCACTAAAAACTTTGCGTGGTCATCGGCTCACGCTTGAACAGACGAATTTTACCAATTCTTTTTTGTTGTGTTGATTATTGTCTGGAGAAGGTTCTTACGAAAAGGGATACTGGAAAAAAATACAGGGAAAATGGGAAAAATAATGCTTTAATCAATACAAACGATAAGTAGTTGTTAATGTCANGAAGTTCGCTGGGTTGGCTACTGTTGTAATAATTTTACACTGTCATTCGATTTAAAAATGCAAAATTTCAGGTCGATCGGTAAGTGGATCAAATTCATTATGGAAGATTCCACTCGGATAAACAGACACAAATAAAAGCTTGTTAGATCGTAAAAATTTATTTCTGTATTGCATACATACATGTCTTCACGCTAAGTCCCTTACATAGTAGGCAGAGAGTATCGATTGCCAAACTCATGCTCCTGACAAACCTGGCTGGCTTCGCCGGTTTTGGAGACTCTTGACACCACCCTCGGATAATATCCGATTGGTCTGATCGTGAAATGTCAAATTTTGTCTGCATTAAACATAAAAAAAAGTATCTTCACGCCAGATGTAGGCAGAGGCACAACCAGGGCACTCACGACTAGCCGAAGATACTAAGTCCCACAATGTGATAGGTGGCAAGCCTATCGCCAACCGCGCACATAATATCTTATCCCGAGCAACATTTTTTTTTAATTAGAAAATTGGAAAAATCCAATTGTTTTTTTTTGCCCGACCCGGGATTCGAACCCAGGACCTCATGCAGTCAAGTCCAACAACTGAAACGCTAGACCAGAGAATGTAAAAAAAATTCGCTCGATACTGTATACTGGGATGCCTTTGAATTTGTACAGTTAAATCGAAGGGAAATTTCTTGAAATTTCTTATGTCTCGTCTGTTTGGGTACTGCTTGATCTTTAGAACTTGAAATCTGTCATGCTTTATAATTTGGCAAATTACCAGCTAATAGATATTGTTATCGAAATGTTTTCGATAAATAAATAAATATCTCTGGACAAGTTACACATGTTGAATCTAACCCCAAAGTAAGCATATTATATGCCTGTGTTATGGGTGTTAGTCAACGACTTTAAAACATAGAAATACTTAAATATATACCAGAAAAAATTTAATAAACACCCAGACCCGGAAAAGCAGACATCTAAATGTTCATCACACAAATGCCTGCCCCCGTTGGGAATCGAACCCGAGCCTCGCGGTTGGTCGATGCAGTTTGGCTTGTACGCTAGCCACTCGACCAACGAGGCGGTCAAGATAAGATTTACTCGATTTAGATGTTATAAACATTCTTGGTATGACATTGTTTCCGCTGAAAAACTGTCTGTTGCAAAAGTTATTATCAGTAAATAAAAACTTTAGACCAATTAACACCGTTTTGTACTAATAATATTATTAGTAGTAATTTGATAAGTCTTAAATTCTGAAGTTTAGTAGGTATGTATTTATATTAGTAGTTAGTGTATGGTATTAACGAAAACAAGCCGACCATTTCCTACATATTTTGATGTATTAA
>NJDD01000748.1:339349-349946 GCA_002245505.1 Calephelis nemesis
GGCTAGTAAGACTCGCACTTTGCCACTTTTTCATCGTTTAATTGGCGAGTTCCTCATCTCTTTAGGAACATTATTTATGAACCCATCAATGCCGCCATATGCTTAAATGCCGGAAATTATATAGCCAGATGTGCTTTTTATGTACCCGGTGAATAATAAACTTTAAACAAAATAAAATTTGCTTTCGCATTATCATCTTGTTGAATGAAAATCTCGTGTTTTGCTATCACGTTATGCCGTACGAGTTTTTTAAACTATTTGACCTATTTCCATAATATTTTTTGAGCTTTCGTTGGGTTCAAATTGAGAGATAAATATTTTTATTTTGTAAAATAAGTATCTTCACGCCCGTTACCCCAAAGAGGTACAACCATTTTTATTATTTTGTATAAATTGCCAGTTTTATGCTAGGGTTGTCAATTATTATCAGTTATAACATTGTGTGACAGTAAACAAACTCAATATCTAACTCCCTTACAGTGGATACTTTGAAAGTATTGTCTGGGGGTCAAATATTTCTATTAATTACTATACTTTCGGCTCATCGTCTGTGTTTTGATTGTATTTCTGTCTACTTGTTCAGGAATACAGGCTTAACTATATGTTATTTATTTGAGTATTAAATCACGTATGAGTATGAAACCACACATGTCGTGTGTATCATGTCTGTGAACCGAGCGTCAGTTTTCGCAAGCTTTTACTACTACACAAAAGGGTAGCGCCTACTTGGACGAGTCGCAGTGTGTTTGGTCAGGGCGCGTCGCACTGTATAGTACATTTAAGCACAAATCCGCCGTGATGCGGCCCGGTACATTGTGCGTTGCTCCATACAAAATGTATGAAAGCGATCTATGCAGATTATTGCGCGGGGGTTCACCCTGAACGCGTCGAAGGTGTTCGCTATTGAGACGACCGAAATGTATAGATTTTAACAGTTAACACATTATTATAATATTGCTTAGGTGCTTGGCGGTGATGCTCCTAGCCATGGCTTTATAGAAACAAGAAAAATAAACACATGTCAAAACCAGGTTTCAATTAATACCACATTTCATAAACTCCTGTATTTTACGCGACGAATAAGTCGTTTTCCTGTCGTAAGATCAGGTTCATATATCACCCCGGCGCTTTAATTTGTCGTAAAAATGTTTTCAATAGCTATAATATTTTTCCAAGAGGAAACATTGTTGACTTAACTATATTGTTTGATGTTCATCTGGTTTTACTTAAATTTGTAGATGTTTATTAAGTAATCTGTAATATGAACAAAACTAATTAAAAGAATATATTCACGCTCGTATCCCAGAAGAAGTAAGCAAAGGTACAACCAGTAAAATCTCGGATATTTCACACTCGGGTCACAGACACAATGATTAAAACTGTAATACTAAAAAAAATGTATTTTGACGTCCGTATCCCCGTAGAAGTGGGTATAGGCCCAGCTAGGACACCCAAGATTGGACGATGGTACTTTGTGCCACAATGAAATAGATGATAAAACTTGTCATACCTCATGGCAACGTTGTTTTTTATAATGTTGACACATTTGAGTTGCGCGATTCAGAAATTTAATCGGAGATTTCATGTCAACACCACGGGACCACAGAGGTGTTTTTTATTTTATTTTAATTATTGACTGTAAGCTCCACAATTTAATCCATTTGGGTACCTACCATAAAATGAGCCATTTGATCGTTCGCAATATGTTCCTTCAAAAAAAAGGATGAGTGTCTAAATTGTGCAATCTGAGCTTGCACTATAAACTTTTAAGCATAGCTCACGTCTTGCGCCACTGTGGCGCCTCAAAACTTCCAATTTTGTTTGGCATTTCTCTCTACTGCTTGTGTGTAATGATCTGACATTTATTGTGTTTGTGCAATTTGCGCAATTATATCGACAACTTACTCCTATAGATTTTGTTAATTGTTACCGCAATGCAATATAATAGCCAATAGTTGCTAAGCAATTTTAAACGCCCTCTAATCCTTAAATGGGGTTTTTATGTATAATAGAGCGGACATATAGAATGCTCTTCTGGTTAGGTAATTGTTCCTATTGACGCCATAGATGTTACTGGCAGGTGACCAATCCCCATTTTCACTCTTCATGTCGGGAACTTAGGCCAAGTATGTATGTCTTTTGGGGGTTATTTATAATTAGCTGATTGCCCATGACTTCGTCAGCGTAGAATTATCCCCTATTATAGTCCTTTGGGAGTTGATTAAAAAAAATAGATCCGAGTTCAGGATAGCTACATGGATATCAAACTTCATCAAAATCGTTTGAGTGGTCTAAGTGCGAAATACCAGCACCAGGTAAATAGATAGACTTTCGCATTTGCAATTGAATTTTTTTTATTACTTTGGATTTGCATAGTGCTAAACCCATTAGATCAATTTGTTTATAGCTATTTTTTATATTTTAATTTTTAATGTTATAAATTACTAGCGGACCCGACAGAAAATGTCTTGTCTTAATTAATTGACCTCTAAAATATTCAAATGTTCCGCCAAACTTACTTTTTTCCTTTATAACTGCGGACAGTAATTAACAGTTAACAAAAAAGAGTTCCGTCATTTCACGCACGTACCAAAGGAAATGGAGATTTATTTTTATATATTAAATATAGAAAAATAACTGCTTTTCGTACTGACATTTAATAGTTCTAGCAATTATTTTAGACTAGTTGTTTGCCCGCGACTTCGTTAGCGTTGAATAGTTACGATTTTTTAGAGTTGATTAATAAAACAACAAATATAAATATAAAAATGTGTTTGAACACGGATCTTTGGCTATTATGCGTATCAAATTTAATCAAAATTGGTTGAAATGTGAAACAGCAACAAATAGACTTTAGAATTTTTAATATTAGTATGGATAGGTTATTAACATTTACTATTACCTGACATAATATTGTAATTGCAGTAGATTTCGTGCAGTTAAAAAAAGTGCAGTGCAGTCTTACTACGTATAAATATTTTGAAACTCCTTTCTTTCTGCTGTTAGCTAAATTAAAGTATCAGCAGTGCACTTTCCGACGAAATGTTATTTAATCTCGCTTTGTTTGTGATATTTCTCAGAAAATTTCAGGATTGCTATAATTTTAGCGTAGTAAAACTGCAAGAGACTACCTTCTATTTCTATAAGTCCACGTACACAAAAACTAAATATTTTCTTCGATTTCTTTAGATCTCTGTAGCAATGGATTTCGGAAGTGCGCTTTTTCAAATACAAGATTTTTAAAAATCAGTAACCTCTGTGGTCTAGCGGTTCGGGTTTTGGTCTTGACTGCAAGAGGTCCGGGGTTCGAATCCTGAGTCGCGCAAGAAATAAAATCTTCTAATTTTTTAATAAAAAAAAAATGTTGTTCCGGACTGGATATGTGCCCGGTTGGCGATAGGCTAGCCACCTATCACATTGTGGGACTTAGTGTCTGCGGCTAGTCGTGGGTGACCTGGTTGTGCCTCTGCCTACCTCTTCGTGGATATGGGCCTGAAGATACTAACAATCAGTTACGAAATGTAGGTGAAATCGATGAACATATATTAAAAATAAATATAGGAGACGAACATAAGACCTTTTTAAAAGTAGGTTGATCAGGTTCCTTGATATTGAAATTTAGTTACGTACACACTAAACTAACTAAACTGAGAAGTGGGTCAGATGCGCCATCTTTATGTACATTGCCTTAAGATTTTATCTTCCACGTTGATATATTATGTGTGACAAGGGTAAAACTAAATTAAACACATGTAAAATGACACGACATGATAGATCAAAGGGCGTAGTAACTATCTTCATGCCCGCATCTTCAAATAGGCGAAGATGATACTTAGCTCCACAAACGTGCACAGTTCGAAGCCCGTGTATTTTTTTTATTAGGAAATTTAAAGAATATGCAGTTTGAGTTGACAAAATCGCAGCAACTCCTTTTTTATATATAAATTTCTTTAGCAGCAATTTTGTGATTGGTAAAAAATGTGACTCGAGTCTGGACAATTGATATGATCGAAGATTCTCAAGACTGTTTTCCACGTGGTAGTCCGGGCTCCTTTGCAGAATGAACCATCTATCTGCCAGGCAGCTCGTAAAAGGCGAGCATTGGCTCACTGTCGCTAACCCGGGTTGGTACCACCGCTTTGCCTACTCCCGCAGCCATTACGTTAGTGCTTGCTGTAGACGTGTTCCGGTTTGAAGGATAAAGTAGCCGGTAAACTTAATTTTGCTCGAGGCCTAACATCCCGGCCTCAGGTTGCAATGCACCGTCTCTATGCGACGTGAATTTCTTCCATCAGGAATTGCGTCTGCTTGTTTGCCTTCCAACATCATAAAACAAAGACAAACTGACAGAAATCCCGAAACGAAGGTTGAAAATTTTATCAAGCCTCGTTTTGAGTTATGTGTCTTGGGGCTTTACCATCAACGCTTATAGCAGTATTATTTTCATCTTGCTAAATGTCCGCTTTTATAAGAAACTTTATGGTGTACGTCATAAAGTCTTTCTCAGATGACAATTAGTATTATTGAAATAATATTGTTTTAAGAGCATATGGTAACCGTCCTGTGTACAATATTAATCAATGTTTTAAAAGTTTTATTACTGTTTTATTATACGTATAGATTACGTTAACTAGCGAATTGAAACAACCCGTCCCAAGTGAACTACATATGGACAAATAGGTCAGATGCGCCGTCTTTGTGTACGTCGTCGTACTTTATCTCTTAAATTGACTTACAGATGCCAAGTAAGGTGATTATGTATTTATAGCAGAGGTTATCTATCATGGACATGTTTTAGAAGTCTTAAAATAGATAACGTATTTGCTACTGGTATCACCTAGTTTATAATCAATTGGCAAAAATATAAACATGTGATATATACGTATAATATTCACGCCAAGGGGCTCCTTGCGTTGTAGGCAGATAACGTTTTGTGTCAACTATGCTAGATAGATATTTTATATGTTTCATTAAAAATTCAGAAACAAATAGAATAATTTATACGACGCTTGTTTCAGAAAAAAGCGTAACTTGACTTACTCTGAGTGCAGCTGTAAATCTACTGATTTACTGCCGCACTCAGAGACGTTAAATATCTTTTAATCAGATATTAAATCGACATTTTCAATACAAAATTGTGACCTAATGGACCTGAGGGTAGATGCATTGTTAATTGATATCTCTGAGTGTGGCCGTTAGACAGACTTGGGTTAGATTCGTACGTAAGACCTACCACTTCGGCCACCAAAGCACAAAGCACATATAACATCTATGGTTTAGAGATACCATATGGCTAGAGAGCCCAAGAGTGTCTCTTACCATTAGGAGAGTTGTGTGCTTCTTCGCTGTTACAAGCTATAAAAAGAAACGAACGGCATGAAATAACTAGCAACTGACACAAATAGATGATGTTATGGAGTTCTATCTGGAGCACGATAAGGCAGTAATAAAAGTAACATTTATTACAAACAAAACAATTTGGATTTTTTTCGACAATACTTATTGTGTTTTTTTTTGTTCGCAGGCGTGACAATGAGAGAAAAAAGGGGAGGCGCCATGAGCAAAATGCAGAAGCTCAGAAAGCGCCTGTCCCTTAGCTTTGGTAGATTATGTAAGTATCTTTGGTTTCAATAAGGTGTATTTTAAATATCGGTAGAGATGATTTGAGCAAAAAGGTCAACTTTTATAATGTGTATGTATATGCATTGAATACGTTAGACAAAAGTGGTTAGGGTTTGGTATCACTTCCGTAATAATTGTTACAGAAATATTTTCAATATAAAGAACAGGGTTACCACATTTCAAAGTTGCTTGTGCACAAATTTAAATTTAGAATGGTGCCAAAATTTAACAGTCAACCATTAACCCAGTCAGTCTAAAAAATAAAAAAAATAAGTTTGCTATGTCTTTTATTCGCCCAAAACATGTGACACTAGTTGCCTTATATCTGAATGCCTTAAGACTTACTTTCAAATTATACGGGTTACACTTTTTCAAGTAAACTTTATACAAATTCGGGTTTGCTATGTATCTATGGACATATTTATATACTCTTTGCATTGACCGTTGCGTATCGTACGCGCGCATTGTATCCGCTTGTCATTGGTGGTTGCGTGCGCGCAGTTTTTGGAACACGCTGCATCGCGTCATTTGAATTTTATTCGCTTCGTTCTTATTCGATCTTGTGTTAAAATTTTAAATATGAAATAATAATCAGGTTTACACTATTGCTATTCAGGGCAAAGGAATATTGCAGATTGAATTTGTAAACGCGATAATCAAGTGCACTTACCACATTTGGACGAGTATCGTGTAACACATGTAACACCATTACGCATTAACATTATGACGCCATTATTCTAATGAAACATTTAAATTTGATAATATTAATGAGGTTGAGGCAGACACAATATCATTGTGTGCCATGCAATACAATATTGTTGATAACAATGGATGTGACGGACATATTCTTAATGTGATATGGTCGTCATCCTGGTATTATTACTAGTAACAATCGGATTAGATATGGGAATGCCACCTCTATTATATTCTTCTTTATCACCTGGTAGTACTAAATGAGCTGTAATTAGATTTTCCGTCCATTAACTGTCTCTTTACTCTATCATCATGTCACAATTTTATATTGAAAATTTAAACTTAATGCCCGATTAAAAGACAATCGACGTCTCTAAATTCGCCGTTAAATTGCTAAATTATTATCAATATGAAAGTACTATCGTTTATGTGGTAGAATACAATATTCATTTGTTGCGCATCCGTACACAAACATGACAACACGAACATCCGGGCAAGCGTCCTGCGTCGTCTTACGAATTTTCGAGCAGGTCACCTGTCCTGACGCGAGTTTAGAAGTTTTTACCCCTTCCAAAAAAAGTGCGCAACGAAGAAAGAAGTTTTTACTTCAAAAATATACTATTTTATCTGATGTCAAATAAAAAGAAAGAAAATTTAAAATTTCAAGTCCAAATTTCATCATTCAGACATTTCATTACAAAGACCACAAACTATTACAAAAGAACTATACTGCAAAGAACAATAGAAATGTAACAAAGTTTCCAACTCAAACGAAATAATCTTTTCCTCGGCAAAATGTTGCTTAAAAAAATCTGTCGAATTTCGTTTCTCTTTATTGAGTTCTTCCTTCCCTAATGTTATTTATTTTACCCTTAATCGGTAAAGTAATTTTGTTACGCCTTTTGTACGAGATTTTTTAAAATACGTTTTTGATACATTCGGTAATGGGTTTTCTCCTAAAACAACAAGTACAAATTAAGGTTTCATCGTGCTACGGGGCGTTTGTACACAAAGCTTTATTAACGAGTAGTTATTTATAGTCTTTAGTCAATATTTTTTACTTAGGGAGTGTAATCTTTGCTGTTATTATACATCTAACAATAAAATTGTTAGTCTTTGTCGTTGTCGTTGATCGCCTCTGTGGTCGTAGCGGTCCTAAGTGTTGGTCTAACGTTTGACTTCATGAGGACCCGGGTTCGAATCCGAAAATGTGGTATTTCCAATTTTCTAATAAAAAATATATTGCTTGGGATTAGATACGTGCCCGGTTGGCGATAGGCTTTCCACCTATCGCATTGTGGGACTTAGTGTCTTCGGCTAGTCGTGGGTGCCCTGATTGTGCCTCTGACTAAGTCTTCGAGGATATGGGCATGAAGATACCTACTTACTAACTTACTAGTCGTTGTTAAGCTTATGACAGTAAAATTGCCAATTTTAACTGTTTCGATACTTGCAAAAATACAATTACTTACTGATCGTCTACCTATCTTAACAGAAACTGAAACTCTTTGACTAAGATGGTATTTTCAGATCTATACCACCACTTCATTAACCCTTTTCAAGGAAAGCATCGCCCCTGTGATTTAGCGGTCTGGTATTGGACGTGACTGCACGAGATCTCGGGTTGGAATCCCGAGTCGGGTTACCAAAAGAAAATGTGTTTTTCAATTTCCTAATGAAACAACGTTGGCTGCAATTGGTTGTATGCTCGATTGGCGATATTCTTGACACCTATCATATTGTGGGACTTAGTGTCTTCCGCTATTTGTGTTGTACGATTGAATTATTGTTATTATTATATCATTATTACGATTGTGCCTTCCCTTTCCCACAAAATTTTTTTTAGATCAGTTTAACTTGGTAGTATTTAACGCAAGATTTATAGGCTTTTAGCTGGTCACCTAAGACTTCATCAGACAGGTTTGGGGTCATTCGGTGAGCTATCACTACTTAGTATAAAACAAAGTCGCTTTATCTGTCCCTATGTATGATTAAATCTTTAAAACTACGCCACGGATTTTGATATGATTTTTTTAGTAGTTGAAGTGATTGAAGAGGGAGGTTTATGTGTTTTTTTCATAACCGTGCAAAGCTAGGGGCTGGGGCGGGCCGCTAATCCATAATAAAAACTAAAAATAGGTTCAAGAAATACTACCAAACCACTATTTTCTTTTCTGCATTTTCTTACATTTCCGCTTCTGACGTTGTTTTCTTGTACCGCTTAGTACAAATTGGAAAAGTACTTAGTTGGCTACTTAATGGCGAGCTTTTGCGCTTTTAAGATCTTTGTAAATTTTCCACTTTTAAATTGCTTCCTACTTTTTGTATTTTTTAACTCTCGACAGAAAAAGAGGGGTATTATAAGTTTAATCGCCTCAGTGGTCTAGCGGTTCAGTGGTTGGACTTGATTGCACAAGATCCCGTAGAAAAGTAGGTTTTTCCAATTGTCTAATAAAAACAAATGCTCGGGATTGGACATGTGCCTGTGATAGGCTTGCCACCTCGTGGGAATTGGTATCTTCGGCTAGTCGTGTGTGTCCTGGTTGTGCCTCTGCCTCCCTTTTCGGGGATATGGGCGTGAAGATACTTGTTAAATAACAAAGAAGTTTGTCCACCCATGCGAAGCTAGGACGGCCTGCTAGTAGGTATAATAAGATTATGTAGTTAGTTATTAGGTGTTAGATTTTATGTGTTCCAGATAGTGTTGTACTTTATCTAATCTATAAAAAGTGGGTAATGTTTGTCCTGACGTTACAGATATTTATTGATTCACCGATAAATCATAGATGGGTTTCATATCAGTCATTCACTTGGGAATTAAAATATCGATAACCTGTATTCAAATTTCTGGGTTACGATGTAGTTTAGGTGCAAAGACAGGTAAAAATGTCAAGATGTTATATAAACTAAAAAAAATGTTCGTGTAAATTTCGGGAAATTTTAAAAGATGAGAAAAGCCCTAGGAAAATAGTAAAAATAACATGTTAATCTTTTCCCTTAACAAACGTTTATTAGTTGTCAATGCCGGGAAGAATGCCGGATGAGCTAGTCACTCATAAAAAGCTAATGAAGATTTTGTTTGGTTTTTGATCTCAGTAATATCTGGAATCGGATAATTACGAGTACTTAATATTGACAGTAAAAAAGTCCTAACCATAAAAATGGAATTTGTATAGGATAGGTAAATAAGCAGACGGTATTCCTGATGCTAAAATACGTTTCGAATGTCTCCATGTACGATGTTAAATTGAAAACAATAGGTTAGGATGTTAAGCTTCTTGACTTACCTGACATCTTACTCTGCAAAACCGAACGCCAAACACGGACGTTAAGTCGACAGGTAAGGGTTAAGATCTACTTTCGTTCGGAACTCAGATATGGAATCACGTTGAAAATTCGACACAAAACATCATCTGTAGCAAATCCATACAAATTCCGTACAGAAAATACTCATATTTATGGTTAGTCCATGTAATTGTATGGATTTGCTGCGTTCGAAATTCTGGTTAATTTTTTTCCTTACTGAATAATTCCGATCCCATAAACGGAGTGGGTGAAGGTGTGGTTAATTGGTTTTCTCAAGGTATATTTCCTTGTCTGGCTATCTGCTTTTGTTGAATAATTCAGCAATCTAAAATAATAGATTCTTTCACAAGCTAGGAAGGGGGTCATTTCTACGTGTTTATGCGCCTGTTAACCTTGACTGAGTTGAATTACTGTTATTAAATCCGCTTGTAACCACTATCACACTAAAAGACCATAGAAGATCTTGCTTTATAGTGCTTCAGGCTGAAATCTTACCTCATGTTTAAAGTCTACCGGTTGGGTGATCGTTAAACCTTCAGTTCAGAACACGATAACACACCTGCACCTGCACACGCACCTGCACCAGCACACGCACCCGCACCCGCACCCGTACATGCACCTGCACATACACACTACACTGAAGTTACGACTACAGTAATAGGTAAAATGGTTGGACACCCCGCCCTAACTGGCTGAAGGAATGATCGGGCAAGCCATGTGGCCTATGTAGTTGTCACATCCCGACGCTGAAAAGGCAGTATTAGTTTATTTTTGGAATAGTATTTACTTTAGATAGACTCTATCTGTATGTGCTGTCCAGTACACCCATTCCTACAGTAATAAAATACGTTAACAGCTCTCATGCCACTTTGTACGAGGGCCAAACTGAAAGTTTTTAGAACTGGCAACTTAAAAGCATTATATTAAAAAATAAGTTTAAATTTTGAAAATAGAACTCTTTACCAATAATATTGAG
>NJDD01000748.1:363784-382030 GCA_002245505.1 Calephelis nemesis
TTTGAACAATTCAGATACTTAATCTATACTTTAAACATATGTAATGCGTATTTCATATCTTAAAACTATGAGGTCTTAATATCGATTATAAAATAAAAAATCGATTTTGTTTTAATAAAAGATTGTAAAAATAAAAAAAGAATGCCGTATGTTAGTTATCTTTATACAACGTTTTATAATCCTTTTATAATTTACAGCTCTTTTTAATTAATCGGCCCGCCTCAAGATTTATTTTTATTGGCGCGCCACTAGAACTTTTTTTAATTTACCGGCCCACGGTCAAAGAAGTTTGCCCACCCCTGATGTAGAGTATCATGTTTGTCGATAAAGATTGTACTTTCTAATCGAAAATGCTTGAGTCCATAGTAACCGCCAGGATTATTTTCAGGTGGATGCACGTGTATAAACTCTGTATTATTATCTATACTTATAAAAGTGTAGTGTAACGATTTTTGCTCGAGATATTTTGTCAAAGATTAATAAACCAAGTAATAATTTAATTAAAAAAGTTTTGTAATTATCTTTGAATTAGTCAAACTTAAAAGATCAGTTGATTTTTAATCCAGATATCTCAAATGATTGCCGCGAAAGGACTGAATATTATAAAAATGTGAGGAAAACCGCAGACTATAGTTAGTTATTTAAAAACCTAGTTAGTCTGAGTTTTAAGGTCTTGTCTTTCTCTCGCGACAACAAGAACAAAATTATTTGACCCGGGTTGGATTGTACGAATATGCAAAAGGAATATGAACAAATACCTATGTACGTACTAAATATATAACACAAACTTGTTTATCTAGAAAATAATATTTATTTCCCTTGGCCATCGCTTCAAGCGTCAATGAAAGGATTAATTTTGCAAATTGTTTTTTTGTTATGTTATGTATGCTATGAGAAGGTTAATTTAAAAAAGAAATTCAATATCTATAGTTGGGACAGGACAATGTCTGTCGGCTTGGCTTGTCTTATATATAAAATGAATCCCTATTTTGGCCCAATTTTTTTTTCTTAGGTCCTTCTAAAAAACAATATTTATAGCATTCATAGTTAGAACAGGAAAATGTCTGTTGGTTAAAAAAAAATTGATGAATAACCTGGAGGGTAAGGGTAAGGGTGTATGTGACATGCAAAATATAGTAACATGTAAACGAAGGATGTTCTTTGAACTATAAAAGAAAATAAACATACAAAGTGGCTATCATTTGCCTTCCTTTTTGTTGGGTTCTATGTGACCCATAACTTAATAATGTTTCCCGTACCTCGATCCACGCACATCGGTAAATGTAAGTAGGTTATACGCAAAAACCTTTTAAAGAATGATTGATAAGTTTGTGGAGGGTTCCAGGGTCCCCCGACGGCAACTTCGCAGTATTTAGAGATGTGAAGAAGACGGATACTCAAAGTAGAAGACAGAGTGTTACAAAATTGTAATCTTATGTAATGTTATGTTTGTTTTACTTGACTGTTTCCACGCGACTTCACCAGTGGTAAACTAACTTCATCATGATTTTATTTATTTTAAATTAACTACTGAAAACTATAATTTGATTTTCAAATGTTTATTTTTGAAGTGAAATCTTCTTTAGCGGCGTTGTGCACTTTTTGCGGAATGGGTAAAAACTTCTAAACTCGCGTCAGATCGTCAGAAGGTAAGACGGCGCACTGCGCTGTGCGCATGCGACAGTAAAACGGCGCGAGATCTAAAATAAAATAGATTCATTGCTGTTTTTGCATTGCTTAGATATTTCCGAAGAGTACAGGATGCGCAATGGATATTAATACACCGCAATATGCCTACCATTACATTCTCATAGATAGCAGACACGTATAGAAAATAAGCTTTATGTGTAGACAAGCAATGTTCGTTGTACAGATAATGGTGGTCGTGGTCTTACTTTAGCGAGTTGTTGTCAAGCCAAACGCAGGTTATTGATATGAAAATAATATTTGTGCATAAATGATAGTACTTTTATACTGATAAAGCAATTCGTGCAAAATTATTCCCCAACAATTCCAAAATATCAAAGATGCACAACGTTAATATTCAAGTTTCACTTCTGCCGGCACTCCCGGAGTGCAACCCGTCTTTTTTTTTAGGTTTGACACTTTTAATTTTTTTTGTTGTATATTGTATGTGTGCGAGTTTATTTACAAAAAACGGGATATTTGGCGTCATGCATACGACCTGAGCCAGGTTGCTATGGGCTTAAGAAACAGGACGTCCTGGGTATAGCTGGGCGGCTAGCAACACGTGTCTCTTTATTTGTTTTAAAATCTCGTACTTTTTTATTATATTAAAAGGGAAATAAGCAGAGGGATTTCGTGATTGCAAGAAATCCAACCCGCCTATAGATACCATAGGTGGTCATGGTGTGTTGCCAACTGGAGGTCGGGATTTCAGGCCTCGAACAGAAGTAAGTTTACCGGTTACCTTATCTTCTAAACCGGAACACGTCAATAGAAAGCATAGGTAAGGCGGTGGTACGGATCCGGGCGAGTCCCTGCGAAACTCTACCACCTAGTCAGAAATCATGTCGATAGTAACAGTAAGCCTATGATCGCCGTTTACGACCTGCCTGTCAGGAAGGCAGATAGTCTATTCTGCAAAGAAGCTCGGACCAACACGGGGGAAAATATGTTTGTACTTCACGATGTGTGTGCCAAATGCCAATATATTAGATAGGAACTAGATATTTTTATAATTACATAATAATAAATAATTGGCTATCAATCGCCTGTGTGGCTACGGTTGGTTGGTGATTGGTAAATAGTTTCACAGCCTAATAGCCCTGAGGATTCTGAGTTGAGCAAAACTACTGGAATAATATCTTATAAAATTTTTATGGAACAGTCTTGTTAAAAAACTGTGTAATGGTAAAGTAATATTTACCATTAGGCTTACTGTTACTATCACCGTGACATCTGACTAGGCAAGAGTTTCAAAGTGACTCGCCCGGATTGATAGCACCGCCTTACTATTCCTGCCGACATAACGTCAATGCTTGCCGTTGACGTGTTCCGGTTCCGAGTAAAAGATAGCCGGTAAATTTACTTTCCCTAGAGGCCTAACATCCCTGCCTCAGGTTGGCAATGCACCATTACCTTCTTTATTTCTAGGCGGGTGAATTTCTTACCATCATTAAATCCGTCTGCTTGTTTGCCTTTAAATATCATAAAAATACTATTTATCTTTCAACGTGACAATATTTGACTTATCGGTATCTATTCACCCACACAATGTGATAACAGATATTTCGTATTATCAAATAAATGGTCGCGCACTTTCCGATGGATGTCAGAAATTGACGTTTACAATGTTGCATGTTATAATATTATGTCACATCTGTAACTCGATTGAATGAAACTTTTAAGCCCTGCAAAACTGCGTAAAGTCAACTTCAATTTTAATAATACTTGTGTGTCGTCTGAGTTAATCAACTACTTATTATTATCTATTTACAAGTATATTAAAGAAAGTTGGGTTTGTTACAACACTTATAACTCGAGATCTGCTGGACCGATTTTCATGGTTTTGATTTGTTGGATTTGTGTTCGCTCCGAATAGCAGAATACACCTTAAAAACACACTTTTAATAAAAAAGTGGTAGTTTACGGTAGACAGGGTTAAATTCAATTATAGTTATTAAATGTTTTGGTAATAAATAATTAATCTAGTTATAAATATAAATAATTGGCTTAGAAGTTAAAGCTTACCTTAACTTTTAAGCCAACCTTACCATACTAAATAATATTTTTTAATAAATGTTAAAATATTTGCACACCAAAATATGATAGAATATGTTGATATACTTCAATATTTTTGTAACATCTCATTTATACACACATTTCCGCTAATAAATAATTTTCTTTTCAAAAAAAATATGAAACATAAATCAGACGTGATAGTTAAATCAACGAGGCTGAAAATTGATGGAGAGGTGGCTTAGAACCGGTAGAAGGACATAGGGTATATTTTATCCCTTGCAACAGCGAGGAAACTAGGAAAAACGACATTTTAATTTTTCCGTACAAACTGAACGGGTGGAACGAAGTTCGAAAAACGATATTTTAATTTTTCCCATACAGACTGAACGGGCGGAACGAAGTTCGCCGAAACAGCTAGTTACATATATGTAATAAAAAAATCCTGTCGCCATTACGTCAGTATTTGCCGTTGACGTGTTCCGGTCCGGAGTGAACGTAGCCGGTAAACTTACTTTTGCTCGAGACCTACCTCGGGTTGGCAACGCACCATTACCACCTTTGGTGTCTCTAGGCGGTGTGAATTTCTTACCATCAGGAAATCTGTCTGCTTGTTTGCCTTCCAGTATCATAAAAAAATTGGTTGACTAATTTAGGAGTCCATGGCGAACAACGTGACATGTAAAATATATATATTGAGATAAATAATTTAAGATGTACTGTGCACAGAATATAGAAATAACAAACGTTATTAAAATGTTTGTCTGTTCACTTTTCAAACAAAACGTAGTTTTTGCTTTCTTCTTCTTACAAAATATGAAGTAGTATCTCACAGCTCGGGTCTACTTAGGATATTTTTACTACAGAAAAATCTTTCAACCTTTTCATTAAACAGTCACTTCTTATAAATGTGTATAAAGTTAGAACAGCTAGTTAAGTATGACTTAACAAGCGCTGTACAAATTTCCATAAAGTTTATATGGGATAACAACTCTATCCTATAAAAAATATCATCGGTTCTAAAAAAAAGTTATTGTGGCCTTACATAAAAATATATATAACCTATACTTGTTATCGTCGGCACTTGGTAGAATTTCATTGTATACACACACACAAAGTATATAGTGGGTAAGTACAAGTATTTACTACAAAAAAGGTTGTATAAAAATAAATATACGTCGAATCGGGTGCGTCTACATTTTTTCCAACGCTAACGTTAAAAAATATAGCCAATACTACAAGTGAATTTAGACGGTGCTTTTCTCTTTCCTAACAATTGATTGTGAATTGTTATAGTAGTTCTATCTCCGATATTACGTTGCTTGCAGCTGAGTACAAACTCGTTAGTGTTACAGCTATACATGAATCTTAGGGTATGTCTACACTAGTGCGCTTTCCCGAGTCTTTGGTCGCCTTTGTGGTCTAGCAGTCCGGTATCGGACTTAACTTCTCGAGGTCCCGTGTTCGATCCCCGGGTCGGTCAATAAAAAAAATTAGAAAATATATTTTAAATTTTCTAATAGCATTAACGTTGCCCGGGATTAGGTATGTGCCCGGTTAGCGATAGGCTTGCCACCTATAACATTGTGGGACTTTGTGTCTTCGGCTAGTCGTGGGTGCCCGGTAGTGCCATTGCCTACCCATTCTGGGATATGGCCGTGAAGATGCTTACTTACTTTAGAATCCATTTAGTTTAACACATGACTGAACAACCAAAACATGTAAATATCTATAGCGCATCTGCAGACCCGAAAAAGAGTAGCGACCACAGTACGTTTTGCTGGCGCATTTTAATCCGTTTTCGGTTGGTGCCTGTGCAGTATTTTGTGCGTTTTATAAAAAATAATTTTATATATTACAATTTATCGATAATTGTCGAACATATCAAGTATTGTGGGATTTAAAGCAGACATATATAACGAGTAAATAAAAACCGACGATTTTGAAAGTGTATGTAGATTTTGGTTTGCTTTTTTAAAGATACTGAATTGTTTATTTTCAAGATGAAGATCCATACGTTATGTATACGATAAGACACATTTGTCTGGGAGCTTAGCACTTGAAGCCAGACGAACAAACAATTGACAAAAAAAAAGATGAAAGCGCACAGGTAAGAGCATAGCCATACAGGTGCACTAGAACAGCAGATACACAAATGTACTAAAATATCATGTCATAACAAAGCTGATTGCTTTTGTCTTCTGCCTCGCGTATATAATTTGTTGTGTGGGATAAAATAGCGATCAAGCATAAAGCTCTCTTGACACCACAAATAGCTACGTTAGGTCGTTACGCGAAAAAAATGTAAGGCGGTAGATCCCTGCCCAGGCAAGTTACTGTACAGCATTCTACCAGTTCCCGGTTTTAGTCCGGGTTTCTTTGCAGAAAGACTTTCTGCAAGGCAATTCGTTAAAGGCGAGCATAGGCTTACCTTCGCTAACACCGTGACATCTGACTACATGGTAGAGTTTTGCAGAGACTCGATCGGATTAGTACCATCGCCTTACCTATTCCTGTCGCTATAACGTCCGTGCTTGAGGTTGACGTGTTTCGGTTCGGAACATAAGGTAGCCGGTAAACTTACTTTTGCTCGAGTCCTAACATTCCAGTCTTAGGTTGGTAATACACCATTACCACCTTTGGTATATCTAAGGGGCCTAAATTCTTACCATCAGGAAATCCGTCTGCTTGTTAGCCTTCCGATATTATAAGAAAGTTTTTGTAATATCAGAATTATTATTGCTTAACTTTCCTCGTATCTTAAAATAACTAATGGTAATATCTAAAGCTACAGATAAAAGAGTGGGTCCTCCGTACGCATACCGGGTACCGAATAACCAAGTGTGAAAATAGCCTTAAACCAATTAATGTCATGCAATAACTGTTATCTCGTTAACAGAAGCTACAATAATTGCCATGATTTATAAATCTCAATAAAAAATCATAATTGATTTATGAAGTATAATTTATACCGAACGAGCATGCTAAATGAGTTCAGTGAACCAATTATTTTATCAAGCGTTCGTGAACATAAATTTCTTGAATAGAATCTTAGAGATATTGTTAATGGCGAATCGGCCAATGCAAGTATTAGTTTCACAATGTATTGGCATTGGCCAATGTGAATGTAAAACGCTGATTATAATTACGATTGGAATAGATCACGAATACGCGTGCATGTTTTGTATGAATGTGTATTTTAAATTTGTATTTGTATACATATATATCTTCACGCCAAGAACCTTACGTGGTAGGCAGAGAGTATCGAGTGCCAAACCTCACGATCTCGACAAACCTGTACGGCTTCATTACCCTTTTTATACAATCACGCCGGTTTCTGAGACTCTTGACACCACCCTCGGATAATATCCGAGTGATCAGATCGTGGAATTTCAACCTTGGTCTCCCCGGGTACCTACATCCATCCACATTCGCGTCATATATCTGCTTTGTCAATCTTTCATCTGTCATTCTTTCCACATAACTGAACCAGCGCAGCATGCCCTTTCGCATTTTAACAACGTCACTTTCTTTCAAACCCACTCTTTCTCGGATCTCACTATGACGAATGCGGTCATTATATAAAATCAAATATTAGAAAAGGTGGGTTTTGTTTGAACTTGACTGTAGAATAGCTTGACGAATTTGTGTCTATATGTGAAATATCCGTATGTAATTATATTACAAATGCAAGTGTGGTTGTTTGTATCCTTTTCATTGATAGGAGCGATTTTGTAGTGTATTTGTGTGGAGGAGATAGTTGGGAGGAGCATTCGAATGTAGAGTAACTGAATTCTTTTTATCCTTAAATTTTAACAGGTTATCGCACTCCCGGTTATGAAATTTTATTACGTGGGATACCATGTAATCTAATAAAAACATCTTAAGAAATGGTGAGTGGTATCTAAATTTCAAATTTGGTCAACACTGAAATGCAGAAACAATTCACTTTTACTGTCCGAAAGTTTGTTAAATTTAGCCTAAATTTTTTCGTACACATATTGCGTACAACAATTTGATGTACCTATCTGGGATTTAGGATTTTCTAATATATATAATAATCTACTACTATAAAAAAACCGCATCGAAATCCGTTGCGTAGTTTTAAAGATTTAAGATTACAAAGGAACATAGGGACAAAGAGAGCGACTTTGTTTTTTACTTTTTCTTGTTTTATACTTTTTATTGTTTTAATCCGTAATTTTAAAACATTTAACAAAAGGGTACTTACTTAATTTAAGAAACACTTTTTGTGAAGAGTAATAAATATTAATAAAAAAATATACACTATGAAGTGATATGCGCAATACTGACTGCTAAAGAAACCTTATTTAGTATACACCGGAGAGAATCGAGACAATTCGACCTGTACCGTAATATTTTACTGGCTTTAGCAGCCATGTACACTGTACAATGTAAATAATTTAATAGAACGGTCAGATCGTTTGGAAACTTTGTGTGGAGATCACGAAATACCCCAGGGCTTGACTGTGGGGAGTGTGTATTAGTGATAAGGCATTTATATATATTATTACTTTGTTATCCTACTTAATGTTACAAATGCTAAAGTTTTATATGTTTGTTTGTTACCCCTTCCAGCAAAAATTGCTGAACCGATTTTAATGAAATTTGGCACACATGTAAAAGGTAGCTTGGGTTAACACATAGGATAGTTATCACTCCAAAAACATATTTCTGTCGGACTATTAACCAACCACGTGGGCAACTGCTAATAACTAAATAATTTGTAATGTTCAATCCTTTCGTTGGTAAAGGGGTCTGCGTAACTCACCGCAAGGTTCGGGTTTAATTCCAAACGGGGCAGGCATTTTTTTGATGAACATTTAAATGTTAAAAGAATGACATGGTCATGTGGAAAGAAGGACAGATGAAAGATTGACAGAGTAGATATACAATGGGAATGTAGGTTCCAGGGGAAACCAAGGTTGCCATTTCACGATCAGATCGCTAGGGTATTATCCGAAGGTGAGTCTCAAGAGTCTTCGAGACCCGCGTGTTTGTATAATAAGGGTAATGAATGAGGAGGTAGCTAGACAGGTCTGCTATGATCTAGAGATTCTCTGCCTATCCTGTCAAGAACTTGGCGTGAGGATATGTAAGTAACATTTAAATGTCTCCGTTTTTGGATCTGGGTGTATGTTCAGTTTATTCTGATATAAATTTATGTATTTCTCTGTATTAGAATCGTTGTAACTAGATATTGTACGTATGGTTTATCTTTTTCATAGCAGAAAATAGCATACAAGGAGACAGTCACATGTACCGGGTTCTAGTAAGACTCGAATTTCTTTTTTTATTTGATGAGGGCTATTCTGACGGTAAGAAACAACAGTTACCTATAGACGCCATAGTAGTTGATACATCATTGTCCTGTCACCGGGATATTACCAGTTGTTCTACATTCAGGACCGTAACATAGTCATTGTGGTGCCAGGAATAAGTAAGGCAGTGGACCCCTAACTAAGCAAGTTTCTGAGTATCACTCTATCACCAGTGGTCTTGGTGGTAATGACTTGTTTAGCGTATGCTCGCCTCTTGCAACCTGCACCCGAGGAGACCTGGACCACCACTGGAAAAAAACTATTTCTTTTCGTTGGAAATTCAGACACGTGTCTGTGAATAGGTAGGGAGAGTTTTGCGATGAATCGACCGGGCTGGTATTATCATCACCCTACCTATTCTTATAACAGTAATTTTCGTATGAATGTTTGGAGGGTAAGGTAGTTGGTTTCCTTATTTTCGGTCGAAAACGCAAGGCGCCTTTGTGCCTTTATGTGTCAGATCTTTCTTACCATCAGGGAATTTTTATAATTGTTCATTTAATAAAAAAAAGAATCTCAACTTGAATAAAGATAGATAAGTCTCGGTGATAGCCTAGGTGCATGTTAGCAGGGATGTCTTAGATCTAAAACTGATCAAGATATCGGTACGGATATATATGAATCACATCTTTTTCAGACGCGGTTACGGATAAACTTACATTTCCGATATCCGATACTTGTCTACGGGTAAAACTAAGTTCGGATATCCGATAGTTAGGTTACAATTTCAGAGCTATAGCATCGGTTATATAAATAAGTATAAGTATAGTCTGTTATAGGTACTAACTTTTTTTTATAATTGATGTGAGTAAGTTACTTGCGCCTAACAAATGGCTCAATATAATGGAATTAGTAGATATCAAAAGGTTCGAGTGTTAAAACTAGTGCTGTAAATATACCTACACTACGAAATTTTCATTTTCATTTCTAATCGTCTCGAAAAGAAAATTGGGCTTTTCCAATTTTCTAAATAAAAAAATAATTTGCTCGGGGTTGGATATGTGCCCGGTTGGCGATAGGCTTGCCAACTATCACATTGTGGGACTTAGTGTCTTCGGCTAGTCGTGGATGCCCTGGTTGTGCCTCCGCCTACCTCTTCGGAGATATGGGTGTGAAGATACTTACTTAAGTAGGTAAGGTTTGATTTAGATCCATATCACGTTGAAATTATTTATTTCTTAAAAATTGCTAACATTAGCTGTCCATTTAGAAAAAATAGTGAAGTGAATCATAAGTTTATGTGTAGTCGACACATTATCGACCAACGTCAATATATTTCTGGAACTAAAGATGACGTGTAAAGATTTGTAAAATAATACCAGAAAGCCTTGTAACCTGGCGAATCAATTGACCGTCCAACGCATTCAATATCGAAATTCCTCACAAATCGGGAAAGTTTACAAACTCCTCGCGGACGACCATTTGTTTCGATCACATTTTATAGTACCGCTCTAAACTTTCTTAGTTTATTCTGTTTTTCTTTTCCTTACAGTTCTACTACAGATACCCTACAGATCTAATAAATTTAAAAGTGCATTTCTTTGCTCGTTATTTTAGACTTTGCTGATTTCTTTTCTTTACAATTCATAGACGTTTACAAATTCGAAAAAATAAACTATCTTAAAATAATACTCATTCACAATGATGTAATGAGAGTTGTTTTTAAAGTAAATATTTTATAAAAGTGTAATAAATCACAGTAATTTATTTCGTTACATCTTATTTATTTATTTACATAACTTAATTGCGTTATTTTTTAAACGTTTTATTCGTATACTGATTGCATAACATTTTAAATTTATTTCAATTTTCTTTTTTACTTATTTCATTAAGTAAAAAAAATGTTTACTATGTAGATGTAATATATAATTTAAAAATAATATCTACATATTATGTATTATTTGGTCATGACTTTACCTAAAGATTTTACATACATTTGTCTCTCTCTTTTATTGCTTTTACTTAGTCTAACGCCCAATATTAATAACCTATCTAAGAAAAAAATTGCGCTATTTTAGATCAGTTGCCAGGTAACCTCTGTTATTTTTCAATAATTTACAAAAATATCTTAGCAATAAAACTAAAAGGCTGATAGTTATCTACGTATACATATATTGACCGTTAGTCTTTTAGACATTATAATAAATCTGAAAACAATATGTACATGTATGTAATGAAATCAAGCTAGAGTTTATCGACAAAATATCGTAGTAACCACATACAGTTCCCATCCCTAAACCATAAATTACCTACCAGTTGTTAGTATTACGGAGAACATATTTTAGTAACATCAGTTTCCCATTACACTTATCGATAGTCCTCAATAGTCTTCATTATGTAAGTACAGAAAATGAGTTGAACGCGTAGGTGATGCGTTTGACACAAGTGTTTCGGTGATTCACTCCATGCAGACGCAGTTAGTCTGCCCCACGCTTACTTGACCTGAATTGTTTAACCGCGGGTTGATGACTGTCCCTGACTCCTCGAATGCCCCGGGTGAGGTTATTAGCATTATTTTGTAATGCTTTTACATGATTATGGGTCGGGTTTGTGGGAGGTATTAGTGGGTTATGCAAAGTATATTGTCTTGCAAGTGTGAGAGTTTTTGCGTAATGAGTGCAGTGGTGCAGTTTTCTAGTGCATGTGATTATTGTTAAATTGGAAAAATTACGCGTATTTTTTTCGAGATACGTGTAGTCTTAGGCGCTTATAAATTATATATTTATATAAATTTAATAATATTAATTTATTCTGTCATTTATTAAATTTATTCTGGTGTCTATTTAAGTATTTCTATGTAGTAGTAGTATCGTTGACTAACACCCATAACACAAGCATATAATTTGCTTACTTTGGGGTTAGATTCAATTTGTGTGATTTGTCCAGGGATATCACGGCTGTGAAATATACATAACATAAACCTTCCTCTTCTATCACTTTGTCCATTTAAAAAAACCGCATCAAAACCTGTTGCGTAGCTTTAAAGATTTAAGCATGTACAAAGGATCGTAGGGACAGAGAAAGCGACTTCGTTTTATACTATGTAGTGATTGTGGATGTGTGTGTATAAATGTGTCTGTTTCCTAATTCCTAAACGATTGGCCCGATTTGGTTGATATTTTGTATGTTTATTTTAATAAGTGGGGATTTTCTTAATATGGGAGCAGAGAGTTGCTGTAATATGTTATATTTAAAAAGGTCATATGTATCCAAGTTAAAGTGGTACGCAATGGAGCCTGTGGATTAGCAAGTGTCAAAATAAACTCTCACAGAAGCGAAAGATCAAACATTCCAACTTTAGTTCAGTAATTCACATTAACATGCTTTGTATTTAGATATGCCTTTTCGTTATTTATGGTCATAAGGAAGATTATTTTTCATATACCTAAATAGTTTTCTTCATCAGGAATAGGTATACCTACTGTTATTCCTAGGGAAAGAAAACAATATTTACAATACTGATGGTGCCTACCATCGCAAGCTGGTGGTAATTTAACAACAGATTGCTCTGTGGCTTAGCGGGCTGTTATTGGCATTGACCTCTCGAGGCCTCCGGTTTGATTTCTTGGTTGGACAACTCAAAAAATAGTTTTTCCAATTCCATAACAAAAAAAATGTTCTCGGGTAGGTACGTTTAGAACTTCTTGGACGGACAATTTAAATTATTGCACTGATTAAGTACCAGGTTGACAGAAGGCTTGCCACCTATCACTGTGGGACTCTACTCACCTTCAGCTAATCGTCGCGCGTCGGTGCCCTAGTTATACCTCTACCTGCTTCTTCGAAGTTACAGACTACGGTCACTCGTATAGACACAAAAAATGTTTTAGATAGAATTTCGATCAAAGCAAGAAAGCTTTTTATCAATATATCACTAAGGATTTTCTGAACCAGTAGAGCGCGAAGGCCGCAATGCCTTAATGGTTTTCATACCTATATGCACACATGATTAAATTTTTCTTTCAATATCTACTGTTTTCAATGTTGAAATGCTAAGAATTTTCTTATCGGTTTTCATATCGGCTCCACTAATAATTCTAAAATATTTAGATTAAACGGAGAAGTTTTGTGAATCCCACAAAACTGTAGAGTTTATATGAATCCCAGGAAGTTTAAGTTTCGATGGGTATAATTTCAGGAATACATTCTCAATACATTCACCAAACGAAACAAGTTAGATCACAGCGAGATACAGTACTACTATTTAAATTATGCGCTTCGGCTATACACTTTTTACTCTTTTTAAACTTAATACTTTAATTTTTAAATTGGCTGACCTAATCTAAATTTAAGCGAAATTATTAGCTATGTGTAATAACAACTATATAATATAGTTATCTTTAAAATGCATTCGGGTTTCCAAAGCTTGACGAATATAGCAACAACGCATAATTTAAATAGTACTACTGTACCTCTTTTTGAAGAATCCAGTTAGGATTTTCTGAGTCAGTGGAGCGCGAAGCCCGTAATAGCTTAACGACAGAAAGGTTAAATTCTAGCGTCCACGCTACCCATCGGCTGGTGTGACCTGACCTTTGCGCCAATCGATACCATTCCACCTGCTCGACGTTTNNNNGACGTTTAGGCCTTTTCATACTTTTTTCATAGAAGATGAGGCAATCTTCAAGTGGATCGAGCTCACATTTATACTTATTCTAGCCACAATAATGTATTGTTTGATGTTCCAGCTCAGGGGGTAAAATTGGCACATTAGGATACTATAGCCGCAAGACAGCCACGCACCAGCAGGACAATTGAATCTCGATCCATGCAATATTGGAAATTGTAATCAAGCCATTTATGATACTCTTGTATGTACAAATGGCATACATATTGGCGAATTATTAACATCAAGTTAAAAGTAAACAATGAAATATATTAATCACGTTCAACTTACAGCAGCCCTCTTTTTTCCTCTCTCTCCCTCTCTCTCTCTCTCTCTCTCTCTCTCTCTCTCTCACAAACACACACACGCACGTACACACTAACACACACAAGTAGGCACAGTCAGATAAAACATGCATATGTCGCAGTAAGATAGATAAAGCCGTAATATAGTTATATTCCTAGGGATATTATTATATACCGTAACATAGTTATACGAAAGCGATTCATTACTATCTTACTAGGAATATAATTAAGAAACCGTCCAAGTTTAGTGATATACTTATATTACTAGATTAAGTTTAGTGAAATAGAAATCTGCCATATAGTATAATTAAATAAAACAATATTATACCAATTGGTTTTTACCTAGAAATGCAATACAGTTTTCAAACATTACTTTTAATAATCCTATATCAAACGAAAACTTGTCACTGAGAGAAATATGCCAAAAATTATCGCGCTTTGGTGACAAGGTTATTTAAAATGTTCCTGTAAAAAAAATAGAATATACAGTGTTCTACTAAGAGATGTGATTGTAAGAAGCCTTCAGTGCTATGTAATTCTAGATGTCATGATTTCTCTTCTTGTCTGAAGAAAAATTAAAAAATATTTTTAAGAAACTAAGATCTCAACTTAGTTGATAAGAAATAAAGACATCTAAAAGCTGTAGATTAGTTTTAAAAGATTTTTAATGTTTGATTAGTTTTAATTGTATTCTTAATGTTTAAATTCAAAAAATATGACCGTTTTAATTTTATTATAATTGAAATTACTTTAACAGGTACGTGTTAATGTCACAAAGTATTGTAACTAACTGCAGGATAAATAAAGTTGATTTTTTAGTAAAGATAAAACTAATTTAATATTGTTTTATTTAATTATATATGGCAAACTTCTATTTCACTAAACTTAATCCAGTAATATAAGTATATCACTAAATTTGGACGGTTTCATAACAATATTCCTAGTGAGATAGTAATGAATCGCTTTCGTATAACTATGTTACGGTATATAATTATATCCCTAGGGATATAACTATATTACGGCTTTATCTATCTTACTGCG
The DNA here is from genome assembly GCA_002245505.1 of Calephelis nemesis. Taxonomy (NCBI): domain Eukaryota; kingdom Metazoa; phylum Arthropoda; class Insecta; order Lepidoptera; family Riodinidae; genus Calephelis; species Calephelis nemesis. Next base: position 378,781 of record NJDD01000748.1, read on the forward strand.
ACACATATATAATAAAGTGTAATGTAATCGTGCTAAAGTTATTCAAACGAAAGGGGTCTATTTTGGTATCAGAACAAAGCTACTAAAATAGCGTAACATAAAATATCACTATTCTATTTTAGGAAGGGCGCGACCGAAATGATAGTGAAAAGGTTAAACCTCAGGCGTTACGATCTGACGAGTAAAAGGTTATTCAGTCACGTCTTATTCCTGCTTGAGAATTATATTTTTAGATGTTGCCAGCTTCAATGTTAAGAGTGAAAGTGCTGGAGGTTCACCCTTAATGAACTTTTCGTTTACTTTTAACCACCTCGTTGGTCGAGTGGCTAGCGTACACGCCTAACTACACCGATCTACTGCGAGGCTTGGATTCGATTCCCGACGGGGGCAGGCGTTTGTGTGGTGAACATTTAGATGTCTGCATTTCCGGGTCTGGGTGTTTATTAGATTTATTTTGGTATATATTTAAGTATTTCTTTGTATTAGAACCGTGGATAACACAAGCATATATTTGCTTACTTTGTGGTTAATCAACGTTTTCCCAGTGATAGAAAATATTTAGAAATGTCGTGAATAGACTAATGTGATACGACTGAAAGTGTTTTGTCTTTTTCTATTACTTTTGTTTAAAGAAGACAGCGTAACTTAAAATTAGTTTCGAGAGCGCGCAACAAAATTAGCCCCAGTGTCTAGTTTTAACAAACGTCTAATTTTTCTTGGTATTTATTCTATTAATATCAATATCCAAAGTTGCTTAAAAATTCCTAAAGTAGGTCAGAGTAATAAAACCTAGTTTTTATTACAATGTATATTATTTCGTAATATTAAAACAAATGCCTGCTATAACCGGAATAAAGTACAGTAATGTTTACAACTTGCGTAATCTTAAAGGCTCTTAGCTTCCTTAAGACAAGATTCGACTGATAACACTTCAACCTTCTACTTTGTATTATGCAGGTTGAAAATGTTTTCGCTGTCACCAGCAGTCACGTTTAAACCCCTTTGCAATTGCAAGTATAATTTAAACATCTTTGTAAATGAATAAAATTGGAGTGTATGTTTGTAATATTAAAATAACCGCTTTTTACTACATGCATTTTAATGTATATACATGTGTAGTATTTCTATTTAAATTATACGCTTCGGCTAATATAGAGTTGTTATAACATAATTAATAATTTCGCTTAAATTTAGATTAGATCAGCCAATTTAAAAATAAAAGTATAAAGTGTAAAAAGAGTAGAAAATGTAAAGTCAAAGCGCATAATTTAAATAGTAGTACTATACATATACCAAAATGTATTTTTTTACTATTTTAGTCTGTTTGTCAGTCTTGATTTTTGTTTCGGCTAATCTTTGAAGGGCTGTATCGATGTTGACGGGACTTTTACTGGCAGGCAGCTTATGTAATAAGGTGTGACTAAGGCTACTGTCCGTATATGCCGCAAAGGTGACGGATCTCTCTCTATACAAAGTTTGCCCTAAACCCACAAAATACTACACAATGCTTAAACTACTCTAATCAATCATTACTTTACTCTGAACTCAAATCTGTATCACGGCATTTTCTTTCTGAAATATTATATCACAGAAAAATATTTAAGATTTAAGGCTATGTTCTCACGCAATAAAACTGTTCAAATTATATAAAAACGCTTCGAAGTATTCTCCTGGTTAAACAGCAACTTTCTCTAAAAATAAACGTAATGTGAACAGAGTTTGACAATACAACATATTTTTATCGTCACTTCAATTCAATTCTATATTTAGGACTTTTTGGACTTTACTGAAATTACTGTGATTCTGCTAACTTCGTGGTAGAAGAACAACTTGTTTATAAAAATTTGAAGCAAAGAAATTTGAAGTCTTAACAAATATCATAAAATTAAATATAATAATATTATTATTATTTTACGTAAAAGTATCACGTTAGGTGTCTAGGCGGCTGCGGCTTACCATCAGAAAACCCTTCTGCTTGTTGTCCTCCCAATATCATGAAAAAAGTAAAAACCTCTTCTATTTTGAAGCATTGAAAAAAATCTGTGAACTCTATCGTCCTTATGCAAATGAACTCTTTCACACCCTACTTAGTAACGATCGGGGGGCTAGTACTAGCGTGACCTATATCGGCGACGAAAAAATATCTGAAAAACCCAACGTATTTTTTTCATTTCATGATTCAGCAATTCCCTCTAGTAATTAATATTACGGGTATAATAGACTTGCGTGTCATCGTAATTTTCAATTAAAAAATATGATGAACTAATTATTGTGGGTACTAAATGTGTTTGATATTTTCCATCGATAGTGCTTGGTAAAGCTTCCGAATTTCATATTTTTGAATGAAGAAACTTGTACTGCTTCACGTGTCATAATTTGTTGTTTCGATGTGTAAAGCATCATCAGAGCCTAAACGGAAACTACCCCTTAAGTAAGGGTAGTAAAAACTGAAACTATTTCGTATACTAATTGATAGAAGTAAGTCATTACTTTGCCGAAATTCATACTAAAATTCAAATATATATTTTTTAATTTGCAATTTTCTGCCAACAAAATGTATACGTATTGTAGCGCGACAAAACAGGAAAGACAGGGTTTTATGAATGAATTGGACTTATCAGATTCAAATAACCCAAATATACACACCTACCACCACACTCTACTAATAACTCAGTATGTTTCGCTTCGCATCATCAGGCAAATTCTCCTGTCGTTCCTGTAATTCGTATGTATTGTGTTTGCGGGAAATTGCATATTAAATAATTTTATTTGAATTTTATTACATATACTTATAACTACCAAATTATTATGTAATAATAAACTATGTTTTTTCATTAAGTCAAGAACCTCATGGAGTTAAGTCCAACACCTGAAATGCTAGACCACAGAGGCGATCAATATCATATCCACCTAATATCATAGATGGAATGGAATATTTTCTTCACTTTCCATTTGTACATACATACATACATACATATCTTCACGCCAAGTCCCTTACGGGGTAGACAGAGAGTGACGAATGTCAGACCTCACGATCCTGACAAACATTTTTGGCATTTCCATTTGTGGCATACATGTATAAAATTAAAAGTAGGCAAGCGAAACCCGGGTTTTCTTGCTTAAGTGCCTTTGCACTTAACAACCGAGCTTAACACTTTCCATCTATAGCATGAACATCAATCGACTGCTATTTATCCCAGGATCTCGTACAATATGAGTTCAAGCCTCATTAATAAACATAGACTAAATA
>NJDD01000748.1:382510-450579 GCA_002245505.1 Calephelis nemesis
TACACACAATTAGTTGAAGACACTAAGTCTCACCATGTGACAGTTGGCAATCCTATCGCCAACCAGGCACACATCCAATCCTGGGCAACGTTATTGTTATTAGAAAATAGAAAATATACATTTCCTATTTTTTTTACTTTCCTCGGGGTCGGGAAGTAAAAAAAATAGGAAATGTATATTATCGTGTACAGGATCGAAACCGGGTCCTCAAGAAGTCAATCTCGACGCCGGACCGTTAGACCAGAGGCTATAAATTTATCATACTATCTATAGAGATCCCGCATTCCTCACGATTATACCATCACACCTGAACGGATGGACCAATTTTGCTTTTTATTTATTGTGTTAGGTATTGGTAGGAGAAGATTCTAATAAAGAGGAAAACCAAGAAAACTGCGAGGAAAATGGGTAAAAACAATAGGTACTTTATATTTTTCATGCAAATTGTTGGTAGTTAAGTCAAGCGGTACAAAGTTAGCCAGGTTGGCTAGTACAGTTATAAACGTAAAAATCGGTTTGCTACTATGTCAAAAGCATGTTACTCCTATTTTATATCTTACATATATTATAACATTTATAACCAACCTGGAGGTGAATCTCTAGTAATAATATATATGGATCACAATAAACATCGATTGTGGGTCTATTCAATCTCTTTAGCGTGCCTATAGTGACAATATACCTCAGGCTATTTTATCCCTTTGAAATGGAAATCGTGTAGAAATGTCGAATGGATATCGTATTTATTTATAACGCTGTGCCGTATCGCTTTTATTGTGCTAGTTGTTGTCTGCGGTTTCGCTCTCCCACTTGGAACTTGCTCTCGTAGCGTGAAGTTTTAAACTCCAACGAATTGTCGAGTGGAAAGCTTATACATAAATGTATGAAGAAAGAACGCGGGAATGTATGTGATAATTTTTATTACCAGTTTTAAATCCACTTATGATATAATTACGAAAGTATAATATAAAGTGTGAGGATTCACACTCTTACCCAGAATACGTATACAGATAAAAATCATGGACACCCGCGACTAGCTGAAGGTACTAAGGTTGTCTGGGACAGATCGATCTTAAGCAATAAGGCCGCCTTTGAGCATCTGAGTTAAATATTATAAGTGAAAGAGTGTGTACTATTTTGTAAATTTTGGTGCATAATAATTCATTCCTTTATTCATTCATTCACTAAGTCCCACAAAGTGATAACTGACAAAACTGTTTCAAATGAGTACTTTTTCAATTCCGGGTAACGTTTTTTGCATTGGAAAATTAAAAAAAAACACATTTCCTTTGCTGTCCGACTCAGGACCTTATTAAGTCAAGTCCGACACTAGACCACAAAGGCATAAAACAATATACTAATTGTTTGCCAGCGACTTCGTTAGCACAGAATAGTTAAGATTTTCATACAGTTTCATTTCATTTTATAGTCCTTTAGGGATTATTTTTTTTTTAAATTGTCTATGTTTGAATTCGGGTTCTTATCTATATACTTATTAAATTTTACCAGTATCGGGTCAGTGAATTAACCGTGAAAGAGCAACAGATAGAGAGATAGATAGAACGATAGACTTTCGTATTTTTAATATTACATAGTATGGATTTGTATACATATTTTCAAGTTACAAAATGTTTATTTGTCCCGATATGTTGAGGGATTCCCGCGAAAGACTTAAATAAGTTTAAATGCACATGCGAAGGCACGGACAAAAGCTAGTTTTATTATATTTCACTACAGAAGTGTATGCTGTACAAACAGTTATGTTATTTCTATAAACGTTTACAGTTTTATTTACCCACAAGATAATATACGCCTTCGAAAATATTTTATCTATGTAACTCTACGTTGTTATTGCCGATTTATTTTGTAAGGTGATAGGTTTCCGATTTAATGTATCAAATAACGACGTAAATATACATTTTTAGTTACTTTCACTTAAAAATGCATATGTATGTCCATTTTTATTTCAGCGCTGAACATACTCAAAAATGCCAATGTGCCACTAATTTTTGTAATGGGGGAAAATGGCTGCCATAGTATAGTATTAGTATCTAGCATGTTTACCTTAAACTGGCGACATTGCTATGTATAATCTAATAAGACCACAAGTTGGTCAGATTCGCTCCGTAGGGTTATTCTTGAATCTCGATATTCTCTACAGGGGTATGGGTTACACACCAAACCCTACAGGTTACAGAACCAAATAAAATACACTGAAGCTGCAAATACAAACACGTCATTTGACAATTATTTGTTTTACACTTTACCCAGTCACCATTACCAAAAGGATACGCTATCAGCACTTATTTCGCCACCAGATTTGCTGCGAAACCTAAACGTGGAAATTTTTCACTTCTGACGTTCAACAACAAGTACCAACAATACTTACTATACTGCATACTACACAATACTATAATTACTAAATTCTAAATTATTCTTAGACAAAGATACTTATCAACTATACTATACAATACTATACTATACTTATTAAATTCTTAATTATTTTTATACAAGATAATTACTAACTATACTATATGGTATTATACTATACTTATTAAATTCTAAATTATTCTTAGTCAAAGATGCTTACCAAGGTATCGACCTACTGCCGGTTGGAAAGTGTCTGTCGCATTGGTTTAATAATTCATCATAGCAGTGCAGCATATGGTCGAGGGACTGCGGGTTATTGGAAAAATCCCTATTCAATGGACATCACGTCGAAGCTGTATAAATGAACAACTTATAACAGCTTCTCCGATTTTATTACTAGATGTAGTGGTTCATTATAGTTAGTTTATAGTATACTAGCGGCCCGCCCTGGCTTCGCACGGTGATGAAAAATACAAACCTTCCTCTTCAATCTCATTATCTATTTAAAAAAACCGCATCAAAATCCGTTGCGTATTTCAAAGATTTAAGCATACAAAGGGACATAGGGACAGAGGAAGCGACTTTGTTTTCTGCTATGTAGTGATACATTTTAATAAATACTATATAATTAAAGCCCGGTTCCTATAATTAAACAATCGTAATCCGTCAGTATAACTTTTGGTAATTTGTCTAAAAATAACGAAGCGTTGCTTATGATTACGCAAAATGTTTAGTATACTCATTTTTAAAAGGTAAACTGTTGTAATTTTCCACAATTCACTTTAACACTTTATGTTATACTTTCGCCAATCGGTTTTACTTTTCAGAGCATCATCAGGGCTTTATTCCACCAAGTGCTAACGATAAGAAGTATAGATTTCAAAATGTTCATAGTTAACAATCGAAAACGATCGACTATAGTTTTATTATGTACTCTTCGTACAAAAAGTAACCATTCGTAAGCAAAACGACTCGTTTCTTGAATAAAGAAACCGGGCCTAGAATGAAAGATCGACTCGACAGTGTAATCGATATAATCTCTCTGATATAGGATATTTTTATCCAGTTCGACTGCAGGGAATTAAGTTCACCGGAATAGCTAGTTATTAATATACAATTAAACTTGCAAGCCCTGAAGATGTTGTAAAAGCAAAAACGGTTGGCTTATTTCTTTATTTTAAAAAAACTAAATATGTAAAGTGAATAGAGCAAGTGTATATTAATAACTAGCTGTTAGCCGCGACTTCGTACACACTGTGAAGTGATTTTTTATGGTTAGTGACGGTAGCGAAAGATTTTCCCACAATAAAACATACACAACTTATTTCCGTGAAAAGAGAATAGACAAACCGACAAAGACTTTAATATTTCAGTCTTGGGTTCTGTATCGTGCATACAAGACGTAACAATGATTGAATGCTTTAAAAAAAATATTAACATTTAGTTTTGTTACTGTTTCTTTATATACTATCAGTTTCACGCAGCTTCGCCTGCATAACTTAGCTTTTACTGCTCCGATTTTGATGAAACAAACCCTATGTCACTCAGGGATAATGTAGCATTCTAAGGGTAAAAAAAATTTGAAATCGGTCTAGTAGTTTCGGAGTCTATTCATTTCAAACAAACAAACAAAAAATCAAACATTTCCTATTTATGATATCAGTATAAAAGTATCTTCACGCCCATATCCCCGAAGAGGTAGGCAGAGGCACAACCAGGGCACCCACGACTAGCCGAAGATACTAAGTCCCATAATGTGATAGGTGGCAAGCCTATCGCCAACCGGGCACGTTTCCAATCCCGACCAACATTTTTTTTATTAGAAAAATGGAAAAATCCAATTTTCTTTTTGTTGGCCGACCCGGGATTCGAACCCGAGACCTCATGCAGTCAAGTCCAACACTCGGACCGCTCGACCACAGAGGCGATATCAGTATAGATGTAAATAAATTACAAATAGAGATCCTTCAATTGCCAAGGATAAATATTTTAAAATATCACCAATTAATGTTATGATCGACAAAAGTTTGTTGGTCAGAATTCTTTTTTGTTGCCAATGGTAATGGTGGTTTTAGTTATTTATTTTCTGACTAGTGTAGTCAGAAAATAAATAATTAAAACTTTACTCCAGATACTTTTTACAGTCTGCTTAGTTTCTGAATTTTACCCAAGTTTCCTTTGTGTAATAAATCTGGCTTAAATTTGAATCGCGTGTGGGGATTATTTTCAAGAAAGGATTAATTGCTAAAATTTCATAATTTAAATTATAATATGATAATATATACTCCCTAACATTAGTTATTGCGTCTGAATAACGAAACATTTAGATAAGGTTTTTAAATTATGGATTGTCGGTTTTTATTTTAACTAGATTTCACTCTCGACTTCGCCCACGTGCTAGAGTATGTTATCCGAATAACACATAGGCTACAATTTATAAAAAAAACATAGTTTAAAAACATACATAGTTTATACATCAGAATGTATAAACTATATTCCTGTAAAGTTTTATCTAAATCCGTTATGCAGGTTTTGCGCGAACAAGTAAAAAAAAGGAATTTTTTTTTATGATATTGAAAGGCAAACAAGCAGACGGATTTCCTGATGGTGAGCAATTCTCGCTGCCTAGAGACACCAAAGGTGGTAATGGTGCGCTACCAACCTGAGGTCGGGATGTTAGGCGTCAAGCAAAAGTAAGTTTACCGTCTTCCTTATCCGGAACATGTCAACGGCAAGCACTGACGTTAGCGCGGCAGGAATAGGTAAGACGGTGGCACGAATATGGATGAGTCGCTGCGAAACTCTACTACCTAGGAAGATGTCACGGTGCTAGTGGCAGTAAACCTGTGCTCGCCTTTTATGAGCTGCTGGCTGGAGGGCAGATGGTCTATTCTGAAAAGAACTCCGGACTAACACGCGGAACTGGTTGGCACTAACACAAAGTTGCTGATGATATAGATATCCATTAGATACTATGTGGAACTCAGCCATTGATACACCATCGAACTGCAATCGTATTGTAGGCACAATTAAAACAAATTTAGAAGAATCAATGCCTCGGTCATTGTTCCGCTTTCTCAACCCAGAATTCTGTCGGCTTCCGTAAAATTTTACAAGTGTCTAAAATTAGAAATTAGGTTAGGTAAATAGCGTCATGCTCATTATCAGACTAAGGATAGACAAAGGTGTAACTAGTTCACTCGTGATTGGCTAATTACTGTCAAATTTGGAAAACTTTGTTTTTTAATTTTAATATTATTCCCGTGTTTGAAATGAATTTTCGCAAACGTTTAAAAATATGTAAGTATGGTCCACTCGTATTTGTTTAAGTTATAATTTTACTAATTACTTAAATATTTATCTAAATAATTTTGTAACAACTTTTACTCGCATATTCCGCAAATAAATATCTTTCTTTTTTTTAAATAAATAAGCACACCACACAGGCGACGAAACAGGGCCGTGGAGCACGTTTTAGCATTATTAGATTTTTTGTTTATCTGTCCTATATTCGGTTTACGCCGAATCTGCTGAACCGATCCCTGGATTAGTCACACAAATTGAATCTAACCCCAAAGTAAGCAAATTATATGCTTGTGTTATGGGTGTTAGTCAATGATACTATTACATAGAAATACTTAAATAGATACTAGAATAAATTTAATACACACCCAGACCCGGAAATGCAGACATCTAAATGTTCATCACACAAATGCCTGCCCCCGTCGGGAATCGAACCCGAGCCTCGCGATTCGTCGATGCAGTTAGGCGAGTACGTTCTTCTCGTTACGTAATTTAGCAGTTTGGTACTTTATGTTCCGAGGAAAGTAACAGGCTACTTTGTATCCCGTTTACTAGAACGGTTCCCGTGTAGGAGGAGTAAAAGTCAAAATGTTAATCATATAATAATATAAATGCCAAAGTTTGCAAAAACTGCTTAACCTATTTTTATGAAATTTGGCACACAAACTTTGATTAACACAAAGGGGACTGTGGGGCCATTAACCACGCATACAACGCCGCGGGCAACAGCTAATTCAGTAACGCGGAGTTAGTAGTTCAGAAATTACAGACATAGCAACACTCAGTACAAATATAACCTGATGTCTCTATGTGTGTATAAGTGTACATTCTTACATATGTATGAATATGTAAAAGTAAAAGTATCTTCACGTTTATATCCCTGAAGGGGTAGGCAGAAGCACAACCAGGGCACCCAGGAATAGCCGAAAACCCAATTTTCTTTTTGTTGCCCGACCTGGGATTCGAACTCAGGCAGTTAAGTCCAACAACTAAACTGCTAGACCACAGAGGCGATGAATATGTATCTTCACACTAAGTCGCTCTGTAGAATATGCAGAGAGTAGTGTCAAGTGGACAATGTTTGACGGGTTGGATGGCTAGTTTATATGTTTGTACATTTTTCATGTAAATATTTTTATGATTCATTACAAAAAAAATACTAAGCGTCTGATGTTACGTTTTATCTCCCTGTATTATTGTTACCATTATAGAATAGTTGTGTCTCTACGTCTAGACATTCCAGAAATATATTAATCGTTCTAGTTTACGGGAACGCTTGTGTTATATTATCTTCACCTGTTACAATTTTTATAAATATTTGCATGTCATGTAAGAATGATTTTTTAAATTATAACCTAAAACTATGACCGTCCTCGTAAGTCCGAGTCATTTTCATCCTTCAAAATAAAAAAGGAGAAAGTTATGTGTTCGATTACCACGATATTTTTATACATTTTAATAGATTTCGCCCTTATTTCTGAATCACAAGCAATTAAATAATTTGAACGCTAAAATGTGAGGTTAGCGTACTCGCTTAATTCCACCGACCAACCTCGAGGCTCGGGTTCGATTCGCGACAGAGGCAAGCATAAAATTTGCTTACTTCTTGGGGTTAGATCAATATGTATGTTTTGACCAGGGATATTTATTTATATAAAAAAGAAGTAATACAAAGTTATACATGATATGAAAAACTAGTCTACAGACTAGAAAGACATTTTGAAATTTAGACTAGTCTATAGGCTAGTCTAAATTGCAAATTTAAAACCAAGTCTAGAATTATTTTGTGTTTGAGTTTTGTCCTTAGATGTCATATGATATACTCGTAGTACACAGTAATTATGAAACCGCAAGCATCGCAAGGTTGTCGGTCATACGCTGTACCACATTTCCGTAAAACGATACCAAATACCTAACGTCTTATTACGACATTTCTTTTTAATAGCCATTCTAGACGGTTGTAATCACTGGTTGTAAATATTTGTTTGCATACGTCTGAACCGTTAAATCTTCGCTGCAGACGTATGCAAATATATACAAATTTAATCATATTTATCAAAGTTTCCTCCCAGGTAATTTTGGTTAGAAGTCGTGTTTACAACCGTCTAGAGTGTCTAAAAAATAGTAGGGCGTCTAAGCAGTTGAAAACGTTGGTTTACATCAATCAGAACCGTAGATTTGATACGGAATATTAGGCCTCGAGCATAGAAAGTTTACCGGCTACCTTACCCTTCAAACCGGAACATGTCAACAGCAAGCATTGGACGTTGTGGTGGCAGGAATAGGTAAGGCGGTGGTACCGATCCGGGCGGGTCGCTGCGTAATTTTACCACCTAGTAGGATGTCACAATGTTAATGACGGTAAGCCTATGCTCGCATTTTACGAGCTGCCTGACAGGAAGGCAGAGTGTCTATTCTGCAAAGGAGCCCGGACCAACACAGCGAAAACGGGAGATTCCCAAGTCATTAAAAGCAAACTGCTGAATCTTCTTGGATTTTCCATGGAGTAGTAATCCAGTCACTACGATAATCATACGGTATTATGTTCGTTGTTCGGTTCCATGATATTTTACATTGAGACAAAGAAATGATCTCGCCACAAGGAAATACCGAGCTGCCTGAGAATGCTTTTGTTTATTAGATTTGTATCGAGCTCGTGAGCGACGGGAGCGACTTCGTGATTGCGAATGGCTAATGGATGACGTCATCTAATCAGTTGAGTGAATGGTTGTAAACATGATAAAGCTACCGAATACGATCCCACGTAATTATATGATTTTAGAGGACAGAATTCGAGTTTTGGTGTCATCGAGAGAAAAGATGGTGGAAGTTTTTTCATAATTATTGAATTTCGTGTTGATATTGAATATTTATTTATTCACTGTGTCAAAAATATTTGCTACTGGCTGTTTACCCGTAGATTTGACAACGTCGATTAGACTTTCATACAAACTCGTCTGCATTATAGTCCTTAAGGGGTTAATTTTTGAACTAAAAATAGTGAGGCTTGTTTAGCCTTGAAAGCGTTACAGACAGACTTTCATATTTATAATATTAGTACCTATGATTATGTTGAAGATTTTTATGTAAACGTTCCTACATTTTAAGCCACGTGTTTGTACTCGACAAAACAAAGTTAATGTATGTGAATATTATCACAGTTAAAATTACGCTTACTTTTAGAGTTCGAGTTCTCTGCTACGATTAATGAAAAACTTGCGTAAATTCATAAAATTTTGTGTAAATTCGTTTAGGAAGTTATCGATTATATGTTAATTTTAGACAATGTTTAGTTAAATTTTATTAAACAGGCGTCTATTTTTTTTGTAGTTAAAGTTGGTGTTTGTATATTTTGCTCGATAGCGAAAATTTTCTTTCTTTTAACTTACAATTTCTATTATATTTGTTGATACATAAATACATATATCTTCACGCTAAGATCCTTACGGGGTAGGCAGGGAGTATCGAGTACTAAATCTCACGAATCTATCTTACTGTCTTTTATGTTCCGCCACATTATCATCTTGATTGATTTGATAATGATTGATAAACTAATTTAAAGACAGTATGTAAATAAAATATTTTAAAGCTTCTATTTTTTTAAGCATGTTTTGGTCCGGGTCCTTTGACTAGAATAATAGTCTATTCTACCGCCTCACTGCCAAGCAACTCGTAAGAGGCGAGCACTGATGGTCACTAACAAGACTACTGGTGGTACAGTGATGTACAACAACTTGCTCGGGCTACATCCACCGCCTTACCGACGTCCTTGTGAATAATTTCTGATTCTGACCTATTTTCGTCTCCATGACTCTGTCACGTTCCGGCGAGGAGGGTATGGTAGCCGGTAGAATTGCACAATTGGTCTAACATCCCAGCTACAGGACAGCTACGTACTGTAACACGGGGACGTGTTATTTAATTATTTTCTATAAATAAAAGGACTTTTACCTTTTTAAAATGTTATAATATATCCACCAATTGTAACACGGGGACGTGTTATTTAATTATTTTCTATAAATAAAAGGACTTTTACCTTTTTAAAATGTTATAATATATTTTCTCATTATTATTTGCTTTACATCTTTTATAATACGTTCTCAATCATGAATTGAATTGTGATTCTCTTTTTCATTCTGCGTTCTTAATCTTTTTTGAAATTCAAATATACTTTTTTTAAACAGCCAGTAGAGTTTGCATCGTAATGCAACCTCTACAGTACCTACAACTATGTAAGTGTCTATGGGTGATGGTTATCTCATACCATTAGGAGATCCATGTGTTTGTTAATTGACTTCTCACAAAATACGTTTTTGCAACAATTCGCGTAGTGTGCAAACGGGACTACTGATCCTAGTGAATAAGATCAAGTTGTGGTTATACGAAGGCAGCCTTAACATGTGCTATGAAGGGCACTAGGGCGTGTTCGGAAATATAAGTTTTAAAATGAAAAATTGGCCAAAGCAGGTAAATAATGCTAATGTGGATGGATGTAGGTTCTCGGGGAGACCTAGGTTGACATTCCACGATTAAATTGTTTTGGTATTATCCGGCGGTGGCTCAAGAGCTTCAGATACCGGCGTGTTTGTAAGAAAAGGGTAGTGTGTATTTGGAGGAAGCCAGAATGGTCTGTAAGGAGGTGATAGTTGGTACTCGGTGCCCTCTGCCTACTTCGTAAAGGACTTGACGTGAAAATATTTATGTATGTGTATAAGTTCTTAATTTGTACGAGATTAGTTTTTGACAGATTCGTCAGGTTTAATGTAAAATGGAAGCGAAATTTTACGTCCTATAAATACATGAGATTTTCTATTCAGTAAGTAATGAAAAGAAAATGTTGAAAACATTAAATATATTCTTCTCTATATTAATATTACAGCTCATTTTCTCTGAAGTTTTTCCAGGAGCAAATGTTATTTTCTAAAAATAGATTTGTTTACCGATAAGATCCCTTTTCGGGATGTCCTAAATTTATGTCGGTGGTCTAGCGGTCCGGTATAAGTTTTGTTAACTAATCCCCGGCTCTGGCAACAAAAATAAAAAGTTTTTTTTGACTTTAAAATGAAAACAACTTTGCCCAGTATTGGGTGTGTGCCCGGTTGGCACTTACCTCATTGTGGGTATTACACATGCTTAGTATCTTTGTGTCTAGTCGTAGGTGCCCTGGTTGTACCTACTTTTTCGGGGATATGAGCTTAAAGATTTTTAACTTTTTATAGTTACTAGTGATCGCCCATTTGTCGAAATTCGACCATAATAAATATATCTTGTTGATAAGAACGCTTTCTTCACTCCTCAAAACCAACTACTTTGTTTCCAAACTTTTTAGTGTGCCATCTATGATGTTTTATCGTTATCACTTATCATCAATATATTTGTTTGTGTGTGTCAAATGCATGGTAATGTGGGTAATGTTTAATTAATTGATTTAATGTAGGTACTTTATAAGCATTATTATTGAAAAATGTTAGCGTTTTGCAGTTCTCCTACACATAAACTATAAGTGTGTCAAATTTTATGCTCCTGCGTCCGCGCAATTTTCTTAAAAAGGGGTCCAAAGTTTTGGCATCACGTAATAAAATATATATGTCCATTAGCTACTTTGCTACATTACCATTGTTGACTACCTTATCGTTTCATTACAGATAGCGTAACGATTTATTATAATATGTTGAATCGATATCCTCTGAATAACACGCACGTTCTTGGCGTGAAGTAGTACACATACAATGTGTGAATTTCGTTGTATCTTTTGTCACTGTCTATTATTGCACAGTATTTTAGTCATTTTGCTCTCCTACAGGAAATGTTTGAGCAATTGGGAGTTGGGACAAACACTGACTCATGTTCTCCGTATCACTCGGTAGCTATTTACATATGTAAACTCATTTAAAATTTGAATGAGTATTTTAATTTTGTATATATATATATATATCTTATGCTTGGAATTTAAATTTGGTAATACCTAGCTAAATTATTGACGAAGTTGAAATAATTGAAAAAAATTGACGGATGAACTTGCAAATTCTAAATTCATACACATATTTAAATTTAAATTTTAAAGATATCTTTTTGGAAAACGTCCTTATATCACATATTTAAAGAGGAATTTGTGGGTAAACGCTCTTTTTAATTGACATATCACAAAATAAAAAAAAATTGTGTCTAATAGAACACATTTAAAAAGTGGCTTCTTTAAGGCATCATTTTTCGTGGAGCGTTGCGGAAGGTGCAGCAGATCTTCACGCTGGCTTGAAGATATAACGGCCGGCGAAACAAAAACCACAAAGTACGTATGAAGTTTGACGATAGCATACAGTGGTTTTTACGTGGAGCGTAGCAAATATGTCTCAAACGTCGATAAAGAAGTATCGCTTCTTCCTTAATAAAGTTGTTACAAGAAAATGATCACAATACAATTGGATTGTATAATTATTGACATAAGCCTTATCTAAGCGCTGTATACGTTACCGCATTTGCTTCTCGCGCGTGCTATAACTTACCCGGCTTATCTTTAATCCCACAGCAATCCCAACCGGAAAACATTGGACGGCCATTGTTTTTCAACTGTGTGTACACTTCGCACAATCTCTGTTTGCATGATTTAACTGTGGACCTATTTGTTTAAGATTAAACCCAAATTGATTTCTGTGGTTTGTTTTCCGTGTACTACATGTTCCCAAACTAAGTTTAGATTTATATTGTTACACTATTAATATTTTTAAGCGCATTGAAACTGTAAATAAACTGACTCGAATTTCAGTTGAGTTTTTTTATGTGAGAGGTCAGTGAACAAGTACACGGGTCTCCTAATTGTAAGAGACAACCATGGCCTATAGACACCAGAGACGGTATAGGTGCGTCGCTGTCATGTGGCCGGGAAGTTAGGGCAATTGTGCAAGTACACTGGGTACCCTACCCTCCAGACTGGAACACGACGGAGCCTTTATGACGGTAGGAATAAGTAAGGGGTAGATCCCTACCTGGGCCAGTTGCTGCACAGCAGTCTGCAAGCACTGTGTACCAATAGAATGTTTTTTCTGAAAAAAATAATAATAAACAATTTCTCCGTGCTGGTCTGGGTGCGCTGAGTAGAATGATCCACCTGCCCCCTAGCCAGGCTTTTATTAAGAAGTGAGCGCAGGCTACGTAGGTCCTTTCCAACTAGACTACTGGTGAAAGAGTGTGGGGCATGAACTTATAGGTCCACTTGTAGGGATCCACCTCCATACTTAAACCTGCCCCTATAATGACTCATTCATGGTTCGGTCCGGAAAGTAGGATAGCCAGCAGACTGTGGTTGTTCGCTGACCTATCACACAAAAAATGTTAATGTTAAATTTATTTGACACTACCTCGGAATCATGATCTACCTTATCAAAATAAGTAAGGGCTTTGGCTGAGTAATATTTAGAAAAAATAAAAATAATAAAAACGATCTACCTTAAAAAAAGTAAACAAAATTTGTTGGATTTGGCCAAGTAATATCAAAAAAAATTTAAAAAAACACGGTGAAATTGATAAACTCCTTTTTTGGAGACTATTATTATAAATAAAAGATTTAAGTACATAGGATTTTTCTAATGTATTGTAGGAGTAGGGGTGTCGACTCTTTCGTCATCTAGTGAAAAAAAAAGTAAAAAAGCACAGATAGCATTTGCCCTTAGAACTGTAATAATAGGCAAAATTAGTAAAAAAACCAGTCACATAATAATAAAATAATAGACAGTTACTTAAAAAACTATTTTTTGTCTCTTGCAAACTGTCAGACAGAAACTCACAAATCCATTCTACACGGGACCCTGAAGAATCCCGGACTAACACGAGGAGTTTAATTATTTCTAAATTTACAGTATAGTTCTCTCTAACAATCTTGAGTGGTGAATAGTGTTAGGATGAATTAATTCCAAGCATAGTTTCCTGCGTTAGGTTGGACAGAGGAATGCTCGGTCACCGGCAAAGTGAGTCCGATTCTCAATTACGGCGGCACCCGGGTGGTAAATGTCTATTCTCATTGTACCTACCATTACCAGGCGTAAATCAATATAACTAACGATAACCGTTAGTTGAATTGCTACCGATGTATATGGTTTAGGCTTCATTCTGATGAATAAGTATACATTTGTGAGATAAATTTAGATGTTTGTATTTTTTTAATTAGTTCATTCCGTTTTATACGTTTTACTACTTCTACAGCACATTTTATATTTTTATGAGCACGAATGAAATGTCTTTATTTTTATGTTATGTTATGTTATTGTTTCGTTAAATGTAATTTGGTAACTCAAGTTAACAGCCAATATGTGTTCTTTAATTTCTAGGAAGGTAGTAGTTAGGATACTTGAGTATCATCCAAACGCAGTAAACAGGTATCGGAAAGTGGCTGACCCAAAAAACACTGATTAAATTTCGTGAAATCGGTCATATGTAGCAATAGGTTCATTATTAAGGGTGCCGAAAACAGAGCGAAGTAAAAGAAGCAGTAGTATGGATGGACATAGGATGTTAAGTTTCCATGTCCAACGCGAAGAACAAATGGGCCTATCGTTAGGATGATGGAGGTGATCACTTATGTAAGAGACATTCTCCAAAGCCTCCTCTTACATTTATAATGAAGACATATTTCAGACATGTTTGGCTTATCCTAGACTATAAATAATAAAATTAGTGCTCCACAAAATACCTGTCTGAAAAAAACTACACTATAAAAAGATATATACATTGACCAATGTCATTTACTTTGTATGAATTGTCTGACGTATGTTTATTTTTATCGTTAGAGCTTTATTCTTATCCTTCGCTTTAACTTTTTAAGATTATGTTGTAAAAATGTCCTCAAAGAAGCAATTTTATTATAACAACCCTTAGGTCATAAAAGTTTTATTGTTGTCCACTATATTGAGTAAATATATCTTGAAAGTCTCGTATATTATATACTGTGAGCCACACATAAAAATGCAATTATTTATCTGAAATTCGAACGATACGCATGTCTTTTTGTAGAGGCAACTCTAATGGAATTTTGTGATTATTATCATCGCTTCTTACTGCTATAACGTCGGTGTAATTCACTGTCGTAGTTTTTTTTGATAATGGAAGGCAAACAAGCAGATGGATTTCCTGATGGTAAGAAGTTCACGCCACCAAAGGTGGTAATGGTGCATTGCCAACCTGAGGCCGGGTTGTTAGGCGTCGAGCAAAAGTAAGTTTACCGGCTACCTTACCCTCCAAACCGAAACACGTCATGAACACGTGTATTGCATTTCTCACCGTCATGAAATCCGTGTCCTAGTTTGCCTTAAAAAAGCTAAAAACATCTTAAAAATTATTATGAAAAACGTAAGGTAGAAGACGCTAATGACGAGGGTAAGTAGTTTCCAAACCACTTATTGGCTACTTGGGTCATGAAGGCGTTTTATTTTATAGGCAAACAATTTACACCTCCTAAAATAACTATGCAAATCATTATCGCTACGCGGGCGGGGATAGGGTTTACATAAATTATTCGCACTCAGAGTTGTACAGTTAGCAGAGAAGGCATTGTTTGAGGTGTTATCTCTCAAGTATTAACTGAATTCTTGGAGCCCGCACGTTTTGTGGAAAGTTTTGTAGGGATTTGCATTTTACTTGGCGAGATTAAGGGCATACAATAGCAAAATGTAGAGATTAAGAGAATAAAAATACGACTCTATCTGCATTACTACAAAAAGTTTAAACACTCGTTGAACGCGTGTTTTAATAAACACTGATTCAAATTAATATTCAAATTGATTCTCAACTTGTAACACTTTGCCACGCTATTCACGTGTAGCATGTTATTGGTTGAATGTCAATTTTAAATGTTGTTTAGCTAAACTGGCGTCATTTTTTTTTTGTTGTGGCAAGACTATACCTAGATACATTAGAAAATACGGATATGACACTGCCACTACATCCCGCAATCCGCATACGGCTTTAGTTGGCTAATAGGCAGGTAGCCGGCAGTGTGTGTGTAAATTGTGGTTCTTTTATGTAAAAATCAAGATTTCTCAGTACAAAGTTAAACTTCGCACCGGGCAGCAGTGTAGTTTTTAAAGTAAATTCTTTATATTAAAGACACTACAAATAAACAGGATAAGCTGGTAATCGCTTCTGAATCCAAAATGTTTTTGTAAATGTTAAGATTTCTTTGCAATTTGATTGGTCGAGGAGACAGTCTTCCTAAAGCTAAAGTTTTTTTTTCGCGTATGAACTATGTTTCGTACTCTGCGTGAATCGTGATGAGTAACAAAAGAAATGACAAAAAAAATTACGACACATCAAATAAAAAACGGTAGGTAATTTTTTTACAAATTTAAAAAAAAAGTAAAAATTTCGTCCCAGACAGGATTTGAACCTGTACTATTTCGTCTCAATCCGTCGAATGCTCTGAGCATTTAAGCTGCTGAGATTTCAAATCCAACGGCGAAATTTTTAATTCCTTTTTTCGTTATTTTAATTACAAAAATTATATTGCGTATGAAGATAGTTTTTTTTAAATCTCAGCACACGGTACTTATTCATGTTGATCTAGTTACGTTCAATAATGTTTACATATTGGTTATCCTTTCATTAAAACTTGCTATTTTTAGCGCACCAAGTAAATAATCTGTCAGTGTACTTATCACACCGTAATAATAGGTTAAAAATAAGACGGATCGTCCAAAGATAGAAGCTTCGTTCAGTATAGTTTTCACTTGTCATAAGGTAGTACGTCAGTATTTAAAAAAAAAGGTGGAGATATTTGATTCGACACATATTTTTTAATGTTAGACCACGCGTATTTTTTCTGGAGTAGTCCGATTTGGATAATTATTTTTTATTGGTTTTTTGTGGACCCATTTTAATAAAAAAAACGCTATGACTTTACATCACGGTTACTTATGTAAGTACACTGCTGATTACTAAATACGGTTAATTAAAAGTTTTTTTAGTTTTTATGACGTTTAAGTTTTTCTTTACAAAGAAAGAAAATATTTATGTAAAACTAGGAATAATAAATAATTGAATTAAATACATTAGTTGCTGTGTATTCCTGGAAGCCAGCAACATTTTGATACGCCATTTGGAAGAAAGTGTACTTGGGTTAGCATTTGATAGAGTTCTTGGAATAGCAATAAAAAAGAGCGGGTAAGGGTATTTTAGAAAAAGAAAGTTCGTCAATATTAAAAAGGTTTATATAATGTAATTAATTGATCTCGCTACAAAGTCAGTATCGTCGAATTGCGCTTTTTGTTTAAGCATTTAAAAAAATAACAAATTCATATACCACCGGGCGGGTGGTATGAACTTCACCGGGAAAGCTAGTAGGTACTCGAATAAACAGAAAAGTAATTACATCTAGTTTTATTTATCAAAAGTTCTGTTTTTAGTTCAGCGATTTCTAATCGAACAAACAAATATTTCATGATTTCTATCTCCATAGATAAACATTAAACATATTATATTGATAGATTGTTATAAGGTTTTATTTGTTGATCGAAACTGAAATGGCTTTGCTTTATGTTTTATTTATCAAAATTGGATATCATATAAATAAGTAAGTATCTTCACGCCCGTATCTCCGAAGAGGTAAGAGGCACAACCAGGGCACCCACGACTAGCCGAAGACACTAAGTCCCACAATGTGGTAGGTGGCAAGCCTACCGCCAACCGGGTAATATTATAAATTTGAATAACCAATTTTCTTTTTGTTGTCCGACCCAGGAATCGACGACGACGAACCTCATGCAGTCAAGTCCGACAACTGAATCGCCAGACCCCAGAGGCGACTAATAATATTAATACACGATTGGAAACGCACCTAGCTTTACCTGATTTACCTAACTGGCAGTATGTAAATGGCAGTTATGGCTATATTTGTCACTAATGCCGTGACGTAGATATGTGATTGAGTTTTCAGATCACTCACTCGAAACGGTACAGTAAGCTAATGAAACATCTGAGCCCTCACCATGAGTTTACGCTTGTCAAGTTTACTATACTCGCTACCGTCTCTGTATATTATTTGTATGAAAACTTTGAACAGCGCCTCTATTGGTAACTAAGAGAAACACTTTAGACCAAAAGTGTCATAAATTTCAACCCGTAACGTAATCCATACCAACTCATGGTAGAGGCTCAGAACCCTTTCAATACAAAGTACTGTGAGAGGTCAGATATTCCAGATACTTTTCCTGTTGCAATCACATCGGTGCTTGCCATCTTCGAGTTTTCTCTGGTACTTGAAGGTTATTGTAACCGGTAAACTTAACTACTTATTTATTGCAACAGTTGCAGTTTTATCTTGCCAACATACTATTCACATCTTGCTATCCTCAAGTGAAGTATTTTCTTCCATTAGGATATCCGTTAGCTTGTTTGCCATCCAAATTCCAATACCAAAAATAAGAGGCTAACCATAGGAAGCAGTTAGTCGTTAATAAATATCATACTTGTATTAGCAGAGACTATCAGGATGGCAAATACCTTTGCTCAGTATTTTTTTTTGAATAATTCCTAGCTAGATTGATTTATCGCCCCCGAAACCCCCTACATACTAAATTTCATGAAAATCGTTGGAGCCAATTCTGAGATCCCAATTATTTATTTATATGTATACAAGAATTGTTCATTTAAAGGTATAAGATTTATGATCTTTCTTGGCCTAATTAAAAACAAATTGTTACAGCAACAAAAGACGAGTCGGAAGGAGAGGGAGAGTGTAGGACGAGGCAGAACGGCAGCGGCGGAAGGGGAAAATTACCCTACAACGGATATTCAGAAGAATGCCTCGACCGGCTCGAGCCCAACGGCAACATCCCGAATGATAAAGACTCACATTATGGTAAGTGAATTATCTTTTCTTTTCGCTGGCTTTTCTTGAGTATCACGTTTAACTTTTATCGTGATAAATATTGTAAGAGTTTTATGAAAACACATCCCACTGATTTATTAATATTATAAATGCGAAAGTTTTGTGTGATAGTTTGCTTTTTACTCCTTTACGCTAAAACTGCTGAACCGATTTTCATGAAATTTGGCACACACGTAGATGGTTACTTTGATTAACACATAGGATAGTATTTATACCGAAACAATGTTCCTATGGGACTACGCGGGTAGCGTCGCCGGCAACATCTAGTCCCATCCTATTTTAATATTATAAATGACAAAGTTTGTATGTTTGTTACACCTTCACGCAAAACTGCAAAACCGATGTCCATGAAATTTGGCACACACGTAGAGGGTAACTTGGATTAACACATAGGATAGTTATTATCCCGTAAAAAATGTTGCCGCGGGTAATAGCTAGTTTGATTATAAATATTTTGAATTTATCATTACATTCGCATATTAAAATGTCATGACAGGTAAGGATCTAATATTCTTTCTTTCTTTAAGTTTTGGCCTTCACGTTAGTATTTTGCCATTCGTCAAGTAGAAATTTGCATCAAATTTTATATCAATTATAATTAGTCATAAGTCGTCAGTAAGTCATGTCAGGCTCTTGGGTAATGCGGCGGCCTCATTACACAAGCTCATGTAATGAGATTTGGCGGCAACGACTCGATACGCTAATTTCTTCCCGATTATTTCATTTGTAGACTTTCACTGAACAAAATTGTACAAAATGCCACCGAAATTGACTAATTTCACTCAATATCAACACGAAATTCAATAATTATGAAAAAACTTCTACCATCTTTTCTCTCGATGGCGCCAAAACTCCTCGAGCTAATATTGTATAGTGCCACCAATTGTTCAGTAGTCAAAATCGAAATTAGACAGCTGTTTCGTGAAACGTCAATCGGCTGTGAGTTTCTGAAATGTCAGCACGGGTGAACTGAAAGTCCCTCAGCTACATCTTTTAATCCCGGACGAAAAGAAGAGGCTTTATAAGTTTTCATGTGTCTTTCTGTGTTTATCTGCCTTTGGCATCAAAATTTTTGAACGGATGGACGGATTTCGGTGTACATTTGTCGCTTGAAAGCTGATATGACCGAGATGGTTCTTAGCTACTTTAGATGTGGCTTCGTTGGGGATTACTGAGCATTTTTAATTTTAATGTTTTTTATTAAGTATTATTGCTATTTTCTATGTAAATTTTTCATCAAAAATACTTAAAGATTATTATAAAACGACCAAATATCCTCAATTATATCTCCTTTACTTTTCACCAATACAATAAGTGACTTTACTTATATACCGTACAGCACTGATACACCTTTTTTTATTAATTAACACTTTATCACAGCAACCACTTATTGATAACCTTCCTCCAGCGCTCCGTAAAACTGTCTGAAGCCCACACGACCGCCCGAGCATCAAGTGCCCCTCCCTTTTTGTATTGCCAGGGTCGTAAATTCAAAATCGACTAATTTCAAAATGTTGCCAATATAAATGAAAATAAGACCATAAATTTATAAACTCTCGCAAACAATATTTAGCAAACCTAACACGATTCAAAAGCGACGTTGTTTACTGGACAGTTATGGTGGTCGCACTATATATAGTTTTACGCTTTTTGTGTATAAATGAAGTGATTTGTTTAAAATTGGTATTCATCATGGGCGTTGAAGTAGTGCGTAAAATTTTGACAGATGCATTCTATCAGTTGCTTTCAAATGTCTAGCACTGAAATAATTCCTGTATTATGTAATTTTAGTAATTGTTCTCCGTATTCTAGTGCCAAATTATACAAAATATTTAAAAATTGTAGTCTGATTATTAACTATGTTACGTGAAGTTTGGTTTAAATTCGAAGTAGTTGCTCGAAAGATTGAAAAACAACCCTCCTTTATCGTCACAAACTTTCGCATCCATAATATTAGTAGGATAAGAACATTCTATTCTATTGTATCCCCAGACGCACTTGTAATATAACAAATTACACACCAATGGATGTTCAGAAGATTCGCTCAACAGGCTCCAATCCAATGGCAGCATCCCGCTGATAAAAACTCAGATTATGGTAAGGGTCTCGTGTTTCCTTTCACTGGCTTTTATATGTCACAGTCACTAAAAGTATTGTACAACTTTTTATGACAAACTGAAAAGGAAAATGGAAATAAACAGTGACTCATTGTATTGTATGATATAATAAAGATACATTAAATAAGTAAACATCCCTGGACAAATCACACGTATTGAACCTAACCCCAAAGTAAGCAAATTATATACTTGTGTTATGGGTGTTAGTCAACAATTCTAATTCATAGAATTACTGAAATAATTAAGTTTATTCTGGTATCCAGAATAAACTTAATTAACACCCACTGTCACTGATTTGCTAATTTCGTGGATTTGATACTGCACTGCTTTGTTATAGTGTAGTATATCAGAAGTGGGATAATAGGGTCTTCAAGTGATCTGTTTTATTTTATTGGAAGGCAAATAAGCGCACTGAACTCTGATGGAAAATAGTTAAATTCCATACAGTTCAAAGATTTTGATTGTACACAATACTAGATTGAAACATTAGGTCGCGTAATAAGTTTACTGCCTAGCCTACTATTCAAATCGGAATAATAACAAGAAAGACTAACATATTGTAACTAACGGTCGGCTTTCCAGGAATTGAATTTAGTAGCTGCATCGGAAGCTTCCGCGAATTTGCTACAACATTTACCGTCTCATAAACAAACGTAGACTAAAGTACTCTACGGTTTAACTTAAACACGGTACTCGTGTAGACTCACATCAATGTAATCTAGCAGCTAACCCTTGGACGTAGTAAAATTTTCCACAAAGTAACGCCTGAATAAATAAAATACCGTTATTTTATATTTCTCAAAGTCATAAAATTCTTACTTGTACATATTTAGTATCGTCTTCCTTACAACAATGCCGCTATTATCCTTGCAATTTCTCATCATAAATTGTGACTTGCTAGAAAATCTGAGTAAGTTAAAATTGAGATAACCTTCGCCTGAGAGTTTAAGCGTTATTTGTGTATGCTTTAACAAAATGTTATGCTATGAATTAAATAGTTGTTTAAAATATTTTCAGCCATTTTATAAAGCAATGATACAGACTAAACGAAATGTGCAAACATCCTTTGTGTAGTTTTTGTTTGTGTATTCTTGCGCGCACAATTTCAGTAGTTTCATTCATAATATTTCGTAGCTGTTTTCCTTATTTTTTCCATACTAAAATTCACCTTTGCCACAGTCAGGTCGCAGCTTAAGACATAAACTTGATGTACTTAATTTAAAGCGAGTTTGAATTGCGTCTGGGTGGGTGTTGTTATTATTACTCGGATACTATTACTACACACGTATTACTCGGAATTTGGGACTTCACATCTCTTCAATTTAGTTTTTCTTACTTTCATTATTAACTAGCTGTTCCCGCGAACTTCGTTCCGCCCGTTCAGTTTGTATGGGAAAAATTAAATTGTTGTTTTTCCCAGTTCCCTCACAATTAAACAGAATAAAAAGTATCCTATGTCCTTCTCCCGGTTCTAAGCTACCTTCATACCAATTTGCAGCCTAATCGGTTCAGCCGTTCTTGAGTTATAAATAGTGTAACTAACACCACTTTCTTTTATATATATAGATAAGATATATTTCTGACCTAATTAATGACAATGCGGTCTTAACTGATCTGGTAGTTTATATCGAAGTGCATTAGTGCAGCTTTTAGGGTGTAAATAAAGTATTCTGGATTTTATTGTAATTTTAACAACAATTGTGAAATACATGGCTAACCTCGGGATGGCACCACCTTCCGTCATTACAATAAAGCTAGTAACTGCCAATTTCCGGTTTAGAGGTTGCAGTAGCTGGTATTAGCAACATAACACCGTTGATGTCTTATGGCGACGTGTAGGCGCAAGGTAGACTAGTACAATCTCCATAACATTCACACCACTAGACAGCGAAGCATCTATAACATCTACTGTATCTATAAGCCTCAGTTGTTTCTTATCATCAGTAAAGCCGTGTACTTGTGTCGCACAAGTACGCGGACAGACACAACTCGTGCGCTATCTCTTGCTATAAAAACGCTTATTTCTTATCATGAGGAAGTCCGTCGACTTATTTGCCTTCCAAAGTCATAAAAAATAATTTCACTTGGAAGCTTTCTATATCGATATATGCTTGGCGTTACCTATTTTATCTATTCTTTTATTACATAGATTGGGTTCCCCAAACCTTAATATTGTTGTGCACGTTTTTACGACGTCGAATTTATCTTTTCACTACAGCGAAATTCACCTCTGGCACGGTCTGTCCGCAGCATAACACGTAATCTCGGTGTCGTAATTTAAAGCAAGCTAGAAGTGCGTCTGGCGGGGTCGTGCAGTCCCGGAGGTATTTCGCTCGACTCGTTAACCACCACTCGGTGCTCTGGGGTTTTACAATCATTACTCTCAGGAAATATGCTGAGCCAGCTAAGTGTATTGCGATTTAAAAAATAAACATGGGGTGATAGTTTTCCGTGTGTGTTTGCGGGTTAAGTGAATGAAAGTATGGCATATTATGTTGGAAGTTTTTTATTGTTTTAGCTGTTTCGGTTGTCTCTAAGAATATTTCGTTAAGTTTCACGCATATTTCTTTATTTCGGTGTGTTATTTATTATATGCTTAATACATAAAGTGATACTAATTTTTTGCTTACCAACAGCTTGATCGTGGCAGTTTTTGACAAAGATATAGCCAGTGTGTAAGTTGAGCCTTATGTTTTATTTTTGGCATTTATGATGATTGGTAAAGTTCTCTTTATTCTTAAAGTTCACGATTTAAATTGAATATTATTTAATATAAAGTTTATTATTTATTTATTATTATTAATTTAATTAATCTTGAAAATTAAAATATAAAAATTTTGTCAGAAACGTGGTTAGTAATTAAAAGTAGTAGCAGTTGTTGTATCTAGTCTAATAATACGATAAAATCACAGGCGTCTTGTTTATCTTTCGGATAAATAAATATTTAAACTATTTTATTGGGTGCCACTACCTGACATGCAGTTTCCCTGTGCTTACGTCCTTCCTTACATTTTTTCCCTTACATTTTTTTCTACTCTATTCTATTAGAATAGAATAGAGTAGAAAAAAAAATGTAAATCTGTTCCAAAACACAAGATATTGGTGGTAATTTTGTTGCGCACTCACTAAACTAATTTTAAGTTATCGCTGTCTTCTTTCAACGGAAGTAACAGAAAGAGACAAAACACTTTTGGTGCTGTCAAATAAGACCAGACCGCACACGTCATTTCTACAGACGTTTAATCGATCACTCGGAAAACTTCGCTTCGTCAAATTGTAATGTTTTTAACATCACAACTTACCAAATGGAGCTTTATTCTAACAAACCTCTGCTGCATTTACAAATAGAACCTCTCAGCATATATCGTGATTTGATTTGAGGCCGAAATCACGATGCTGATACTCAGTGAGCCCTCCCTGTTGTGTTGTCATAGTACAGTTGGAATAGTTGATCATATCTGACTAAAAAAACATAAAATTTTAATTGGCAATACTTTAAGTTGCACGGTCACCATTTTTTTCATGGCAAATGAGCATCGGAGCTCGTTAGACCTCAATGGGATCGTGCCGCGGCTGCTCTTCACTCGCTAATTAGGCGGCTTTACCGCGCCTATTAATGCACGCCGAATGGCTCTCGGGATGACGACGTGGATCATTTTACTATGGATCCTCAATGAGTTCGTTTTTGAAGACGAAATGAATACTGTCTGTTTTATGGTTGCGTTCTTTTCCACGGTCTGCTTTAAGGTCGCCTTCTTTTTATTATAAAAAAGTTAAACACCCGTTGATCACATGTTTTACTAAACACTGTCTAAAATTAGATGTCAGTCAATAACTCCGGTCACATTATCTACATCTACGTATAGCATGTTATTGGTTGTTTTGTTCTAATTAAGACAGTGGTTAGTTACATTTTTTATTTTTATTTTTTTGTGGTAAAGCGGTGACAGTTTATAGGTATATAATAGGTTATAATAATAACACATATTTGCTCAAATAGGGTAAGGAGGATCTTAGATATAAAATATACAAGCTTTTAATCTCCTATTTTACCAAATAGGTGGTATGCAAATATTTTGAACCACTCATACTATTATGAGGTACTGTATATAAAATTATTCCACCATTAAATAAAAAATTCTATGTTCAAATTAGTTACATTTACTAGCATATTTAAGTCATGATTAATATATTAAGTTCCAATTGTAATAAAATAATAAAAAATAATGTTCGAATATAATAGTCAATAAAAATATTTTCAATTTAACAAATGTCAATTCAAATTAATGTCAATATTAACAGCAATGTCTTAATAATAAACTTGGACTAAATTACTCCAAGGCTCAAACTGGTATTATGGTCTTCATTACGATATGATACAGACTATTAGAATTCAGTCGGACCGTACAGCGGCTAAAGCTCTTAACACTAATTAGATACAGCACGCCAAATGGCTCTCCTCGTAACGTCAGATCATTCTCCTTCTATAGATTATTATCGACACTTATGAGTTCATAGATATTAATAGAGTACATACCCAGGGCCGTCTTAGACTATGCTAGGGCCTTTGGGCACACAAGAGCTTGGGGCCCTTTTGGAATATAAAGAAATCAAAACATTAAATTTTTTTCGCTTTGATTTTTTGGGTAATCAATTACATTATTTTTATTACAATGTGTTATTAATGATACGTTTTAGTATGCTGCTTTTTATTATTACGATAATAGTTTGTTCTATTCTTATCATACCTTATATCTTCATATTTTCTATCATATTTTCTAAAATGAAATAATCTGTAGCTGGCAACTCCGTTGTATAACGTTGTAAAGATCTTTGTATCTACCCTTTATAAATGAATTTATATTTACAAATCAAAAATATTGTTTAGTAGTTTAAGTTTTAGCCCTGATGATGCTGTATTAGCGAAACTGGTAGGCTATTAATTACAAAGTAATAAATTATAAGTGATAGGTAAAATAGTGCAAGTGTTTCTTTCTTTAAAAATATGAATATTTGGAAGTTTTACCAAGTGCCGACGATGGAAAATATCAAATAAAATATTTTGAGGTTTGGTAAAATGGGAGGGACCCTCTGAATATAGGGGCCCTCTGCACTGGCCCCGTATGCTCTTTTGGTAAATACGCTAGATTGTACATACCTAACGTGTCTCTGACGACGGAAACATGTCATGATAATAATAGATAGATAACTTGTTTTAAAGTTATTGACCCTCCTGCTCCCGTACCTGCTCAAATCGTCAAAATATCAAATATAAAATGTCGGCATGCAATAAACCTACCGTACCTACTTTAATCCGGGTGCTCGAGTTTATTTTCAAGCAAAACAAAATTAGACGGACTAACCAACAAGCGCGTCTTAACAAAGCGATTTGATACGTAATGGAGATAATTAACCCATATCTTATGCGCTTAAGTAACTGTAAAAATCCCTTCCTGGGCTCCCCTTCTATAATGTCAACTTACGCCAGTACCGCGTTCCTGTCTGGATTGTGGGCTAGCCAGTAAACTTACTTTAGCAAAAGGGATTAACAAACCACTCTCAAGTTACTGACAGCTTGAAAATCCGTGTTAAAGCAAAATGCTTGAACTAATTTTCAGTATAGGTTTTATGCCAAAGCATTTTGCTTTTTTTATACATATCTTTTACGATACCGGGGTCGGGCAACAAAAAGAAAATTTGATATTACCAATTTTCTAAAAAAAATTTTACTCGGTATTGGATATGTGCCCGGTTGGCGATAGGCTTACCACCTATCACACTGTGGGACTTAGTGTTTTGGGCTAGTCGGGGGTGCCTCAGTTATGCCTCTGCCTACCTCTTCCGGGTTATGGGAGTGAAGATACTTATTTTTGATATATATCTAGCAGACCCGGCAAACTTTGTATCGCTTGAGATTTATAAAGAAGGTTTTTTTCCCGGTTTCTGTCTTTGTAAGAACCTTTAAGTGACGATGACCAGCACAACAAAAAAAAAGAATTAACAAAATTAGTCCATCCGTTCAGTCATGATGCGATGACCACGTGAGGTGGGGAATTCATTTGTATATATTATATACTAGCTGTCCCGGCGAACTTCGATTTGTTTGTCATTTATGTGTGGTTTTGTAAAGTTTCCTTTTATTCTGATTGACAATGAATGTTTTCATGCTTTGAATTGTACATTGTCGTTTTTTTTTTCAATGTAACTAAGTATATTATGTATATTTAGAATCTTTAAACCTTCTATATGTCTCCCGAAACATATATTATCCATTATTTCAACAGAGTTTCTTCATTATCTCGATTCATTATCGCGGCATCACTTATAAGGGAATTATGGAACTCGATAATGGAATATTCCAGAATGGATCATGCCAATCAACTCCATGATTCGTCGGCATTCAGGTGGATTGTAGTGTATCGTACGTTAATATTGAGTTAATTACTCCGGTGGCCATATTACATTCCATCAGAAACTACATATTATATTTAAAAAATTGGAGAGAATATATATTTTACTTACAAATATAACAAATTAATATGTAAACAAAATGACTTTTCATCCGGCCAGAGCAGAGTGCAGACATGAGCTATCAGAAAAAGAAAACAGTTAATGATTATGTTCAAATCTTGATCTAGCTCTACTCCAAAATTTTATTAAAACTGCTCTTCTGATTGATCTGGAAAAGAGGCTGAAAAATCACAAAACAATAACAAACACACTTTCGCATTTATTATATTACTAGTTGACCTGTCGAATTCTGTTACACCCGTTCAGTTTGTATGGAAAAATAACTTATTGTTTTTCCCATTTTCTCTAATATTTTCCTAGTTTTCTCTTCATAACCTTGTCCTAGCAATAACTAATACAATATAAAAAGAATTAGCCAAATCGGTCCATTAGTTCGGTAGCTATGCGCTTACCAACACGTTTCGTGATTCATTTTTATATTATAGATATTATTTTAGAAATCATGCCGGTGCAGGTGGTAGGTACCTCACGTTTGAACTTGCGAACTTTCCAATACTTACATCTTCCCTTCGCATAGTATTCAGTATATTTAACGGTGAGTCCACTGGCTATTATTTCTGCTATATCTGCTTCTTGGGGACTATCTTCTCCCGATCCAGGAATAGTTTATAAAAATGACGACATTGACAATTATCATTTGTATCCTACTAGTATTTGTATTTGTATGTTACTAGGTGGTAGAGTTTAGCAGCGACTCGCCCGGATTGGTACCACCGCCTTACCTATTCCTGCCGCCATAACGTCATGACGTGTTCCGGTTCGGAGGGTAAGGTAGCCGGTAAACTTACTTTTGCTCGAGGCCTAACATCCCGGCCCCAGGTTGGCAACGCACCATTACCACCTTTGGTGTCTCTAGGCGGCGTGAATTTCTTACCATCAGGAAATCCGTCTGCTTGTTTGCCTTCCAATATCATAAAAAAAAAACATTTGTATGGTCAATATCAACAAAGTTTTTTTTATGAATTTGTAGGTACGTAGTGATTTTGCAGTTTTTAACATTTACTACCAACCTGCTGGTTGCCATGACTTGGCTGTACCACCGCCAGGTTTTACTACACATAGTAACATAACGGATGTAAAGGCTCAAAAAATGCGATATATGCTTGCTAAGCTACACATCCAAAATAGACTTTAATTATGAAGGTATTATGAAATTCCATATTGGAACATTCCAGAATAAACCTCCCTATCAAGTCCCTGTCACATCGATATTCAGGTGCGTTGCGGTGTAGCGCCCGTTAATATTGGGTTAATTATACCGACAACGATGTTAATTTACACATATCACACACTGTATATTTGTTCATAAATACATTTACGTCAGAGGTTTAATAATAGGCGAAGATACTAAAGATATATTACAGCCTAAACGTACATTAATGTATCATTGCAAATATTAGACTCAACAGCTAAAGCTTATGGAGTTTTTGAAAGTAATTTAAATGTGATAGATAAACGAAGAGAACACAAGCTCTTCTTATGCTAAAACAGACATCTGAGAGTGAGAGAGACAAGAGAGTTGCTTGCAGAAATCGTAGATATAATAAGTGAGTCGATGTCCCATGGCCTTGGTGTTAAACCCAATGTACAATGCTGCCGGCTACCCTCCTGATCGGAGCATTTCATGATGACGGCGCAATAGCCGAGTCGGTAGATCCCAGGCCACCCGGGCAAGTTGCTGCATAGCACTCTACTACCGGTGATTCTGTTGGTAATAATCTATATGATCTCAACTCGCCTCTTATGAATTGACAGACAGGAAGCAGACAGTCTATTCAATACCGGGAACCAAAAAATCGACGATTCTACCGAACCTAGGGGTTTTGATAATCAGTTGTTAGGATGCAGTGAAAATTTTAGGTAGCTAAGTATTTTTAAGTAGGCAGCGAGCTTAACAACAAGAAAAGCAAAGTGTTGATGTGTTAAGCAATTTCGTTCTTTACATTAAAAGTACAATTTAAAAACTTAAGTATCTTCAGCCCATATCCCCGAAGAGGTAGGCAGAGACACAACCAGGGCAATTCAATAATATATGAATTCAAAATGAAAATACACCGACCAGACAGAAAGTAATATAGTTTTAATTTTAACGCAGTAATTTTGTTAAATGTTCGTCAGTTCGTTTGTTTGTTACAAGCTTAGGTATGACTGGGCAACCTAATAACGAAACGAGTCTTGAGAGACTGACTCCGAGATAAATGTGACTAATAATTATTGTTAAAAATTATCTTCACGCCCATATTCCCGAAGGGCTTGGCAGAGGCAAAACCAGGTTACTCACGACTAGCTGAAGACACCAAGTCCCACAATGTTATAGGTGGCAAGCCTATCGCCAACCGGACACATATCCAATCCCGAGCAACATTTTTTTTTATTAGAAAATTTGAGAAAACCCAACTTTCTTTTTTCGTTGCCCGACCTCATGCAGTTAAGCCCAATACCTGGACCGCTATACCACAGAGGCGATTGAACACTTAATTGCAGTGAAATACCTTCGATTTCAATAAATAAATCATCGTCACATACATGATCATTATGCCTTGATTTCTCTGCTACTCTATTATCAGATTTAGACGTCTTTTTTGTCACCAACAAAGGGACTACCTCGGAAGTGCGCTGTTTATAAAAACAAAATTAATCGGTTCAGAAATTACGATAAAATCAATTAACATACGTGAAAAAAAAGGAATTTCCCCGTGTTGGTCCGTGCTCCTTTGCAGAATAGACCATCTGCCTTTCTTGCCAGGCAGCTCGTAAAAGGCGAGCACTGGCTTATCATCACTAACACCGTCTGACTAGGTGATAGAGTTTCGCAGCGACTCGCCCGGTACCACCGCCTTACCTATTCCTGTCGCCATAACGTCATGACGTGTTCCGGTTCGGAGGGTAAGCCGGTAAACTTACTTTTGCTCGAGGCCTAACATCCTGACCTCAGGTTGGCAACGCACCATTACCGTCTTTGGTGTCTCTAGGCGGCGTGAATCAGGAAATCCGTCTGCTTGTTTGCCATCCTATAACATAAAAAAAAGGAATCGAAAAAACTAGCTATTCAAAAGATCCTCCTATTCAAAAGTCGGCTCAAAATAAAGTTTTTCAATTTTAACACACTTCGAATAAAAGTTTTTACTCTGATGTAACATGTACAGTCTTTAATTTTTATGAGTTTCCATAAAATAAATTATGTTTTGTGAGTGTTATCTTCGAAATTTGGGAAAACCTGCTGAAAACTACGACACTTTGTTATGGAATGATGTGCTTATGTAAACGATAATGGGTAAACCAAATTTTATGGCTTTGTGAGTAGGTACCCACTCAAATCTTGAACGTGCTGTAACCAGTTAACTGGTAGAGCAGAAGGGGCCATACCAATCAAAAAAATTGACATATATATCTTCACGCCAAGTCTCTTACGGGGTAGAAAGAGAGTAGGTATCGAGTACCAAACCTTACGATCCTGACAAACCTGTCTGGCATCCTTCACATTCATTACCTTTTTCATACAGACACGTCGGTTTCGGAGACTCTTGACACCACCGTCGGATAATATCCGAGCGATCTGATCGTTGAATGTCAGCCTTGGTCTCTTCTGGTACCTACATCCATCCACATTCGCATTGTATATATGATTTGTCAATCTTTCACCTGCCATTCTTCCCACATGC
This sequence comes from Calephelis nemesis, assembly GCA_002245505.1. Taxonomy (NCBI): domain Eukaryota; kingdom Metazoa; phylum Arthropoda; class Insecta; order Lepidoptera; family Riodinidae; genus Calephelis; species Calephelis nemesis. Next base: position 413,368 of record NJDD01000748.1, read on the forward strand.
CCGAAACAACGGAGCATGTCTTTTCGTATCTATATAATCGAACACTTTCTTTCAATCCCACTCTTTCTCGGATCTCACTGCTACGAATGCGGTCGGCGAGCGTTACACCACAGATTTTTTCTCATTTCGACCGCTTTTATCCTACTTTCACGCTTACTTTACATTATTTTCAAAAAAGTATCTTCATTATTATAAACCATACCAATACATTCTTCTTAATACAAATATTGATAACTATCTGGAAAGGGGTATTTTATTTGAGAAGACATTTTAACTTTAAAATAGTTCCTTTGGTTGGTATAAATTTTAACTAACTTATAAAATATTATTCAATTTTATAGCAGTTTCAAAAAAACATATCAATTTTATCAGGGATGGAAGGTACTCTTTGCATGGAGCGCAGGGAATAGTGTGAGTGGAGCACTGGGTAATCTATTTCAAACTCAGGTTTTGAGTCAGATATGAAGTGTATCGTGGAAAAGTACAAGTGCTTTTTGTAAAGTATGTATACAATGAAATTCCACCAAGTACCGACATTGAAGAGTATAAATATATTTGAACCGCACTTAAGCTGACAATACATTATCCGACACCAATCATTTTAATTCAAACGTAACGTTTGTAATAGCATTAAAGCTAATGCTTACTGAAATGTAGGCTGTTTGGGGACGGAATGTGTACTCAGCTCTCATTAAACAATAGCTATTTGTGTTTAATTAGAAGCTTGTCATCAGACATGTAGCTTTGTTATCTCATTATATTAATGTGTACAATTAGATGTGGGAGATTATAATTTCAACAATGTTTGTGTATGCTATCCTATTAATATTATAAATGGGAAAGTTTGTATGTTTTTTACTCCTTCACGCAAAAACTGCTGAACCAATTTTCATGAAATTTTGGCACACATGTTGTGGGTAACTTGGATTAACACATGTTCCTGTGGGGTCACGTGGACAACGCCGCGGGCAATAAATAATAATTTGTAAACCGAGGAATTTGATATTGTCTTGTTAAGATTATCAAAAAATAAACAAGCTCAAGGTTGCACAGCGAGCTATGGAGCGGGCTCTGCTCGGGGTTTTCCTGCGAGATCGATTCAGAAATGAGGAGATCCACAGGCGAACGAAAGTCACCGACATAGCCAGCCGGGTTAGCAAGCTGAAGTGGCAGTGGGCGAGGCACATAGCGCGAAGAACTGATGGCCGGTGGGGCAGAAAAGTTCTCGAGTGGAGACCACGTACCGGCAAACGAAGCATAGGACGGCCACCCACGAGATGGACAGACGACCTTATGAGGGTCGCGGGGTCTCGCTGGATGCACGCCGCTTCCATCCAGTCGACGTGGAAGTCAACGGGGGAGGCCTATGTTCAGCAGTGGTTGTCCTATGGCTGAAATGATGGTGATGATGATGATGAAGATTATCATTGAAAGGTAGTCCAATCTGCAAAAATTCGACTTCAGTATGCTGCTTGGTATCCAGGAATATTGAAGATTCTTCTCTATTTCTCTCAGATTCATCAGATACTGATTTTATAAAATATCTTTGATGCTTTCGATGTGGCGCTATTAAAGTCTCTAACGACATTTTGTAAATTAGGTTTCACAAAAAATGAGAAATCAAGATCATAATTATATGTACCGTCGTAAATACAATCTTTCTTGGAGTTGGTTAAAAATATGTTAGGAAATATTTTCCTGTAGTTGTTTTGGGCTACCTAGCCTCGCCTCTTTCAAGCTGCTTGGTGGAAATGCCAACTGCTTTACTATCAAGCAGCTAGTCAGGGGCGAGTTTTTGTTTTTGTTTATCCACTTCATTCCTCCGCCTCGGTCGAGTGGCTAGCATACACGCCTAACTACATCGACCAACCGCGAGGCTCGGGTTCGATTCCCGACGGGGGCAGGCATTTGTGTGATGAACATTTAGATGTCTGTATTTCTTGGTCTGGGTGTTTATTAAATTTAGTCTAGAATATATTAAAGTATTTCTATGTATTAGAATCGTTGACTAACACCCATAACACAAGCAAATAATTCTCTTACCTTGGGGTTAGATTCAATTTGTGTAACTTGTCCAGGGATATTTATTTACTTTTTTATTATTATTTACATTGTAGGTTTTATTGTCAGTTTTTCTAGTCACCTCTATGACTGATAGATAACCTAGCGTTTAAGGTGATTGATGTTTGCATGAAGTCGATATCATCACATTGATCACAAAACATTAAAAAGTAATTCATGACTGATGCCTGCAGGACTATGTAATGGACGTCTAACGGTGTGATCAGATTATAAAATTAAAAAAAATAGCCCAGCTTCCCAGTAGCCCAGTATATTAAAAAAAATCTAGTAGCGGGCCAATAAATTATAATTACATGTTAATCTTGAGGCGGGCCGGTTTATTAAGACACCTAAAAAAATTAATCGTAAATATTACGATTATAAAACGTTGTATAAAGATAATATAAGGCATTTTTTTATTATTTTACAATCCATTATTAAAATAAAATCTAATTATGAAGTCTTAACATATGAAATACGCAACATATAATATGTTTGAAGTATCGATTCAGTATCTTAATTGTTCAAATCTCAATAGTCTTTTTACATTTCAACCTTTAATTTTTTTAAGGAGGTTCATATTTTTTGTAAAAAAAAAACACTCGGCGGGCCGGATTAAAACCTCTCAAGGGCCGGATCCGGCCCGCGGGCCGTAATTTGCCCACTCCTGGTTTATATTGTTTTAAAGTACGGCTATCAAACTTTATAAAATGGCAGGCTAACACCGAAGCTATGTCTAATTATAGCTGACCGGACAAACAATGTCCTATCTTAACAATGAATATTAAATTCTAATATTGTCAACTGGCAGTTATATAAAATTTACTTGCCTTGCCACCTGTTACATTGTGGGACTTAGTTTGTTCGGCTATTCGTGGGTAAAGCACCCACGTCTAGCCTCTGCCTACCTCTTCATACTTACTATCTTAACTCTATACTTTTTTTTAACTTGTTCTTTCCATTCACATTCAATGCGATTGCAAAGGAAAATAAAGATTCATTTTTATATATTGTGAGGTAATTCGTAATTCACTTGCGAGAATATATTTATGTCTCAAGTACTAGAGATGATCCAAGTACTAAAGCTGATCTAATCCTACAAGTTTGATCTTTGCAGTTTGCATATTATGTTGATCCGCATCCGTTTTGAATATGACCTAGTTGGCTCAGTAAACGAATGGTGATTTATAATAATGGATGCTTTTCAAATTTTAACGTCTATCAATATTATTCCCGTTCTGCTTGATTCGCGTGAAGTGTCGACGTCGAAAACAAGCGATGGCGGACGTCCAAGTGTCCGTTTTAATTTTGAAAATGCCATCAATAACAGGCGGGGTGAAGCTATCTCCACGCTCCAATAAACATTTTTTCATTCTTTTATAGGAAATATGACACTAGTAACTCGCGAGTCGGGATATTTCAGTCAAAGGCCAATTTCAATATGCTGTCTACGGCTACAGATAGATCTACTAAAGTTTTATTGCTTCGGTATTTTGTTATTGAAAAATTATTGTACAACTATCTTTTATCTCGGACAGGTTATTGAAAATAATTGCTGTGTTCGATGAAATGAATCGATCTCCTGATTTTTGAGTTTAGTTATCCACATTTTTTATAGCAAAGACAGCGAACAAGTACACGCCTCTTCTAATGACAAGAGACAATCATGGCCTATGTCATAGATGTTAAGGTTCATTGCTGTCCTGCAGCCGGGATTTTAGGCCTGGTGTGCAACCCTACCCTCTGGAATGGAACTTGGCATTGTCAATATGGCGGCAAGCTTGTAAAAGGCGAGCATCGGCTTACCGTCACTAGCACCGTGACATTCTATTAGGTGGTAGAGTTTTGCAGCAACTTGCTCGGATTGGTACCACCGCCTTATCTATTCCTTCCGCCATAACGTCAGTACTTGCCGTTGACGTGTTCCGGCCTGGAGGGTAAGATAGCCGGGAAACTTACTTTTGCTCAAGGCCTAACATCCCGGCCTTAGGTTGTCAACACACCATTACCACCTCTGGTGTCTCTAGGCGCCGAGAATTTCTTACCATCAGGAAATCCGTTTGCTTGCTTGCCTTCCAATATCTTGTAAAAAAATAGTAGTTAAGTTCCCTGGCAAGTTGCTGCACAGCTTTCTTTCTCTACAAGTGAATAAATAACAATTAATTAATTATGTTAATATGCTTCTAATGACATCCGATAGATCCTTATCAAAATTCAATATAAATTTTGTTGGATTTACACGCATTGATAGCAATTACATGAGCTACGTAATAATAGGAATTCTACACCGTTGGAAACGTTGATTTGCACCCGTCTTGATCGTAGACTCAATTCAAATCACTACTTAGTATAAAACAAAGTCGCTTCCTCTGTCCCTATGTCCCTTTGTTTGCTTAAATATTTAAAACAACGCAACGGATTTTAATGTGTTTTTTTAATAGATAAACTGATTGAAGAGGAAGGTTCATAACCATTGAAGCTGGGGCGGGCCGCTAGTTTATTAATAATCTTAAGATGGAAACAAAGTTTTATCTAAAGTTATCTTTGTTCGAAGGCGTATTTACAACTGTTTAGAACGTAGGATACTGAATAAAAGGCGAGCTTTTGTTTATGTTACCAACAATTTTAACATCTAAGGAGTCAAAGGCTTTAGTTTTAGGATATTTGATATTTTCCATCGTCGGTAAAACTTCAAAATATTCATATTTTTAAATGAAGAAACACTTATACTGTTTTACGTTACACTTGTAATTTATTATTTTATAATTAGCCTACCGGTTTCGCTTATGACAGCATCATCAGGGCTAGAACTTAAACTACTAAACAATATATTTATATTTATAATTATAAATTAATTTTATATTTGGTAGATACAAAAAACTAATACGTTATACAATGAAGTTGCTAGCTATTGATTCTTTCCCCCACTGAATTGGAAAATTAATGTTATTTGAGAAAATAATAAATTACATTTAGATTTAGGCTGATGGTTCAGGAGAGCCTTGTGCTTATTTTCTGCCTTATCCAGCAAAAAAGACCTTAGTCAAGGTTTTAGAGTTTTGCCTTATACTTGGTAGTGTGATTATTGGTAGATTTATAACGTCACGTCATTAACACGCTCAGCTATGAAGGGTCGGGTAGTAACGAATATGAATACGTAACTTTGATCCCTGGTAAAGTTTACAATAAAACTAACGACTAACTTATAATTAATAGAAGCAGACGTTACTTTGCGGAAATCTACACTTAAACTTAGCTTAAGCCTAACTTTAGAAAATAAATCTACTAAACTACTTGCGTTTTTTCTTTGAATTTGTATCATTAAACTCGATAATCTATACAAATAATAAATCTGTAGAAGGATCAATTCTGTACATTGAAAATATTGAAAAAATAAATAGCAGGGGTGTTATTGGGTCGATACCAAACCCAAATATGTGATTAAAAAAAATTTTGTCTGTCTGTCTGTTCAGGCATCACGTGAAAACTAACGGTTCGATTTTGATGAAACTTGATATAATTATACCTTATTATCTTGGGCATAAAATGGGATACTTTTTATCCTTGAAAAATACGTAGAAAAAAATAAGTCTTAATTTTTCAGTTTTATCACGCGAAGACCGACATCCGCGCGGACGGAGTCGCGGGCGAAAGCTAGTAATAGAATAAACGAGAAAGATTTGTTTTTTATTTGCATTGCCTCCTTCTCTCTCTCTTCTCTCATCTTCTAGATTAATTTAAAAAAAAAAACTTTTAACCCTACAATCCCACATATATCCTGATGAACATAGACTAGCTTTGCTTAGAGAAAAAACTACTGCTAAGCAGGAACGGGCTGTTGGTATTCAATAAAAGATTCGTATTAAATGCTACCATCCGTAGACCGTAATACGTGTTCCCACTGTCCCTATTCGGTATCGTTTTTGCATTCTCCCCTCGTATTGGGAATTGTCGGACCGCTCCCAGCACTCCAGTGACCTACTTACATTGTGAAATAGGTGTTACTTATGCTAAAATGTACGCCGGTTCGCACGCCGCGTTTGGGCGACGCTAATAAGCTTTTAGACCTATTAAAGTGCTTTTGGCGCCTTACATTTGCGGAATACCCTCAATTAGGCTAAATTGTTTGATTCGGTAAATTAAATAGTAGATTCTCACCAGTCTTTTTCTCATCATTCCTGTTAAATTCCGGGCAGTGTTGTTTCCCTGACATATTTAAAGAAAAATCTTGAGTTGCCGGACCCGGGTATTGAACCCGAGACGTATCTAGTCCACACTTACACCGGACCATGTAGGTGACCAAAGAGGAGAGGAGGGTTTATTTAGGGAGTAGAATAGCAAGTTACCTTAAAGTGTGAGCGTCTCAACATTATGTTCGCTTTTTTATTGATTTCAAAAAAAGGAAACAGGTCTGGGTGTTTATTAAATTTATTCTGGCATCTATTTAAGTATTTCTATGTATTAGTATCGTTGACTAACACCCAAAACACAAGCATATAATTTGCTTACTTAGGGGTTCTACTTTTCTATCCATATTTTTAAACACAGAAACACTTGTACTGTTTTAAGTATCTCTTATTTATTATTTTGTAAATTTCAAATATTCATATTTTTAAAGAAAGAAACACTGTACTGTTTTACTTATCACTTATAATTTATTACTTTGTAATTATTAGCCCAACGGTTTCGCTTATACAGCATCATCAGGGCTAAAACTTTAACTACCGAACAATATTTTTGATTTGTAAATATAAATTATTTTCTATCTTTTGTCCTTTTTTGAACTTCTTAATAATTTGTGAACTGATTTAAAAATTGATTGTTTTTATGTGAAATAGCGTAGGTACGGTGCAAGTAGTACCGTAGTAAATTGTTCTTGCATTCGCCCCTTATATTAGGAACAGTCAGACCTCTCCCGGCACTCCAGTGACCTATTTACATTATGGAATAGATCTTACTTACGCTGAAGTATACTCGGGTTCAAACGGCCTGTTTTTAAATGGTAATAAGGCTTTTAGGCATTTTTAATGCTTTTGGCGCATTACGGCATTTTACAAAATACCCTCAATTGAATTAAATCCTTTTTATTCGAGTACATAAATGAGATTGTAAAGAATTAAATTTGGGGTGGGTGCGTCAAAAAGTGGGTTTTATCAATGGGTTATTTACCGTCACGTATTAAAGCTGTCTTCTTACAGAATTCTTGTGATGTGATAAAATGAAAAATGGTCATGGCTATGTTATGTAAGTTTGGGTCATATTTTTGACACTCAAAAGAGCCTTAAATTTTTTTGTATGAAGCCTGGCTTACCTACTGTCCGCCATTTTTTTTTCAAAATCACGTTCATAATTCTTTAAAAAATGGATAGCATAGCCCATTGAGTAGTTTTATCGTAGAGCTTATAGACTCCATTCAATCCTATTTTATGATAGTAGAAAGTTTTCTAGCGCTTACTTCCAAAGCTTTATTATAGGAATGATGGGGTTACATGTAAGTAATAAAATAGAATAGATCCGAACCTACATCGAGTTGATAATAGAATGTTTTACCCTGTTATCGGATAGGTTCGGATCTAACACCTGAAACTGAAGTCTTCTTAATATCCAAGTTAACAAATATAAAATTTAGCTTTTATTTTGAAACGAAGACACAATGGTATCTAACAAAAGATTTTCACGTAGATAAGTATCAGACAATTTTTTTGTTTTTTTTTTATTTTACCTTTTAATAATATAAAAGAAAGTTACAAAAGACAATAGTTGTCTGGGATTTTTTTTACGCCTTTGACGAGTATTCGCCAAATTCACAATGACTGAAACTTTTTAGTATTTTTATTATTTTCTTTAAAATATGGGAAGGCTGATGGTAAGAAATTCACGCCGTGTTGAGACCGGGATGATAGGCCTCGAGCAAAAGTAAGTTTATCGGCTACCTTATCCTCCAAACTGGAACATGTAATGACGTTATGACGACAGAAATAGGTAAGGCGGTGGTAACAATCCGGGTGAGTCGCTGCGACACTTCACCACCTAGTCAGATGTCACGGTGTTAGTGACGGTAAGCCTATGCTCGCCTTTTACGATGTGCCTGGCAGGAAGGCAAATGATCTATTCTGCAAAGGAGACCGGACCTACACGGGGAAAAAATATTCTTTCTACATTATAAATATTATTCCTGTACTTGACAGCTTTTATAAAATGACGCAGGTCTGGCTATTAGTGGATCTTGAATTATAAGACCCAATCGTTGGTTTCACTGTGAAGCAATAAAAGAACACTCATTGTACATTTTTCTTCGATGCGATGGATTCGTTAAATGCGATTGAACGCCTTGTCTGGAAATGATTTATTCGTTTCATGTAGGAATACCAGCTGTCCCGTTTTTTTTTCAAGACACATTTTGATTTTTCAGTGTTCTGGTTTGTCATGAGTTGAACATTGAATCCCGACAAGGGATTTGTTTGATAAATATAGATGCCTTCTTTGTATGATAAACTTTGCTGTAATCGTGTGTTATTTTAAATTTATTTTCGTATGTATGAATAGATTTCTATATACATATTGTTGACTTAATACTCAAATACGAGTAGGATTTATCCAGTTCGCAATTATATTTAAGTATTAATTTGCTTACTTTATTGTTATATCGATTTATATAAATATGTATAGATACTTATTTGTATTTTTAAGTGTTCTCTGATGAATGAAAGTATTCATAAATTAAGGTTTGGACAACTGCCAAATTTATGTCTTGCTACATAACCCCGATCGGTAATTAATTGTCGCGCTGTCACATGTTGTGAATTGTTATGAAGAATCACAATTATAGCATTGAAACTAAATCCGCATTTCATAATTTCAATCTACCAATTGTTTCGTGTTTTAATTAAAAATAAATCTTATTAATTTACTGCTACTGATGTATTTGTTTGTAACTGAAAAAAATCCAGAGGAAAGAGAGTTTTGTCATTTTTTAACGTTTTATGTAAGATATTTTAAAAATTTTACAACACCGTTTTTTTTTTTACTTCGAGTAGTGTTTAGATGATGTTATCAATTATATTTTTTATCACAAGTAAAGAACATTTGAACCCTAAACTCTTATTCACTACTTGGAATCTTGCACCGTCTTCAAAAATATAAATTATGGTCATCTTAGTTTCATGTTTACATCGCGTCGATATCACGTCTTTGTCGAGGTAGCGCTCCAAAGTGCCCCTCACTTTGAAAATATTGACGTCAGTAGAAAAATAGCACCTTTTAAGCGAAAACGATGTTCCGAACGCCGCTTTTTGTATCTTATTAATTTATTTGACGAGCTTCCTTTGAATTGATTCCTTTCTTATTTAATAAATCAATTTACAATTTCTTTAATGTTTCATTATGTAGTCGTTAATAAAAAATGAGTGATGTTTTTTGTGTCTTGTTTATTTTTAAAATTTTTCTTTTGTGGAAAATTTATTATTGTGGTTAAATTAGATTTAATTTTCCTTTTCTTGCGTTAGTAAATTTCGGCTTCTTTGTTATATAAACTAGATCAAAACATATACTGACGTACTAATGTATGCCTGTCGAGGCATAAGTCACTGCTCCAACTATACCAGTGGTGCCTATGCTGTGAAGATCAACTTGAGAAAATGTTAAGGGTTGGAGATCGACAGCTTTATTTTTATGTATTTTTTTATAATCTATTAGTAATAACAACACGTATTGATATTATCATTTATATTTATGTTGTAATCATAAGTAATTATTAGCAGTTTTACATAGTTTCTTACTATTTACACACAATTTTAGATATAAAACATTCGAAATTCGAAGATAAAATCTTTTAGGTACTAACTGGCTTAACACGACGACCGCTTGGGCATCACTGAACTATACTAATACCAGCTCTCTTTTACAGATTGGAGTGGTGGTGCTGGAAATGGTGAATATCGGGTGAGAAGACAATTGTCCGTCTCATCAGATTCGAAACTCCTAGATGAGGGTGCGAGGGAAGACGCAAGGGTGGTAATGAGGCCGAAAAGGCCACCTAGGCCTAAGTCAGAAGCATTTCTAGGACCACACGACCATTCTAATCGACGCACCAAACGATTTAGTGCCTTTGGGGTAAGTTTCCGATCTTATTAAAAGTAATTATTTTAAAAGTAGTAATTAATTGGGAGTGATGTTTCATATCAGTATGTGATATTTTCTGATGAAAAAAACAGCGAAAAAGCATGCGAATCACCCAACGGTAAGATATAACCTCAGCTTATAGACACCATAGATGTTGTAGGTGCGTCGCTATCATTTGACCGATGTTATATATTTATCACCTTTCTACCTTTCAAGCAGTTTATAAATGCTGAGTACAGAAGTAAGGCGACCAAATTAGATTCTAAATGCATTATGGCAAATTCTCAAAGATGGAGGATTAATTACTTTTAATTTAGCCCCTCGACAGAAGTGATTATATATACTTATGATAATACAAGCTTGATGTGTTTTCTAAAAGAAGAGAAAATTATGTAAATAAAATGCAAGTATTTTGATCCCATACTAAATACTAGCCGACCCGGCGAATTTGTATCGCTTGACATTAACAGCTACTTACAGTATGTATGGATATAATCATCGTTTTTCTTATTTTCCCTGCAATTTTCTTGGTTTTTGTTTTCATTAAAATCTTCTGTCATTTACTAAAACAACAAATAAAGGATTAGCATAATTGGTCCATCCGTCACGCAAAGACCACGCCGAATGCGTATTCATAATATATATATATATTTTATATAAATATATCCCTGTAGATTAAATGAGATTTAAATGATAGTTACCAGTAAAATAGCTGCTGTTATATAAAATCAATGTAGGAAGTTTCAAGGGAAATTGCTATATTTCTCCCCTGTAACTTCCCTTAAGTCTACAGGGTCATTCACACACGGAGACGGTCATTTATAAATCGTGGTATATTACAAGAATTATGGCAACATGTAAAGTTTGAGGGACATGAAACGACTTAGCGTGATGTAGGGTGACAAGGGTTTTGGCTGACTTTGATTGATCTGTTTTTAAATTACGCATTACCTAAATTGCTTTTAATATTTTGTCGGAAGTTATCTTGATATTTTTAATTTAGCCTCTATTCGTATCTGCTTCGTGATGTATCATACAATCGTCTTTACATGTTTCACTTCCAACCTTTCTTAAAAAATATATGTACTTTATATGCAACTAGCGGCCCGCCCCGGCTTCGCATGGGTATAAAATATACATATAAACCTTTCTCTTTAAAAACTTTATCTATTAAAAAAACCGCATCAAAATCTGTTGCGTAGTTTGAAAGATTTAAACATACAAAGTGACATAGGGACAGAGAAAGCGACTGTGTTTTATACTATGTAGTGAACACTAGCTTGTAGAACGCTTAGCAGTAAGTCGTCCGGTTTGATATTGCCACTTTGCCTATTACTGCCGCCATAGCAATGAATGCTCGCCATTATGTATACACCTGTAGGTAAGATTTGAACTTGTGTAGATATTTACTCGGCTATAAAATTGTACGAGTAAGCGTTAGTAAGCGTTATCATCTATTGTTTGTAGAATCTTATTATTAGAAAAACCGCTAGTTTGTTCGCAATCTTGTAACACAATGAAATAGTTTTAAATTTCCTTTTGTAATGTAACTAATGTAAATTACAAATATTGATCTTATAGAGTGAAATGTGTTCCCGTCTATAATCATAACACAACTTGACCTATCCCCAAAGTAAGCAAATAATATGCTTATGTTAGAGGACTTAACGATATTAATAAATACATAGAAATACTTAAATAGACAGTGGAATAAATTTAATAGACACCGAAACCCGGAAATGCAATCATCTAAATGTGATTGTCATAACGTGAAAAACGTGTCAAGTCACATCTTATTGTAACAACACGTTAAGAAATCCTTAGTTAACCCATCATTATGGACACACTACGGAGAAACTATTTAATTCATCACAGCCCAGGTGTCTAATAAATGTTTCTATAGCCTCAGTCCTAAATTAAAGTGGATACTTTATCACAGCGAATTAAACTTTTCGGGAATCCTCTTTGCATAAATTCGTGAGTTCGGACATTTCTTTACCGTTTGCAATACTTGAATGAAATTCATTGGAACGCCTGTTTCCTTTGATGTATTGGCCCGTTCGAATGAGAAGTGCATTAATACTCTTACAAACTTGGAAAACATCCGGTATTCCGGGTCTAAATTGCGTTTTTACGGCTAAAGGGATTTTGAGATTCAAGTAATAAAGAGTATTTTGATGGTGAAATATTATTTTTCCTAAATGCGGTAATGTTGGCTTTATTTCGTATTTGTAATAGCTCATTGCTATTTAAGCGTACAATTATTTTTTCTGAAGTACTTGACTAAACAAACTATATTCTGGGAATGTGTTAATGCTAGTGCTAGGAATATTTCGGAATTCGGAAATTTTCAGAAAACAGCGAACACACTCGGCACACACATAACACACAACTCTTGATAATGAGACACCACAGATGTTATAGGTGTATTGTTATCTATCGGCTACCTTAACACAACCCGCAATTGCTGTCAATTTAAAAATGAACGTTATCAAAATTGCCGTTGACGCGTGCGGCAGTGTAAAAGCTTGTCAAAAGCGAAAGAAGGAAGCTTGTCTGACGATTTTCTTTCTTTTTTGCTTTTAAGAAATGACGTGTTCCTTTTTTATAATTTTCGTTCTAGGTTTCCGTTTATTCGGATTCTTTAATACGTCATTTCTTCCCATTATGATGTTCTTTCATGATACGTTTGTATTTTTCTATATCTGAGTTTGTTGTAGTAACACCGTCTCTAAATCGGAAATAGTAATACTACTGAGGTATTTTAAGTGTCCGTTGATTCGGAACAGATTGTTAACTACGAGTCCGGCTTATGGTAAGGCATTTTTCATACGAATAGTGAACGTTGTTTCGGAACAGATTTATTAGGTATGTAGGACTACGGCTTTGTGGTCAATACATCTAGTACGATGATTAAATCTTAATCAAATTCCAAATTATGTAAATGTGTTAACTCGGATACACATCTGACTCAGTAGGATTACTCACTCGTTTAGATCATTCATATTATTCATCATTCTTTCAATTCATTCAAATCTTTGATTGCACTAATTTATGGCGGATGAGCGCGAGACAGAGATAATTGTTGGAGGCTGACAGCCGGTGGGAGATGGAATGGGGTCGAAATGGTCTACGTGTATGTGTCTGGCTGTTCATTTTATTTTGATAGCTATAAAATATACGTATTGTTTAGTTGTTGGATATTTAGTTGTGTTATTTAATTAACTTATAATATAAAAAATTGTGTGTGTACTTATGTACACGCGTTAGAAGTTATACTTCTTCGGCGTAATAAGATAAAAATCTTTTTAAATTTTTTATCTTTTGCCTTATTTTACATTTGTAGACAAAATGACACTAACCATAGAAAAAAGGTATTTAATACATTAAAAGTTTTATTATAATGCATTATTTAGTTAAATAAAGTTTATTTAATATTTAATAAAAACTAAAATGTTATCTATAGCTGACTTCATCATGTCGGTTTTTCTAACGCGCCAAAAGAAGTATAACTTCAAAAAACATATTTTTGTAAATTCTTTACATTCTTATTTAATATTCCTCTATTCCCTTCTGCCATTATTATTTTATATATTTTACCATTCTTCATTTTACATTATTTCTCCATGACTTCTAGACTAAAAGAAAAAATGTATGAATAAAAGAAAAAAAAAATGTTTTAAAACTAAAATCACAGTGATTTGTTTGTGGAATCGTTCAACCTAATTCTCCCATGGTACTTGCATCCATCCTCATTTATTTTATCTGTTTGTAAATTTAAGTGTCATTCTTAGTGTTTCTAGAACACTATGACGTAATGTATCTAGCTATATTATTTGTTTGTTTGTATGTTGAGCTAGCGACCTTAATATTTTAACCTAGATAGTAAACGAATGAATTAAATTTTATCCTAGATCGCTATTCAGCAATTCTAGTCAAGCGTATCAACACGGTATAATTCACATAATATATCGAGGTCACTAATGCCCGGTTCCTATAATTAACGAAATGTAATCCGCAAGTAAATGTAAGTCGCCGCAAATTGCCTCTGTGTTCTAGCTGTTCAGTTATCGGACTTGACTGCATGAGGTCCCGGGTTCGATTCCTGGGCGGGCAACAAAAAGAAAATAGAGTTTTTTTAATTTTCTAATAAAAAAACAAATCATTTGCCTCTTTTCCAGGCAGCTCTTTAAGGGCGATTTACTGATTAAATAGGTAACCAACAAGTCCGCTCGTAACAGAGCGCTGTGCAGCAATTTTCCAGGATAGAAATTCACTGCCTTACTTATTCCAAACACCATCCATTAACAGCCAATATTAATAACATATCTACAGATTAAGATAGACGTAATAGAGTTTTTTTTTGCTAAGATAGTTTCGTTATTTATTGAAAAATAAGAGTGGTTGCCTGGTTACTAATCTAAAGTAGCCGTATCTCTTATCTTAGATAGATTATTAATATTGGCCGTATGGCTGTCAAGTTCGGATTCATTCCGATCTAACATCCTGGACACAGGACAACGACGCACCTACATCCATTGTATCTGTAGACTACAATTGTCTCTTGACATCTTATTCGCTGAACTCTCACATAAAAAAAAGTTGTTCCCAAGATTGCGGTCAAAGCAAAGACAAACACAACATTAAAAAAACTAATTTCTATGCTTAACACGTTACGAAACAATGCATTTTTAAATACGTCTCCGATTGATTTTTGGGCAGATTGAGCATAGATTATTATCGATATGCGTAATAGAACACGTGACCCGGCTCATAATTCCACTGACTACAGCGAACAATGCTCATCGTTCGAGGTCGGCAACTAAAACACCGTCAGCACATTCATTCTGCATTGTGTGCTAATACCACTGGTACATGCCAATTGTTTAGTGTGATTTTCTCGTGTTTTCGAGCTCACGGAAGATTACTGTTCTATTCAGAGTTTGAAAATTAAAAAAAAAAACGAATCGATCGCTTATTTTTGGTGATACATTTGTGTAGTTCAAATTTTCGAGCTCGCGAAAGATTACTATTCGATTCGAAATTCGAAAATTTTCGAAAAAATCGAATCGATCGATTTGTTTTTGGTGATACATTTGTGTATTTTAAAATACAGAATAGTCTCTGTAATTTATTCCTAGTATTAATTATTAAGTGTTACGAGTATCTTAGTAGTTTTATTATTAGTCCTTCAAAATAGTATCTGAAGAGAATCAAAAATTAATAAAACTTTGACTTTTAAACGTGAAATTAGTGGAAATTTGTTGTGTTTTCTTATAAAAAAATAAACTGTGTTAAAAGACTTTAAACTGTGCTATTTGGTAAACAAATTGTCACATTGTTATTAAATGGTCGGAAAGTCGTGTGTGACACTGGACTGAAGTGATTTCGAGACGTCTGTGCTAAAATGGCGAGTAGCTGTGTTTGTGACATGATTAAAGTATGTATTTTCATATTTCTTATTACGTTTGACATTTTTTCCCTTTCAAACTGTGCTCTAGTATTATTTCTACAAAAACTTTTGAGATCCTGATTGTTTAATGCTAGAACTTACATGATAATTTATAGGTGGCAAAAGAGGCAAAATCTTCTATGATCTCTATTACTTAACCTGTGGCTTCTTTTTAACTGACAAATAAAACGACTATCCCGGTCAACGTTATTTTAATTACAAAATTTAAAATATATATTTTGCCCGACCCGAGATTTGAACCCGGGACCTCAAGAAGTCAAGCCCAATGCCGGACCGCTAGACCACGGAGGCGAAATTTTTAATTTTATAATATTTATTTATATACATACATACATATCTTCACGCCAAGTCCCTTACGGAGTAGGCAAAGAGTATCGAGTGCATTTATATACCTACACATGTTTATATACATGTTATGTTTTTATATTGTTAGGAATTCCATTTGAAGTTACGGTTGATGGCGGACTATAATTATGCACGAAATACGTCATGTGTTTATAACTTACAGAAGTGTCCTTAAAAACATAAAATAAACAAAAAATACATGAAACGTCTCTAAATGTATACCAGTTACAATAACATAATAGCCAAGGTGAAAATAATTATTTTTTGACTAAACTTTTCTCGAAGGTTCATTTAAAATTGTTTAACTTTGTAATGGAGACCATTTGAATATATTATATGACTGTAAATTACTTCTTCAATATTAGTAATTATCTGTCGGTAAAATTTACGTCAAAACAAGTTTGGTTGTTACGGATATTAAACGGAACATTCAAATATATACACACTTAATATTATACCATCTCTGTTTATGTTAGGATAGTGTTGGTGAGGTCCCGGGTTCAATTCCCGTGCCGGGCACCTGAATTTTTTTTTTCAATTTTCTAATAAAAAGAACGTGGCACGGGTTTGAATAAGTGCCGTTGGCCATGGGTTTGCCACCTATTATATTATATAAATAAATATCCCTGGACAAGTTACACAAATTAAATCTAACCCCAAAGTAAGCAAATTATATGCTTGCGTTATGGGTGTAAGCCAACGATACTAATACATAAAAATACTTAAATAGATACCAGAATAAATTTAATAAACACCCAGGCCATTTATTGTGAGATCTAAGTACCTTCGGCTAATCGTAGATGCCATTCACAACAACGCCTCTGCCTACTTCTTTGGAGATACAGGCTTGAATATACCTTTTAACACCTATCAAATAAATAGTAATTTTCAAAAATGGTTCCTAAGATAGAAAAAGCAAGAAACTAATTTCCTAGTTTGCAGTCTGTATATTGTGTGGAAAATGTATCACATTAGTCAACTGAAATATTTAGACAAGAAACGTTAGAAAAGCGAAATGTAGCCAGGGGACTTAAGCGAAGCTTAAGATAAGTGGTAGCTTGTCTACCACGCGCTTCTTGTATCCCTTTCACGTAAGATGCTCATTCTCTTGCAATTTTTATGTAATCCTTCACAATATTATCCGAGCTTCTTTTCAAACAGTAACAAGGATACGGTTTTTAGTTTTTTTTTAATTTATCATTATATATATGTATATTACCTGTTTCAGGAGGATTTGGTTTTAATAGTAATGTGGTGTAGGTTGCTATTTTAATAGATGTCCATCACGATGAGTATTTAATAATAATATCATTATAAAAAATATATTTATTAATCATTATTTAATAACATCATTATTAAATATTGATTAATAGTAATTTATAATAATAATTGTTAGTAAAAAAAATTGCCTCAGTGGTCTAGCAGTCCGGCGTCGTACATGGCTTCTTGAAATACCGGGTTCGATCTCCTGGTCTGGTAACTGAAAAACTATCAAATATGTATGTTCAATTTTCCACTAAAATAACGTTGCCCGTGATAGAATATGTTATGCTTCTGCCTGCTGTTGCATATGGGCGTGAAGACACTTTTTTCTATCTGAATAGAAATCACTTTTTCCACTAAACTAAGTTGAAAAAATTTCAAATTAATTTCTAAGCAACTTGTTAAACTTTAAGGGTTGCTAAATATTTAAGTTTATAACTTGCTGACAAAGCGATGGCTAATATTTGATTTATTAGGATCGGAGTTTGATTATTCTCAGTCTTTATTCCGGTAAAGATAGACAATGCTGCTTACACAATTCTCGCAAGTGTTTTGTTAGGAAAATGCTGAAAGTTTAGAAATTTCATATTTTAGAAATAGTGAGAAATGTTTCTATAGTTCTTCTTATATTTATATAAATGTGCCTAGCTTAAAACACAATATTTTATAAGAAAAAACGATGGGTTGCATTCCGGAAGTGCCGGCAGAAGTGAAAACTTGAATGTTAACGTTGTGCATTTTTGATATTTTGGAATGGTTGGGGAATAATTTTGCTCGAATTGCTTTAATTATCAGTATGAAAGTACTATTATTTGTGTGGTAGAATACAATATTCATTTATTGCGCTATCGTACACAAACATGACGAAACGAACATTCGCGCAAGCGCCCTGCGCTGTCTAAACGAAACAGAAGGCGTAGGCATACATTTTCGCCGCGCCGATGAAAGAGATGATATGATACTTCCTCTCCTACGCCGCGCCGGCTGTTTACTCGCCATCCGTCTTACGAATTTTCGATTAGGTCATGTGTCCTGACGAGTTTAGAAGTTAAACCCATTCCAAAAATATTACGCAACGCCACTAAAGAAGTTTTTACTTCAAAATATGTTTATTGCATGTCAATTCAGAATTATTCAGGTCCCGGGTTCGAATCCCGGGTCGGCCAACAAATAGAAAATTGGATTTTTCCAATTTTCTAATTACAACATGTTGGTCGGGATTGGAAATGTGCCCGGTTGGCGATTGGCTTGCCACCTATCACATTGTGGGACTTAGTGTCTTCGGCTAGTCGTGGGTGCCTTGATTGTACCTCAGCCTACCTCATCGGGGATATGGGCGTGAAGATACTTTCTTTCTTTTTCAATTCAGAATTTCCGATAGTCTTAAATCGCTGCCTCTAAAAACGTGTCGAAATAAACTATTTGGCTTGTTGTTAAATAATGCTTACCATCCAGCAAACATTTTTTTTTTTTTGAAAAATTGTTTGATATGTCATAGCAAATAATAATATCTATATTCTTGGTTGCCAAGAAGTTTGTTTCGCTGTTTCTTCTCCTGACTGCCTTAGTTTTGCGAACGCGATGGCAGTTCAAGATATATAGGGCTAAAATCCTGGTTGCACGGAAGTTTTTTGCCGTTTTTGCTCTGGACTGGCTAGGTTTTGACACGTTGGTAGTGTAGGTTGTAGCTTATGGTAATAAGCTAAAAGCTAAACCTAATTACATTTTAAAATTTAAAGTTTGTTCAAATGAAAAAAAAAAATATGTTACACATCTAAATAATAAATTTATGTAAATTTATAAATATTTGCAAATTACAATATGGTAGGATATGTTGGTATTAACAAATATGGCTGTAACAATTCCTAACACACATATTATTATTTAAAAAATAAATAAATTTCATCCCGTATAATCATAGGAAAGTAAATATTATAACTTTCAGATTAATCTCAAAGCACTTGTTAAACTTCAAGGGTTGCTTAGTGTTATCTAAGTTTGTAACTCGCTAACTAACAACGCGATGACTTGTATTTGACTAACACTAAATACGTTACCGCGGTTTAAATTAAACCTAAATTAGTTTGTGTTGGGTAGGTGTATTTTCATAATCATGTTGCATTATTAATTTAATAATATTTACCCCTTTAACATCCAAACATTGCCTGTTTGGATGTTAAAGGGGTAAATATTATTAAAAATTAAAGCTGCTTTAGAAATAATGATTATATTAATATCTAACAATGATTGTTTGTCATTTAACTACATAACTTAAGATTTATTTTAAAGCTTCAAGAATGTTATTTTGTTATGATAATGGAAGGCAAAGAAGCAGACGGATTTCCTGATGGTAAGAAATTCAATGGTAGAGACACCAAAGGTGACAATAGTGCGTTGCCAACTTGTAGCAGGGATGTTATGCCTCGAGCAAAAGTAAGTTTACCGGCTACCTTACCCTACTAACCGGAACACTTCAACGGCAAGCATTGGACGTTATGGTGGCAGGAATAGGTAAGGTGGTGGTACCAATCCGGGCGAGTCGCTGCGAAACTCTACCATCTCGTAGGATGTCACGGTGTTAGTAACGTTAAGCCTAAGCTCGCCTTTTAGGCGCTGCCTGGCTGGAAGGTATATGGTCTATTCTGCAAAGGAGCCCGGACCAACACGAGGAAAGCTTTGCGCTTTGAGGGTTGCGTAATGTTACCAAACTTGTAAATAATAGAAGCCCTATACGCGTTAAGGGTTAAATGTGACATGTAGTCTCCCTTCATCTTAATAAGATGAACACAGGTAAATCTACACTCCAGAGCTTGTTTTTTAATATTTTAACATATCTTGCGAACCATATGTTGTACATGACTTCTTGACGTCCCGGGTTCGATTCTCGAGACGGGTGTCCACCAGGTAGGAACGAAGTTTCTTCGGCTAATGTAGAATCGACACAATTCATGAGTATATACTATACATTGGCGGAGTGGAGTGAGGGAAAAGAGAAAGGTATTATACACTACTCACTTGTCTATGTTGGGTTCGGTTGTATGTTGTGTATGTTGGGGTCACCTGCGACAGTTGCTGCACGTCTCATTTAACAGTTTTATTTCACGGTTTTTTCTTATGATTTTTTCTATCACGGTTTTTTCAGTTCGGTCGCGCAGCAAAATCTCTATATCCTCCAAGCCTGCCGTAAGGAACTTCGTTCCAAAAAATGTTGCCCGGGATTGGAAATGTGCCCGGTTGGCGATAGGCTTGCCACCTATCACATTGTGTGACTTAGTGTCTTCGGCTAGTCGTGGGTGCCCTGGTTGTGCCTCTGCCTACCTCTTTGGGGATATTAGAGTGGAGATAATTACTTTTGTCACTTAACTAAATATTGTAACTTTCAGATTAATCTCGGACTCACTTCTCCCAAGACTCTGGTTAAGCTTTGAGGGTTGCTTGGTGTTACTTAAGTTTATTACAAACGCGATGGTTTCAGTTTGGCGGACACTGAACAATGTTACCGCGGTTTAAATTAAAGCTAGATTAGTTTGTGTCTGGTGTATTCTCATTTACAATTTACTCATAGCATGAATATTCGTGTTTTCGAGTAGTTAAGTCGAAAGCTGCCTCTCGACCAGAGCCCTTACCATGAGTTTACGGCTTGTCGAGTTTACTATACCCTCTAGCGTCTACGTAAACTATTTGTACGGAAACTTCGAACAGCGCCTCTATTGGTAACTAGGATCACTAAATTTTTAGACCTAAAGCGCTATATAATCTATACCAACTCTTTGTAAAGTGCTGATTATTAAAACTGGTGGTCGTCCATTGGTCGAAATTCGACAATGATAAATTTTAATATATTGTTGATAAGTACGCCATCTTCGTTTCTCAATACCAACTACTTTGTTTCCAAACTTTTTAGTGCGCCATCTGTGATCTTTTATCGTTTAACATCAATATATTTGTTTGTGTGTGTCAAATGCATGGTAGTGTGGGTAATGTTTTATTTATTGATTTAATGTACTTTATAAGCATTATTATTGAAAAATATTAGCGTTCTGCACTTCTCCTACACATAAACTATAAGTGTGCCAAGTTCTATGCTCCTGCGCCCGCGCAATTTTCGTAAAAAGGGGTCCAAAGTTTTGGCATCACGTATTAATATTTAGATATCCTATCGCACACCTTTACGTTTGCAAAACTCCCTGGTTAGAATTTCCTCGAAGTAAATTTAAATTATTATGAAATATTACGTATTTCATAATAATTAACGTATTCTTTAAGTTTGTTTGTACGACAAAATGAAACTTATGCACACATAATATCAATGTATGTAATGAATCCTCATATCGCGTGGTCATCGCATTACGCCTGAACGGGTGGACCAATTTTGCTAATTATTGTTTGGTTTAGGTTAGTTGTTGTCAGAAAAAAGTTATTATTAAAGGAAAAACCGGAAGAACTGCAGGGAAAATGGGAAAAACAATGTATTTTTTTAATACAAACTCTTTATGGCTGTTTACGTCAAGCGATACGATGTTCGCCGGATAAGCTAGTGTTAAATAAATAAAACGGTTTTCTTGCGACTTCATCAGCGTCTAATATTAACAAGTTTTATACATGCGTGTGTTTTGTACTTGAAGTAATGATTTTTAAAAAACAGTTTGGTTCATCCTTAGTCCTAAGTCCTATGGAGAATGATTTTCTAAAAATAATCAGCCTTTATTTGAATTCGGCTAAAATTTTATTAAAATCGGACCTCCGGTGGATCAGTGAGTGCGTAACAACCATACAGACTTTTTGTATAATATCACATTAATATGGATCGTCTCAAGTTCAAGGCTCAATATTACTAGGTATACCTACATTTTTAGTCTTTCATATCATTAAGTAAGTATATTACTTAAGTATATTTAAGTATATCCCCCAAGGGGTAGCCAAAGGCACAACCAGGGTACCCACGACTAGCCGAAGACACTAAGTCCCACAATGTGATAGGTGGCAAGCCTATCGCCAAGCGGGCACATATCCAATCCGGAACGAAATTTTTTTATTATAAAATTGGAAATACCATATTTTCTTTTTGTTGCCCGACCTGGGGTTCTAACCTTAAAATTTTTATATTTCTACTCAAAATATTAATTTAAAGAAATATTGTTGGTAAAATTTATTTGCGTCTGTCTAGTATGTTCTATCTGACTTTGACAATGTGAAAAACTATATAAGCGCAGTGTTGAAGGTTGTTATTTTGCATGAAATTAGCTTATTAATGTAAAGTTTACGAAATAATAACATGTCGGAAAATGAACAATCATACTATTCTCCTGATGGTAAGAGACAACCGCGGTCCATAGACACCATTTATGTTATGGGTGCGTCGCTGTCCTGAGCCCGAGATACTAGGACTAATGGGCTAGTAATAAGTCTACCCGCTACATTACCATCCGAACCGGAATACAGTAATGGCAAATACCTATTGGCTATTATGGTTTCACAAACAAGTAGCCTTTTATTATTGTTGTATAGTTTTGAGTAAAATTGAGATGTTCATAGTTACCAATTTTTTTTTGTAATGTATTATGATGTACCCATTTAGACGACTTTGATTTTTTATTTTTGCATTTTGACCTTCATAACTAATTTATTCGAAAGGCTTGTATTTGACTTCCGAAATTATTAAAAAATGTTTAATATGTTTTTGGGTTATGTTAAATAACTTTCTTATGTCTACTGACCTTTAAGAAGTCGAAGGCTAGTCTTGTATCCATGCTAATATTATAAACGCGAAAGACTATAAGCTATATTTTTCTGCTATGGTTTCACGGCTACCTACGATTTTGAATGGATATATTTACCAAACAAATCCATTATCTATTAGCTTACCAAATCTATATATTAATACGTGATACCAAAACTTTGGACCCCTTTTTAAGAAAATTGCGCGGACGCTGGAGCATAAAATTTGGCACACTTATAGTTTATGTGTAAGAGAAGTGCAAAACGCTAATGTTTTTTTTTGTAATAATAATGCTGATAAAGTACATTAAATTAGTAAATAAAACATTACCCACACTACCATGCATTTGACACACACAAACAAAGACATTGATGACAGCAATAAAAAATTACAGATTACTAAAAATTTTAGAAACAAAGTAGTTGGTCTTGAGAAATGGAGATGGCGTTCTTATCAACAAGATATTAAAATTTATTATGGTTGAATTACGACCAATGGGCGACCACTAGTTTTATTAAAATTGTTAATGAAATGTAGTTGAAGAACCGAGTTCAAAAATAAGCACTTACAAATTAAACCCCAAAAGAGTTAAATGGGGATGAATGCTTGTGTTCAAGCTGACGAAGTCGTGGTTAAATAGCTAATTACGGCACAGGATAAAATAAAGTCGCTTCCTCTGTCCCTATGTCCCTTTGTATGCTTAAATCTTTAAAAAGCTACCAAACGAATTTTGATGCGTTTTTCATAGATAAACTGATTGAAGAGGAAGGTTTTTATGTATCTATCATAACCGGAAGCCGGGTCGGGCCGTTAGTAAGCATATAAATAAAACAAATATCAAACGCATGAAATCTTTACTTAACTAATTTTAGCCTTATTTTGTTTTAATTGTTATAATTAGTAATTACTATAAGATCAAGGCTTGTTTACATAGTAACCTTGGAAATAATCGTAACTAATACCATTTATGCAACATTGCGTTTGTTTATTTGTTTATTATGTGATAGGTCAGCAAACAAGCACACAGAATTCCTAATAGTAAGACATAACCGTGGACTATAGACACCATAGATGTTATAGGTGTATCGCTGTCGTAAAATTAGGCCTATTATGCTAGTCTGCTGGCTACCCTATTCTCCGGCGGCCGAAATAAATAAGGAGGTTGATCCCTATCTGGGTAATTTGCTACGCAGCACACCTTGGTACTGATCTATTTTATAACCAGTGCTCGTCTCCTACGAGCAACCTTACAGAGAGGCATGGTCTATTCTACCCAGTGGATCCGGACCAATACGTTTTACATTTTAACTCACTGTTTAATTGTACTTCTTTCACATCGTAGCGGATGAAACTGGAGGATGGTATATTCGAAGGCTTCTTTTTATCCTCATATTGAAGCAGGTTCCCGCAGGAAGGACAAATAATTGACGCGTACGTAGCCACGGGCATCAGCTAGTGTTTTTTTTTATGATAATGGAAGGCAAACAAGCAGACGGATTTCCTGATGGTAAGAAATTCACGCCGCCTAAAGACGACAAAGGTGGTAATGGTGCGTTGCCAACCTGAGGCCAGAATGTTAGGCCTCGAGCAAAAGTAAGTTTACCGGCTACCTTACCCTCCAAACCGGAACACGATATGATGTTATTGCGACAGGAATAGGTAAGGCAGTGGTACCAATCCGGGTGAGTCGCTGCGAAACTCTACCACCTAGTCAGATGTCACGGTGTTAGTGACTTTAAGCCTATGCTCGCCTTTTACGAGTTGCCTGGCAGGAAGGCAGATGGTCTATTCTGCAAAGGAGCCCGGACCAAGACGGAGAAGCCCCCCCTCTTCTCGTGAACTCGCCAAGGGCAACATCTAATATTAAAAAATCCCTATGTATATTAACCACATGAACTTTACCATTGTAAACTCCCCTGTTATTTTGTATTCTTCTGCAAATATTTGCCAAACAAACATTTTTATATGAATAATAGCTTATACTCTCCAGTTCGGAACCACTTGTGATAAGTGGCTCTGGGGTCTTTAGTGAACGCATACCGAGTTACAAAGAGTTTTACTTTGAAGTATTCCCGCTTAGGGTATTGATTTTGAAGGGTTGATTCTTTGATGAATATGCCTTACGGAAATATTTCTTAGTTGATCGCCTCTGTGGTCTAGCGATTCAGTTGTTGGACAAGACTGCATGAGGTCTTGGGTTCGAATTCCGGGTCGGGTAACAAAAAGAAAATTAGGTTGCTCCAATTTTCTAATAAAAAAAATGTTGTTCGTGATCGGATATGTGCCTGGTTGGTGATAGGCTTGCCACTTATCACATTGTTGGACTTAGTGTCTTCGGCTAGTCGTAGGTGCCTTGTTTGTGCCCTTACCTATCTCTTCGTGGATATGGGCGTGAAGATACCTTTTACTTTTATTACAATATGGTGACTTATCCCACATGTAGATTGTGTTTAATGCGTGTTTAATGTTTAAGGAGCGATAATACTTTAAGGGATGGGGATAAAACTTTTCAACTCGCGTGACACAAATTAAAAGTTTGGCAAGTTGTAAGTTCTCACTTATTTCTTTTGAGTTGAAAATATATATTGAAGATCTGATAAAGTTTAGAGATCTAGCAGGTTTTGGCTAAAAGTTGATATTTTGATGATGAAGCGGTAACATCATTGTATATAAATAACTAAAATAACTGTTCTTTACTACATTTGAGTACATATCCTTAAAGAGGTAGGCAGATGCACAAACAGGTCACCCGCGACTAGCCAAAGACACTAAGTCCCATATTGTGATAGGTGGCATGCCTATCGTCAACCGGGCACATATCCAATCCCGAGCAACATTTTTTTTATTAGAAAATTGGAAATATTACATTTTCTTCTTGTTGCCCGAACAGGGATTCAAACCCGGGACCTCATGCAGTCAAGTCCAACAAATGAACCCGATAGACCACAAAGGCTAGAACTAGACTAGATAGTCTTTACACGAAAATGTCTTTTATAGAATAAATGCTGTCCACGTTCATTTTCAAAAAGCACTTGCATAATTACATGCGTTAAGGTTTACAAGGTTTATTTAAAAAAGTTTGTACGCAGTCGAATTTTACTGAATAGCGACCATAAAAATTATATTAATTTTCTCAATAATTTTATCCATTTCACCGTGAATTTTAAAACAGTTAATACATCAAGTTCTTGTATATAAATTGTGTAATTCCTGAAAATTTTTCCTCTTTATTGAATACATTAAAATTGTTTACTCAATTAAACGTTCGTGACATTCTGCAATTAATACAGAGCTCAAAGTGCTGCAGTGTAGTTTTAAGAATACTTGACCAGACGGGAATAATTATTTCAAACAATTGCGGATTACAGTGCTGTCTGAAATTCAGTCGCTATTACAGAAATTAATCGAAATCGAAAAGGGTACTGCCTTTGATGTAACTTTTTTTTATCGAAAATAGTTATCTTTATTACTCTTTTAAGACTGCTTTCTGACTGAACTGAAGACTGACATTCTGTCACGAAATTCTGTGTCAGAAGAAATCTTAGTATCGAGAAATGTTACCTTAGTTTATAAGTATTTTTACCCTTTATGAGATATTTTTAAGAAACCAAAAATTTGCAATATCGCAGTTTTTAATGGACGCACATAAAACTTTATTACTGTAGGTATACGAGATTGTATGTTTGTAGATCTATAAATTGTTGCCATGGGTTCTCTTAGTCATTAAAGGCACTTGAAGGTACATGAAATACATAGAATTGTTTTTTAACCCCCGATGCAAAAAGAGGGTTGTTATAAGTTTGTCGTGTCTGTCTGTCTGTGTGACTGTCTGTCTGCGGTATCATAACTCCCGAACAGATGCAGTGATTTCAATTAAGTTTTTTTGAATTAAAGGTAACTTAAGTGCGGGTGTTCTTAGACATGTTTGATAAAAATCGTTTGAGACGTTTAAAAGTTGTGGGAGGTAAAAGTGAGGAGACTAACCGGTTTTTTTAACTTTTTAAAGGGAAATTAAGTTATTGTGTTGG
Source organism: Calephelis nemesis (assembly GCA_002245505.1). Classification (NCBI taxonomy): domain Eukaryota; kingdom Metazoa; phylum Arthropoda; class Insecta; order Lepidoptera; family Riodinidae; genus Calephelis; species Calephelis nemesis. The sequence goes on from NJDD01000748.1 coordinate 440,378, forward strand.
GGTTTTTTAATGTTTTAATTTATTTTTTTAATAATCGAAATGTTTTCACATTCACAACTCGATAGATGTTTTTGTTAACTCTCGTCAGCGGTTTCGTATAAAATAATTGACGACCGAGATAAAATTAAATTTAACGAGTTCACCAGTCACCTCTTTCGTTAAGATAATGACTATTGAATGTACTTGCAATTGTGGTTGATACTTTTAATGACAGATTTTTATGTCTAGAGAAAAGAGGATTTTATAGGTTGAAAGTCCCAAGTCGTGCAACTTATGTTGCACTCATGGGCAGTTTCTAATTTTCCAATTTTCTGGTAATAACAACGTTGCCTGGATTTGGATGAGTGCCCGATTGGCGATAAGTTGGACACCTATAAGTTCGGATAAACGTGGGTACCCCGGTTGTACTTCTGCCTAACTCTTCGGTAATAATGGTGTGAAGATAATTATTTAAGTTTTTAGTTAACTGAGCCGGCTGAGCTAACTGACCTTCCAAACCGGAATGCGACAGTGGCGAGGACTCGCTATATGACGTCAAAACTGATAAAGCTTTGGTACTAATTCCACAAAGCTTTGTTATCACTAGTCAATGTTTTGTATTAGTGTCAAATAAACAGATGTTCGTCTCTTACGAGCTACTTGGTAGGAAAGCATATTGGAAATACATAAGTGTCCCCTAACTATAGTGTAACTTAAAGCCCTCGTCAACATAGGATACCTTTTACTGCGGGAACATCTTGTCCAGTGATATTTATTATTTATTATTTATCTTTCGTTCCCATTACCAACAACGGAAAGTTACTTCAATTCGTGTACGAAGTCGCAGGCAAGAGCTAGTTCTCAATAAGCGGCCTCATAATATGAAACACTTTGATCCCGTCATAAATACGCGAGGATTAGTGTTACAAGGCATTAAGTGTGATGAATGAATGTTTTGTTTTTGTTGACAGGGTGACTCCCCGTTCGGGAAGTCTGAAGCCTATATAAAATTGGAGCAACTCGGCGAAGGATCATACGCCACCGTGTACAAAGGATATAGCAAGTGAGTAATTGTTTTGTCCTAATTTTTTACTTCTTAAAGTGTGCTCACACGTGCGATTATCTTACCCACTGCGCTTTTATCGCCATAAATATTTTAAATTTCGAAAGAAATAAAATTGTGCCTAGTCATACACTACCAGCTCATTTAATGGCAAGGGCTTTCTTGAATAGGACTCTCGGCGAGGCTAACAAATATAAAAATTTTGAAAATCCGCTAAGTGCAACTCGTGCAATATACTGCGCGCTTCACGCTTGACATCATTTGTCATTTTCATTTTTCATTGATTTATAATTTTTTTATGTTGATAAAAGTTCGGTTTTTTATTATAATGGAAGGCAAGGCAAACAAGCAGACGAATTTCCTGATGGTAAGAAATCCACGCCGCCTAGAGAGACTAAAGGTGGTAATGGTGCATTGCCAACCTGAGGCCGGGATGTTAGGGCTCGGGCAAAAGTAAGTTTAGCGGCTACCTTACCCTTCGAACCGGGGCACGTCATGACGTTATGGCGGCAGGAATAGGTAAGACGGTGTTACCTATTCGGGTGAGTCGCTGCGAAACTGTACCACCTAGTAAAGATTTAATAAATAGTAAATATTAAGAAAAGTTATTTCTTGAATAGGGCTCGACGATACTAACAAATCCTGTAAGTAGTTCAAAATTTTGAAATTTAAAATATTGAAGGCAGCTCTCGAAAAAGCATTTTCTTACGTTTTTTTTGAATTCATAGAGAGTTGGATGCTATGTTATTACCATATCTATATCTTCGAGAATCAAATAGATAGGAGTTAATTTCGTCATTTCTTCTCCTGATTGGCTAGGTTTGGAAACAGTAGCAGTTTAAGATAGATAGGGTTTATAGTACTTGCCGGAGAGTTTCTTTTACTGTTTCTTCTCCTGATTGGCTAGGTTTGGAAACGGTGGTAGATTATGCTAGTTAGGGCTAAATCTAAGTCCTTTTTTTCAAATATTAAAACACAATATGTTATAATCCAAATAATAATTTTGTATAAATAAACAAATATTTTGCATGCTACAATATGGTAGAATATGTTGGAAAAACAAATGATTTTGTAACAACTTCTAACACATATATTCATTATATAAATATATTATGTCATTTCCTTTCAAGTTAGGTAAGTACTTTGAAAACAAATACTCTTGTGCTCATGTGTGCGAATCTGAGAGATCTAATTAAGTTGTACAAAAGCTTTTTACGTTAATTTACTCTCATCATATAAATTAAGTCGGGGATTTTAAATTATTTTATTAATTATTCAATTACATTTCTACATCGCCGGTATTTTTAGCTTTGTTATTTTATTAGTATTGCTTTATCTTTTTTATATTAGGTATAAAAAAACAGACGGTTATACGTCTCGTAAATTTGTCTTATACCAGTGACGAGCATTCCAGAATACAGTCTAAAGACAAGCTACCATTTTGTTGTTAATAGTATTTGACGAAAAGCCGGTATAGTAAGAATTTGTTAATCGTTTTGGACACCGTAAGAGTGTTTAACTTAAATACTAGAACTTAAAATAAAACACCACTATGCCGTCAATTTCCACATAGGTCGGCGCTTCGATCCATGTGTTATTACGGTGGAAAACTTTCCACTTATGGACCGAATATCTATATATTAATACGTGATGCCAAAACTCTGGACCCCTTTTCACGAAAATTGCGCGGACGCAGGAGCATAAAATTTAGCACACTTATGGTTTATGTATAGGAGAAGTGCAGAACGGTAATGTTTTTCCATAATAATGCTTATAAAGTACATTAAATCAATAAATAAAACATTACCCACACTACCATGCATTTGACACACACAAACAAATATATTGATGTTGACGATAAAAGATCACAGAAAGCGCACTAAAAAGATTGGAAACAAAGTAGTTGGTCTTGAGAAATGAAGTTGGCGTTCTTATCAACAAAGATATTTAAATTTATTATGATCGAATTTCGACCAATGGGCGACCACTAGTATAAATTAAATTTAAAAAGATGGCATTATGACGAAAGGAAGATGCTTAAAAAATAAGACATAAAAACTTGATGCCGTACAAAAGTAATAGTTGTGCAACGGAAAAAAAGGTAATTTCCCACATATTTTTACTAGTGAAAAAAATTAAAAAAAATGTAGAAAATCTTTGTGAATATCGAAAAATGATTAACAAAGTTCCTATACAGGCTCTTATTTTATAGTTCACTAGCTGCCTGTTTCGTTGAGTTGTGAGCTATCTTAACTTTCAAGTTGGATGAAACTACACGCGATGTGCAAATTTGATTGAAATTGGTTGAGTAGTTTAGGATACTGTCGCGTATAAACAACTTGACACGTATTTTGTATATATTAAGATTATAGTCCTCAAACCATCACTTCACATGTGGTGACCTTAGTTATATTTGCACCTCGAACTAGAACATGGCCTTTATCGGTTTGTAGAGATTTGTTGTTTGACATACACAAACACTTTCGTCAGTGGAAAACAATTTACCGATATCAAAATGGCAATGTATTTGTTTCGTTAACTGACATCAATATTAACAGAATATTATTTTCTTGCTTTGGCTTTAATTTAATTCGTATAATAAATATCCTGAGATTTATTTTATTATTATTACTAGTTGTTCTCCGGCCGCTTCGCTCGCTTAGATAAAAAAAATACTTTGGAGTTTTTTGGATTAGTTTTTATCCAAAAATTTCAATAAATAATCGATATCTAAATATTAGTTATTTAGACCTCTATTATTCAATGAGATTTTGGTGTAAAAAGTAATAATAAAAAACTACAAAGTCAAGTCTATTTTTTTATGGAAGTTATTGAATTAAGTTTAGACATTTTCGAGGTGAAAACGGAACAACACTTGGTGTAGAATCATCTAACAGATTTAAAAAAAGTCTAGTTGTTATTTTTAATAATTGTAATTCTTTGTTGTAGGTACACTATTCAAATTATACAAAATACTAAAAATCTTAGGAAAAATGTATAATAAGTAAGCTTTTCCTGTGAAGCAATTTCTTACAGCTAACCGTAGAGAAAAAGTAAACATAAATTTGTACTGGTATGCAAATATTGAAACTTAACTAATACATTCCTAATTTATGGGCAAAAACATCCTAAGAAACAAACTACCAAATATTGAGTAATCAACCGATAGTGCAACTTTAATATTGAAATAAGTACAGACTTTTACTTCTTTGAATAGAAGACGTAAGAGAATTTTACAGTGTGATTGTATGAACTATATAAGGTGAGAATATTATTTATTATTATACTTGCTAACTCGTTGCATATCATACCGCCTTTATCATTTTCAAGCCATTCAGGTTTCATTGAAGCATATTTCTACCAAATCTGACCAGTCAGGATGAGTCAGACAAACACACGTACAGAAAAATTGTATTAAGACACATTTATATAAGGCCCAATCCTAATTAGCGATTCCAATTCAGACGTCGTCATGATAGTGACTGTCTTAAAATTAGGGTTGCCAACTCTTTCGAAATACCCAAGAGACACCCCTACTAATGGGAAACCTTCTGAGCTCCCGGGACGCTTGTTTCTAAAATTAAATCTGCTGTTTTTTATCGTATTATTTAAGATTACATTTATTTAAGAACATTTTCACGATAAAGTACACCCGTTTGAAAACCATGATGTGATGACTTTGGCTGTCCGACTTATAAATGACGGCTTAAAAGTCACCAAACTGACGACACATTTATCAAGTCAAACTGAAAAAAAATACTATTCTTCCAAAGTATTCTTATTTTAGCACGTGCCCTTTGCTTGGGATAGTATTCTATAAATTTTAAAGAAAGAAAAAATTTCACCCCAGACAGGATTTGAACCCGTAACCTAGTCAAGCCGACGAATGCTCTAACCAATTGGGCTACTGAGGAGTCAAGTCCCGTGGCGAAATTTTTAATTCCTTTCTAACCCGTTAGCGCGGGTAGTTATGTCCTATTGATACACAATTTGATATATTCCTATATTTAGGTAATTAAAAAGTTACTAAATAACCAATAAACAAATGATAAATATTCAAAGATCAAAATGTCAGTTTTAAGATAAAACTAAAGGCTTCAAGCCTCACTCAAAAAAGGTGCCCATCAGCTGACACCAGCAGGACAGCCTTTTATCTTATAAACTTGGACAAACTGACAGATATTGAAATAGCAATTTGATTTAAAAATTAAAATCCTCCCAGGTTGGTTATTTCGAGAGTTGGCAACCCTAATTAAAATTAAGACTGGATATAGAGAAATGCGTATTCATAGCTCTGAATGTGAAATGAGGGTTTCGCAACGGAGATTGTGTTAACGAGCACGTACCTGTCGCATTCAGCCCTTCTGGAAGTCAGTGGGCGACTTGTGAATTACGTTTCATGTAATGGCCCACAAGTGCCTTTATACGTGTAGATTAAGTGCCGGTTACTATAAATGAACCCCTTGTTTCTGAAACCTCGGGAAAAAGTTTACGGTGCGAACGTTTTAAATTCGCGATTTTTTCGTCCGACATTTTTGATATGACATTGAACAACGACGGCTCTGCTGATGGTAAGTGGCAACCCTAGCCAGATGTTGTAGAGCGGAATACCGTCCTGTGCTCAGAGTTTTGGGTCTAATGTGCAAGTCTACCGACTACCCTAAACTCGGGACAGAAACACAACTTTCTAAGGCGCTGGATCCCTACCCGTCCAAGTTGCTGCAGAGTACTTTAATACCTCCCTGTAAATCATTTGTATGAAAATTTTTTACAGTGCCTCTACTGCTAACAAGGAAACCAAGTTTTCAGACCAAAAGCGCTATAGATTTCGATACCTAAATTATCGAACGTTACCTATAGCAACTCAATGTAGTCTCTGGTGAACGTCATACAGGACGGCAGATAATAAATAAATAATAATAAATAAATAAATATCCCTGATAAGTCACACAAATTGAATCTAACCCCAAAGTAAGCAAATTATATGCTTGTGTTTTGGGTGTTAGTCAACGATTATAATACATAGAAATATTTAAATAGATATCAGCATACATTTAATAAACACCCAGACCCGGAAATGCAGACATCTAAATGTTCATCACACAAATGCCTGCGCCCGACGGGAATTGAACTCGAGCCTCGCAGATGAGCCGCGTAGAGTACCTAGCTACGCGGAGTACACGGACCAATGGATGATTATTTTTTCGATTTTGAAAATATATTAAAAAGAAAGCGAAACCCATATACTATTCTACTTGTAATGTATGCCACAGCCAGTTTGTTCCAAATACTGATAGGTAATTGAAAGTACTAATGCCTACTCCTTAATAATTATTTTAATATTCCATTCAAATTATGGATGCTTAAAAATATAATAACTTTAATAGAATTGATGTTAAATATTATCCAATATTTCATTAACAGTTACAGTATTTCTCCATGCTCTTCCGAGCGTGTGGCAGCTGGGAATCGTTGCATTTTTTCTGCCCATTACTTCTTTCCATTAAAAAAATTGTGATTTTGATGACTCATTGGTTGATGACTATATTTATATCAAAGGAAATAGTAATAAAGTCATTCATGCAGGATACAGAACCTAAAACGAGGGTTATTCAATTTTTTGTTGATTTTTCTACCCTCTTTCAAGCACTTCTGATAGCATTTCTACCAAATTTTGTGTAATAGTAGCAACTTATAGCCCGGGACAACACGTGAAAAACGCGAGTCTAGCAACTTAATAGCCATTTCGAAAGAAAAATTAGAATACCTTTCACTGCGAGAAAATCGCGAGAACGAAGTCAGGGGCAACAGTTAGTATAAAATAAATGAGTTAGAAGTAGTTTGTCCTATAGAAACTTCGTCTTTTGTAAACAATTTCTGTGGCAGGTTGTTACCATACACTTCAAAAGGTGGGAGCATATTTTTAATTAAAAATATTGCATGTACGACACGTTTTTTAAATTATTATTTCACGTGGCAAATAATAATTTTCTTTGTCAATGGTAGAAATTCTACTGAGCACGAAATTTGATTTAAGTTTTTCCAATGAAACAAAAAGAAAAGGGATGGAACATTTTGGATATGCTAGTTTAGTCCAGACACGTTAAATTGTGACGTTTTTAATAAATGTGAATCGATTAAAAAGTCTACAAATATCGTGTACAAACTAATCTGACAGCACTAAACGAGATTCGTATCTTCCTATTACTATCGTTGAAAGAAGATAACCATAAGGTTAAATTTTATCTGTGGTAGAGAGCTGTCAAGCAAATTGCCCGGGTAGGGATGTACCACCTATTTCTGCTGCTATAATGACTGTCAACTTCTAGTCTGGAGGGTAGGATAGCCTGTAGAATTGCACAATAGACCTTCCACCCTGGTCTAAGGACAGTGTCGCACCTGCAGCATCTATGCTGTCTATTGGCCATGGTTGTCACTTACCATCATGAGCTTGTGTTTAGTGGTGGTGGTACAAAATCACCACTGATGTTGCTGGATCTTGTCTTTGATTAAATTGAATTTTTACACTAACATTTCAAAAGATTAATTTTTGTAATACATTACCTACTATCACCTCTGACTTCTAGTGGTCCAATGTTGGCGTTAACTACATGAGATCTCCGGTTATATTCCCGGACAGACAACTCAAGTGTTTTTTTTTTCAATTTTATAATAAAACCGTTGGATTTGGATAAGTGTCCTCCTGGTTGGTTATAGTTTTATCATCTTATTATCCTATTTTTAAATACGGCACTGTATGTTGAGAAAAAGAAAGTTATTGGTAGAAAGAAACATTACAAAATAAAAAAACGTCTCTCTCTCTCTCTCTCTCTCTATATATATATATATATGTGTATATCAATGTCCGACAAAAGAATGAGATGAATATATATAATCCTATACATTTTTGTATTTGTGTCTCTTACCTGTCGTTTTTCCATTGCATCCGGTTTGAAATCACAACGATTCTAAAGAAGTTTCACTTCAATAATTAGCACTTTTTAAATCGCGCAGATAGAATCGCGGACACAAACTAGTTTTATATTTATAAACATTAAAGTAGATAAGTAGCTTAATAGCAGCTTGTTTACTTAAAAAATCCATTAGGTAAAGAAAATTGAAAACCTTTTCCGGTTATAACTGGTTAAGACAAAAGTCTTCAATGGTTTTAACCAGAAACAATTAAGAAATAATCCGTTCTTTTCAAATGAGACATTGAAGATGATTTTTCACATTGTAAATTCGTAATAGTTGAATGAAATTTGTGAGAATATAAAAATTAACATATCATTGTGTTAAACAAACAATAGACAAAAACTTAAGTATTTTGCATTTTGTATAAATATTATATTTATGTATCATTTACTGACCATAGCTCTTGGCGTGGTCAGCACGGCACTATTAAAGCGAATGAATGAGTAATTTATTGTGCATAATCAAACTTACAAAAATAAGTAAATGTAAATAGGTGTTTGCTCTGGTTGTTTTCAATTTAAGGCACCTGTTTTTAAAAAATACATAATTATAAAACTTGATAGTTCTTTTTTTTCATGGTATTATTGTTATGATCGTTTAAATACGATTGGTTGTTTGTAAAATATTGGAAAGAAAAAAAAAATCCTCCACGATTCTTTTTACGTCTTCAAAAATATCAAAAAACACATGGAACAATTCGGGCGTAACAAATTCATTGAGGTAGTCGTTATATTGTAATAAAATGTTTAATGAGGCTTCTTCAAAATAAGAAAAGCTGAAATTGTATCTGCTTAAACTCTACTCGGCCATAAACATCCCCTTTCAAGCGTCAAACTTCTCTAATTAACTAAGATATAAATATATGAACAGGTGCTATTCTGTAACAGTTTAACGCAGCAAGTTGTGGCGCTGAAGGAGATCAGGCTACAGGAGGAGGAAGGGGCGCCATTCACAGCGATACGGGAGGCTTCGCTGCTGAAGGAGTTGAAGCACGCCAACATAGTCACATTACACGATATCGTGCATACCAGGGAAACGCTAACCTTTGTCTTTGAATTTGTGGTGAGTTTGGCTTTGGTGTTATGGATGCTTCTAGTTTTAAGAATTACTCCCTTATTAATACTTACGCGCCCGTTGATCTGGTGTGTAACTTCATTTTTTGTTAGCAAAAGTGAAGTTACACACCAGATCAACGGGCTCGTAAGTTTCATTAGTAAGGAGTAACAATCTAATTAATAAACACAGGGTACAGTACTCCGAGGTTTAACTTAGTATGTAGTATATATAGTCTTTATTAAAATGTGACTATAATATCAACTTAATTTTACTCGTACGTTAGTCCGTGTTTATTAATGAGACGGTTTGTGACAGTTTTTGTGATACGGAGATTAAGCTACAGGAAGCGAAGGAGACGACATTGAAAGAGGCATGATGCTTCGCTGTTAATTAACTTGAGCCTCGGCAAACTATTTTATTCTTTAAATAATTAGTACGATTTTAATCATTTGGTTTGAACAGCTGCATCAATTTATAACACTGAAGCAAAACAGGCATCAGGAGGTTAGACGTACTGTTTACCTATGTGGTTACCTGAAGGATTTTTGAATAGAAAAACTCCTTTTAAATAAGGTAACGCGACCATATTAAATTATATCTTGCATGCGATGAAGATAAAGACTTTTGATTTGAGCTCATGAGCAATTTGACATTGGTAAATAGAAAAAAATATTCCGGCCTACTATTTTGAGCTATGTACAAAAAATACGGAAAGGGCTGACAAAATCATAAAGATTACAGCTTAACATTTGATACACAAATACATGAATGACAAATCTACCAAAGATAATTACCAAAGATCTACCGATTCAAGTGTGACCTGTGGCATATATGCTTTGTCGACCACTCGGTCATACCGACCGCGTCGTAGCTTGACATGAGATGCATTTGTGGATGCACTGGGAACGTTCATATAAAAATGTTGATAGTTGCGCCTTTTAAGTGTCTTTTTCAAGTTTTCAAGGTGATTATTAATATTATATTATTTATGACCGCCTCGTTGGTCGAGTGGCTAGCGTACACGCCTAACTACATCGGCCAACCACGAGGCTCGGGTTTGATTCCCGACGGGGGCAGGCATTTGTGTGATGAACATTTAGATGTCTGCATTTCCGGGTCTGGGTGTTTA